>CM033753.1:22750929-23108884 GCA_019671005.1 Hibiscus mutabilis | reverse complement strand
AAATGATAATAAATATAGTGGGCTAAGTTTAATTCGTCCAAAGCCTTATATGTTAGCTTTTGGGCTGAATTTTACAAAATCCCGTAATAATCCCGTATCCAGTTTTCTGCATGCGCAGTCTTGATAAATTGGACGTATCTTGAGTTACTGATGTCCGATTGACGCGTTTCAAGATGCGTTGGAAAGGTAACTGAATGGCGGACAATGTTTTAGAAGACAACTTGACTAAAAAATGCCCGTATCCCATCCAAAAACTCGTAGCAAGTTGGCTGACTTTCCAGACTTTACAAACAGATTCAATTTCTTGTCCAAGATGCATCGTTTTTGACATCCTATGCGTGCACTGTTTTGGCTTTTATTGTTTGCATCAAACAAATTCAGCTTATTGTCCAATATTAGTAATTTGACCCCGCTCATGCATGTATCATATAACCATCATGTATGACTCTCCTATCGAACTGCCATAATCTCCCTAACAAGAGATTGCCTGGATGCATTGGCACAACATCACATAGCACCTCGTCTTTATACTTGCCAATGTAGAAAGGCACAATGATTGGCTTGGTCACTTTGTGTTCCCAACCATCATTAAGCCATTGTAACTTGTAGGGGCATGGATGCTTTGTTGTTGCTAGGCTGAGCTTATCTACCATGAAAGTACTAGCAACGTTAGTGCATGATAGAGTAGCGCAAATTCGAATAAAGAGAAAAACAAAACAAACCAAAATAAAGAACAAATCTAAAAATTTAGATTTGCTTATGGTGGTGGCGTCAATGGAGGAAGCTTGAATATGTGGAGATGGTGTGATGAATTGATAGTTGTTGTTTTGTCCTCGGCACCCTCTTAGACGCAATTATCTAAGCAAGCAGCCTCAAGCGGCTCTAACCAACCCTCATAGATGCAATTACCTAGGCAAGCAAGAGTGTGAAGATGATCTCCCTCACAAGAACTCGATGATCTTATGTTGAAGATGGCTTCTAGACAAGTTTACCGAACACTTGCAAACTCAAAGAATACTAAAATCTCCAAAGAGAACTTTTTATTAATCAATGAAATCTGCATTACAATGTGGGTGAAGCCTCCTTTATATAGGTCATGGAGAAGTTTTAATCCTACTAAACTTAGGAATTAAATACAATAAATAAATGCTAAAATCTAATCTCCTAATTAGATAAGTAACTTCTAATAATAAATAAATGCTAAAAATAAAATCCTAGTCAAATAAATCTGATCCTAATAGATATTGCAGAATTATATATTGATTTAAATTACAAATAATCAAATAAAATCTTGAAAATTCGTAATTATCCAAAAATCCCGTATTAATTCCGTATAGGAATTTCTGCATGCGCCGTCTTCCCTAAAATAAACGTATCTTGAGACCCAGATGTCCGATTGAGGCGTTTCAAGATGCGTTGGAAAGCTAATTTGCAGCCGGACAAGTTTTAAGAAGACATGTTGACCCATAATGATACATGCATGAGCGGGGTTAAATTACTCATATTGGACAAGAAGCTGAATTTGTTCGATGCAAACAATAATGGCCAAAACAATGCACGAATAGGAAGTCAAAAACGATGCATCTTGGACAAGAAACTGAATATGTTTGGGAAGTCTGGAAAGTCAGCTAACTTGCGACGAATTTTTGGATGGGATCCAGGCATTTATGGGTCAACATGTCTTCTTAAAACTTGTCCGGCTGCAAATTAGCTTCCCAACGCATCTTGAAACGCCTCAATCGGACATCTGGGTCTCAAGATACGTTTATTTTAGGGAAGACGGCGCATGCAGAAATTCCTATACGGGATTAATAAGGGATATTTAGATAATTACGAATTTTCAAGATTTTATTTGATTGTTTGTAATTTAAATCAATATAGGATTCTGCAATATCTATTAGGATCATATTTATTTAACTAGGATTTTATTTTTAGCATTTATTTATTATTAGAAGTTACTTATTTAATTAGGAGATTAGATTTTAGCATTTATTTATTGTATTTAATTCCTAAGTTTAGTAGGATTAAAACTTCTCCATGGCCTATATAAAGGAGGCTTCACCCACATTGTAATTCAAATTTCATTGATTAATAAAAAGTTCTCTGTGGATATTTTAGTATTCTTTGAGTTTCCAAGTGTTCGGTAAACTTGTCTAGAAGCCATCATCAACATAAGATCATCGAGTTCTTGTGAGGGAGATCATCTTCACACTCTTGCTTGCCTAGGTAATTGCATCTAGGAGGGTGGGTTAGAGCCGCTTGAGGTTGTTTGCTTAGATAATTGCGTCTAAGAGAGTGCCGAGGATAAAACAAAATCAACAATTCGCAAGCCATCTTCATCTTCAACCTTCACACCATCTTTCATAATTCCATAAACAAAGCTGGAATTTCCAGATTTGTTTTACCTATCTTCTTCTTAATATTTTTTCATCTTTTTATTTATATTCCTATTTATTATCATCTAATCCTTCATCTTGTCTTTCTTTCTTTAATTTTTCAGCCTCGAATCTGAAATTTTCAAGAAAAGCCCTTCTATTTTCTCTTGAATTTTCAGATCTGCCCATACTTTCTTAATTGAGTCTAGAGCTCCTAGTTCTTGCTACAACTTGATTGAAGGCTTCCAAATCCAAGATTGCGCTACTCTATCATTTGGTATCAGAGTTGGGACGATTCATGACAAGAATTTTGGCGTTTTTGGGTGAAAACTCAAAAATTAGGGAAAATTCGTCAAATTTAAACGAGCGAATTTTGAGCTGAAAATTTCCTGGTCAGATCTACACCTTTGGAGGAGTCACCACATAAAATTTCATAGTTTTTTGACATTGGGAACACCTCGTTGCTGCAAAATTCTAGGGTTTTCGGGGGTTTTCTAATTTTCCTTCATTCTTAGCCATTAGTTTTCATTTGTTTTAGCTTTTATTGCTTCTTACACATCTTATAACACCTTATTGTTTCCTTGTGTTAGTAGGACTAAAAGTTGCATACTCTTCTTTCTCCTTGCAACTATAATTCTATTGGTGTCTAACCTTTTCTTTGGATTCTTAAAGCAATTAGGATGTTTTATTCTCTTTTCAACACTCGTTATCGTATACCAATAAATATTTTTCGGTCACGATGTAAGATACAAGGTAATCTATGTTTTTTAATTATTGATGGTGATAGTCGTGTAAACTTGGTGAGTAGCTTCATTGTTGATGCACTCGATCTACCATGCCAAGAACACCCTAAGCCGTATCATCTTCAAGGGTTTAATAGCGGACCGGATATGAAGGTAACCGAACGTTGTTTAATCTCCTTTACTCTTGGAAGCTATTGTGATGATGTATGGTGTGACGTGGTTCCTATGGAAATCACCCACTTGCTATTAGGAAGACCTTGGAAAAATGATCGGGGCACTGTCCATCGAATCAATACAAATGGATACTCGGTTGTGCACCAAGGCTAGAAGCTCTCGTTTGCTACAATAGAGCCGGAAAAAGTAGATGAAGAAATAGCAAAAGCAAAAAAACAGTGTGAGAGGATAAAACGAAAATGATTGGAAGCACAAAAGGCTGAATCAATTGACCACACAAAGCAACCAACCATGAAGACATCCCAAAACCAGAAGGTACACATGATTCTCTTCGTACTTCTACTTCTAGCATTTGTGCAAATGTTGATATTGGAGAAGAACCATCTCCCAAACAAAAGGATAGTGATAGTGAACACATTAGACAAGATGACAATGCTTATAATCCCTCGCGTGAAGTAGTAGGTCCACTTGCTATACTCTCATCACCTCCCCACGAAGAAAGTAAGTGTAATTCTAACCCTTCATTTGATTCTTGTCCTATCATTCCGTTAGAAACACTTTTTCCTCTACAGAAATTGTACATTGATGATAAATTTTATGAGAGGGATATGGGATGTGAGATACAAAAGACTGAGAGTAAAGAGGTCGAGAGTGAAAAAAGTCAAATTAATGGCCCAAATTTGGTGAGTGAAAATACATATGAGGTAAAAGTCACACAAAGCCCAAAAGAAAAAGACAAGAAAAAGAACGTGACGAGTGATTTTGTTTTGATTAGTCATTACAAATGTTCGAGTAATGTTGTCTTATTTTTTCAGGATTTTGTTGAACCACTGGGAGGAGCTCAATTAGATCACTCCACATACAACAAAGAAGCCTTTTCAAATGAAGTTGATGATTGTTCTCTCATTGCCGATTTAGATTTGAGGACGAATCCTTTTGAGGAGTGAGGGAATGATACATGCATGAGCGGGGTTAAATTACTCATATTGGACAAGAAGCTGAATTTGTTCGATGCAAACAATAATGGCCAAAACAATGCACGCATAAGAGGTCAAAAACGATGCATCTTGGACAAGAAACTGAATCTGTTTGTGAAGTCTGGAAAGTCAACTAACTTGCGACGAATTTTTGGATGGGATCCAGGCATTTATGGGTCAACATGTCTTCTTAACGGCTGCAAATTAGCTTTCCAACACATCTTGAAATGCCTCAATCGGACATATGGATCTCAAGATACGTCTATTTTAGCGAAGACAGCGCATGCAGAAATTCCTATACGGGATTAATACGGGATTTTTGGATAATTACGAATTTTCAAGATTTTATTTGATTATTTTTAATTTAAATCAATATAGAATTCTGCAATATCTATTAGGATTAGATTTATTTGACTAGTATTTTATTTTAAGCATTTATTTATTATTAGAATTTACTTATTTAATTAGGAGATTAGATTTTAGCATTTATTTATTGTATTTAATTCCTAAGTTTAGTAGGATTAAAACTTCTCCATGGCCTATATAAAGGAGGCTTCACTCACATTGTAATTCAGATTTCATTGATTAATAAAAAGTTCTCTGTGGATATTTTAGTATTCTTTGAGTTTGCAAGTGTTCGGTAAACTTGTCTAGAAGCCATCTTCAACATAAGATCATCGAGTTTTTCTGAGGGAGATCATCTTCACACTCTTGCTTGCCTAGGTAATTACATCTAGGAGGGTGGGTTAGAGCCGCTTGAGGTTGCTTGCTTAGATAATTGCGTCTAAGAGGGTGCCGAGGACAAAACAAAATCAACAATTCGCAAGCCATCTTCATCTTCAACCTTCACACCATCTTCCATAATTCCATAAACAAAGCTGGAATTTCCAGATTTGTTTTACCTATCTTCTTCTTAATATTTTTTCATCTTTTTATTTATATTCCTTTTTATTATCATCTAATCCTTCATCTTGTCTTTCTTTCCTTAATTTTCCAGCCTCGAATCTGAAATTTTCAAGAAAAGCCCTTCTATTTTCTCTTGAATTTTCAGATCTGCCCATACTTTCTTGATTGAGTATAGAGCTCCTAGTTCTTGCTACAACTTGATTGAAGGCTTCCAAATCCAAGATTGCGCTACTCTATCACACAAATGCCTGGATCCCATCCGAAAACTCGTCGCAAGTTAGCTGACTTTCCAGACTTCACAAACAGATTCAGTTTCTTGTCCAAGATGCATCGTTTTTGACCTCCTATGCGTGCATTGTTTTGGCCATTATTGTTTGCATCGAACAAATTCAGCTTCTTGTCCAATATGAGTAATTTAACCCCGCTCATGCATGTATCAGTGCAACTACCACCATCAATAGTGACAAAGCATACCTTCCCATTAATATGGCAGTTAGTATGGAAGATGTTCTCGCGTTGCTGATCTCCCTCAATTGCTTGCATGCTTAGGCTCCTTTTAACAACAAAGGCCTCTCCCTCTACGGCATGTTCTAACTCCTCTTCCTGTTCAAATCCTTTTTCATCATCTTCTTCCTCTTGATTAGTTTCGATCTCTCTATCATCTCGGATGGGCATTGTGTTGTGTTTAGGGCATTGGCTAGTAATGTGACCTCTCCCCAAACCCTTGAAGCATTGGACATCACGGGATCGAACTGGCATGGTTGCGCTTTTTCCCTTGCTGATTTTGGCAATGGGTTTGACATTCTTTGATGGTCCGCCTCAGTCATTAGGAGTAAAAGATGGCTTTGGTTTGTACGTACCATGCCCCCATTTAGAGGTATTGCTTCCATAGGCACGGCTGCTGCCTTTCCTTTTGAGTTGCCTCTCCACTTTCATGGCCATATGAACCATATATTCAATCTCCACATAATGTTGCAACTCAACAGTGGCCGCAATGTTAGGATCAAGGCTTGATAGAAACCTTGCCATGGTGGATCGAGATGTTGTCTTTGATCACGGCTACTTCCATTTCTTTATAGTAATCTTCAACACTAAGGTTGCCTTGTGTAAGGTTTTGAAGCTTGTGTTTTTTTTTTTTGAAAAGTAAATGGGCCTCATTAAAAACCCCTTCCTATTGAAGGGGAAAAGAGTGCCTCGACTAAGATTATATTAATAATAATAAACTTTACAACCCATATCAGTATCCAATTTTATGGATGTGTTTCATACAAGCCAATCAACACCTTATAATACTAATCTAGCATTTCCTAATCAATGCGATTTTACCCAATACCCAACTTTGCTAAGCTATCCGCTTTCGCATTACATACCCTGGGAATCAATCGCATAATTATTCCATTCCCACAAATCAACTCTGATATTTCCAGCACCCAAGCAGAGACAACCGTAGGAGGCACCACCGATCCTGAAATCCAATCTATCACCAATTTGCAGTCCATTTCCACAATTAACCTGTATCGACTAGACTAGGAAGACGAGACAAAATTTTGAATCCCATATTTGGCAGCCTCAAACTCCACAAACGCCGGGGGACTGCTACCAATGGACTCTAAAAATTCAGAGAGGATCGTCCATTTGAGTCTTTAAGTAACCCACCAATTCCACTCCTAAAAACAGATGATTCACGGCACCATCTACATTCAGTTTTAAAAAACCACTAGGAGGAGGAGTCTAACGCTGCACCGGAATAGAATTCCGACCTAGTTTTATGAGTTTGGAAGCCAATTTTGGATCTGATAGCAAGTTATCCAAAGAACTATTGCCATCAGAAAACTTAGCTTTTAACAAAGAGGAGAGCCTATATCTCACCAGAAAATCCAATTGCAACCAGTCCACATTATTTCCTCTAAATATCACTTCATTCCTAAACAACCAAAAATTCCTTTCTTTTCATCCATTTCCTACAATAGAAGATGGCTACCTATTTATAGGATCATAGTGACCGAATTGAATAGGCAACAAAGGATTAAAAGCTAATTAAATCGTCGGTTATCCTTCTGCAAATTCAGTCGAAAGGTTGATGTTGGATGAGGATGAATGATACATGCATACATGCATGAGCGGGGTCAAATTACTAATATTGGACAATAAGCTGAATTTGTTTGATGCAAACAATAAAAGCCAAAACAGTGCACACATAGGATGTCAAAAACGATGCATCTTGGACAAGAAATTGAATCTGTTTGTAAAGTCTGGAAAGTCAGCCAACTTGCGACGAGTTTTTGGATGGGATCCAGGCATTTCTGAGTCAAGTTGTCTTCTAAAAAATTGTCCTCCATTCAGTTACCTTTCCAACGCATCTTGAAACGCATCAATCAGACATCAGGAACTCAAGATACGTCCAATTTACTGAAGACTGCACATGCAGAAAACTGGATACGGGATTATTACGGGATTTTGAAAAATTCAGCCCAAAAGCTAACATATAAGGCTTTGGACGAATTAAACTTAGCCCAATATATTTATTATCATTTAAATTGATGTTTTTAGGGTTTTATATACTTTAGGAACCAGCCACCCAGCCCTTATCAGCTTATCACTTACCTTATCATCCTATTCCTTGCCACACAAGCACAAGGAGTTTAAAGGCTGTTATTTTTTTACTATTTTTTAATTAGATTAGGTTTTCCTTGTTTTAGTAGAAGTTAAATTACTTTGTCTATCCTTCACCTATAAAAGGATGAAGCTTCCATCATTGTAAGACAAATTTTCTTTGATTTATGAAATATTTAGTGAGTTTGTTTTTGCAAGTGCTGATTACTTGTGCCTTCGAAGTCTTCTTCAACATAAGTTCGACGAGTTCTTGTGAGGGAGATAATCTTCACACTCTTGCTTGCCTAGATAATCGCGTCTAGGAGGGTGGGTTAGAGCTGCTTGAGGTTGCTTGCTTAAATAACTGAGTCTAAGAGGGTGCCGAGGACAAAACAACATCAACAATTCGCAAGCCATCTTCATCTTCAACCTTCACACCATCTTCCATAATTCCATAAACAAAACTGGAATTTTTAGATTTGTTTAACCTTTCTTCTTCGTAATCTTTTCTCATCTTTTTATTTATATTCTTATTTCTTATCACTAATCCTTCATCTCGTCTTTCTTTCTTTAAATTTCTAGCATTGAATCTGAAAAATTCAAGAAAATTCCTTCTCTTTTCTCTTGAATTTTCAGATCTGCCCAAACTTCCTTGATTGAGTCTAGAGCTCCTAGTTCTTGCAACAACTTGATTGAAGGCTTCCAAATCCAAGATTGCGTTACTCTATCATTTGGTATCAGATTTGGGACGATTCTTGACAAGAATTTTGGCGTTTTTTGGGTGAAAAACTTGAAAATTAGGGAAAATTCGTCAAATTCAAACAAGCGAATTTTGAGCTGAAAATTTCCAGATCAGATCTACACCTTTGGAGGAGTCACCACATAAACTTTCAGAATTTTTTTGACATTGGGAACACCTCGAACGAAGTAGATCAAGTTGCTGCAAAATTCTAGGGTTTTCGGGGTTTTTCTAATTTTCTTTCATTCTTAGCCATTAGTTTTCGTTTGTTTTAGCTTTTATTGCTTCTTACACATCTTCTAACACCTTCTTGTTTCCTTGTGTTAGTAGGACTAAAAGTTGCATACTCTTCTTTCTCCTTGCAACTATAATTCTATTGGTGTCTAACCTTTTCTTTGGACTCTTAAAGCAATTAGGATGTTTTATTCTCTTTTCAACACTCGTTATCGTATACCAATAAATATTTTTTTGTCACGATGTAAGATACAAGGTAATCTATGTTCTTTAATTATTGATGGTGATAGTCGTGTAAACTTAGTGAGTAGCTTCATTGTTGATGCACTCGATCTACCATGCCAAGAACACCCTAAGTCGTATCATCTTCAAGGGTTTAATAGCGGACCGGATATTGAAGGTAACCGAACGTTGTTTAATCTCTTTTACTCTTGGAAGCTATTGTGATGATGTACGGTGTGACGTGGTCCCTATGGAAGTCACCCACTTGCTATTAGGAATACCTTGGAAAAATGATCGTGGGCTGTCCATCGAATCAATACAAATGGATACTCGGTTGTGCACCAAGGCCAGAAGCTCTCGTTTGCTACAATAGAGCCGGAAAAAGTAGATGAAGAAATAGCGAAAGCAAAAAAACAGTGTGAGAGGATAAAACGAAAAAGATTGGAAGCACAAAAGGCTGAATCAATTGACCACACAAAGGCAACCAACCATGAAGACATCCCAAAACCAGAACATACACATGATTCTCTTAGTACTTCTACTTCTAGCATTTGTGCAAATGTTGATATTGGAAAAGAACCATCTCCCAAACAAAAGGATAGTGATAGTGAACACATTAGACAAGATGACAATGCTTCTAATCCCTCATGTGAAGTAGTAAGTCCACTTGCTATACTCTCAGCACCTCCCCACGAAGAAAGTAAGTGTAATTCTAACCCTTCATTTGATTCTTGTCCTATCATTCCGTTAGAAACACTTTCTCCTCTACAGAAATTGTACATTGATGATAAATTTTGTGAGAGGGATATGGGATGTGAGATACAAAAGACTTAGAGTAAAGAGGCCGAGAGTAAAAAAAGTCAAATTAATAGCCCAAATTTGATGAGTGAAAATACATATGAGGTAAAAGTCACACAAAGCCCAAAAGAAAAAGACAAAAAAAAGAACGCGATGAGTGATTTTGTTTTGACTAATCCTTACAAATGTTCGAGTAGTGCTATCTTATTTTTTCAGGATTTTGTTGAACCATTGAGAGGAGCTCAATTAGATCACTCACATACAACAAAGAAGCCATTTCAATTGAAGTTGATGATTGTTCTCTCATTGCCGATTTAGATTCGAGGACGAATCCTTTTGAGGAGTGGGGGAATGATACATGCATGAGCGGGGTCAAATTACTAATATTGGACAAGAAGCTGAATTTGTTCGATGCAAACAATAAAAGCCAAAACAGTGCACGCATAAGAGGCCAAAAACGATGCATCTTGGACAAGAAATTGAATCTGTTTGTAAAGTCTGGAAAGTCAGACAACTTGCGACGAGTTTTTGGATGAGATCCGAGCATTTCTGAGTCAAGTTGTCTTCTAACAAATTGTCCACCATTCCGTTAACTTTCCAAAGCATCTTGAAACACATCAATCGGACATCAGGAACTCAAGATACGTCCAATTTACTGAAGACTGCGCATGCAGAAAACTGGATACGGGATTTTGAAAAATTCAGCCCAAAAGCTAACATATAAGGCTTTGGACGAATTAAACTTAGCCCAATATATTTATTATCATTTAAATTGATGTTTTTAGGGTTTTAATTACTTTAGGAACCAGGCACCCAGTGATAGAGTAGCGCAATCTTGGATTTGTGGAAGCCTTCAATCAAGTTGTTGCAAGAACTTGGAGCTCTAGACTCAATCAAGGAAGTTTGGGCAGATCTGAAAATTCAAGAGAAAAGAGAAGGGATTTTCTTGAATTTTTCAGATTCAAGGCTGGAAATTTAAAGAAAGAAAGACAAGATGAAGGATTAGATGATAAGATTAAGAATATAAATAAAAAGATGAGAAAAGCTTAAGAAGAAGAAGAAGAAGAAGAAGAAGATGGAAATTTTTCGAATTGTTGATGTTGTTTTGTCCTCGGCACCCTCTTAGACTCAATTATCTAAGCAAGCAACCTCAAGCGGCTCTAACCCACCCTCCTAGACCGATTATCTAAGCAAGCAAGAGTGTGAAGATGATCTCCCTCACAAGAACTCGTCGCAAGTTGGCTGACTTTCCAGACTTTACAAACAGATTCAATTTCTTGTCCAAGATGCATCGTTTTTGACCTCCTATGCGTGCACTATTTTGGCTTTTATTGTTTGCATCGAACAAATTCAGCTTCTTGTCCAATATTAGTAATTTGACCCCGCTCATGCATGTATCACCCAGCCCTTATCAGCTTATCACTTGCCTTATCATCCTATTCCTTGCCACACAAGCACAAGGAGTTTAAAGGCTGTTATTTTTTTTATTTTTAATTAGATTAGGTTTTCCTTGTTTTAGTAGATGTTAAATTACTTTGTCTATCCTTCACCTATAAAAGGATGAAGCCTCCATCATTGTAAGACATATTTTCTTTGATTTATGAAATATTTAGTGAGTTTGTTTTTGCAAATGCTGATTACTTGTACCTTCGAAGTCTTCTTCAACATAAGTTCGACGAGTTCTTGTGAGGGAGATCATCTTCACACTCTTGGTTGCCTAGATAATCGCGTCTAGGAGGGTGGGTTAGAGCCGCTTGAGGTTGCTTGCTTAGATAATTGAGTCTAAGAGGGTGCCGAGGACAAAACAACATCAACAATTCGCAAGCCATCTTCATCTTCAACCTTCACACCATCTTCCATAATTCCATAAACAAAACTGGAATTTTCAGATTTGTTTATCTATCTTCTTCTTAATCTTTTCTAATCTTTTTATTTATATTCTTATTTCTTATCATCTAATCCTTCGTCTCATCTTTCTTTCTTTAAATTTCCAGCCTTGAATCTGAAAAATTCAAGAAAATCCCTTCTCTTTTTCTCTTGAATTTTCAGATCTGCCCAAACTTCCTTGATTGAGTCTGGAGCTCCTAGTTCTTGCAACTTGATTGAAGGCTTCCAAATCCAAGATTGTGCTACTCTATCAATGAATGTGGACACAAATATCGTCCAAGTAAAAGAACCCCTTAATCTGCCGCTTGATGAAATTGGCATTCATTCTCTCTTAAAATGTGATAAAGAGGCCTTAAGTGCATGTCTCTCTTGTTATCAAAACTGATCAGCTTTAAGAAGGCTTAAAGTAGCTCATAAGTGGTGTTAAATAGCTCTTTAAGTGGCCGGCTTTAAGGGGCTTGAATGCCTTGCTTCCTTTCTGAAACCAACAGCCTTCAATTGTTGTAATTGCTCTCTTAAATTGCATTGAAAACCGATCTGCCTTGATGTGCCTTCAAGTGGTGTAACTGCTCTCTGGATTGCATTGTAACCGATCAGCCTTGATGTTTCTTCAAGTTCTTTCAATTGATGGTAAATGCCTTGTCAAACTTGAGAAGATGATTAGTCATTTGTTCCCAAATGAATGTCCTAGCCAAAAAGACAAAAACAACCTTTAGATAACAACTTATTCATTAAAATGAAAGTGAATGCATGAAACAGATTTAGTGAGCTAGTTTAATTTAATGGAACTAATTACACTGAATGAACTAGTTAAATTAAGTAACTAACACACCAATGAACTCACAAACATAAGTAAACTAATATGCCTTAAGTGAACTAACATTGATACATGTATGGGGGGCTAAAATGATGCATTAGCCAAAGAGTTGAAGCTGTTTTATAAGTCTGGAATTTCAGCCGACTTGCATCGAATTTTCGGATGGGATCCGGGCACTTCTGAGTCTACATGTCTTCTTCAAACATATTCGTCTGTCTCTTGGCTTTCCAACATATCTTGGAATGCATCAATCCGACATCGGGAGCTCAAGTTATGTCCATTTTAGTGAAGACTGTGCGAGCAGAAATCTCTATACGATTTTATCACGGGAAATATTATTTATTACGAATTTTCAATAATTTTATTGATTTTTTGTACTTAAATTTAATCTAGGATTCTTTATGAAGATATTTAGATGATTTAGGATTAGATTTGTTATTTATTTATTAGTTTTTTAGGTTAGATAAAATATGTTTATTTATTTTATTATTATCTTTGCTTTTCCTAATTTAAGTTGAACTTTTCATTTGTAGCCTATTTAAAGGCATATTTGCTTCACTAATAAGAACAACATCATGAGTTTATGAGTTGCAAAAACCTTTGGCCATGGGCCATTTTGTTTTCAAGGTAGATAGATTTGCCTTGTTATTTTTCGTATCAGAAGTCTTCTTCAACATAAGTTCGTCAAGTGCTTGTAATGGAGATCATCTTCACACTTTTGCTTGCCTAGGTAATTGCATCTAGGAGGGTGGGTTAGAGCCACTTGAGGTTGCTTGCATAGATAATCGCGTCTAAGAGGGTGCCGAGGACAAAATATCCTACAACATCTATCTCGTCATCATCCATTTATCGGAGAGATTCGTGCCGTTTGCAGATGTTTGCCTATTCAATTGCGATTAGGAGGGTGCCAAGGACAAATCTATCCAACACCGCCACCATCAAATTCATCCTATCTCGTTTTCTACATCAAGATCATGCTTTATTATCGGTTTGCTGAACGTGGAGTTTGGGGTTTTCTCGGATCATATTAGTGAGTTTGCTAGATTAATTGTGATCTAGAGGGTTCCTAGATTTTGAGGTAATTCTTGGATCCTGGCTTCCGTATCAAACATGCATTAATAAACTGTCATGCATTAATTAAACTAACAAACTTAAATGAACTGACATGCTTAAATGTTCCAAACAAGCATAAATGAAACAACATGCTTAAATGAACACCAAGCCTTATTTATTCATGCACACAAACTGAAATAAATTTAAAACTTAATAAAAACTCATGCAAACTCATGCACGAGTGGAGGGTTGCATTGTTCCAACAAAGTTGGCATTTCCTTCTCTAATTTCCAGTATTGACTAAATAGATTTCCCATGGTCTCTTGGAACTTATTGGCTCTAGCACGAGTCATAGGTCCACTAGGAAATTCCTCCCGCTCCTTGCTAGTTGTGATCACATCAGTAGTGTAATCATGGATTTAGAAGCCTTCAATCAAGTTGTTGCAAAAACTCGGAGCTCTAGACTCAATCAAGGATGATTTGACCAAGAATTTGCAAATTAGAAAATTTTCAAACCTGAAAATTCGACAAGAAATAGGTTAAAATAGATAGCGGACACAAAGATAAGAATAATGTAAAAGAAAACAACGAAATTGGATTCCAAAAGAAGGAGATATTCAAAACTGAAATTTCAAGAGAGAATAGTTGGGCGTTTCTTGAAAGTTTGAGAATTCAGGCTAGAAATTTAAAGAAACCAAGACAAGATAAAAGATTAGGGGATGAATAATAAGAATAAAATCAAAAGATTAAAAAAGATAATGAAAGGATAGATAAACAAATCTGAATTTTTAGCTTTGTTTATGGCTTGTAGAAGATGGCGTGAAGGTAGAAGATGAAGATGGCTTGACGAATTTGTTGAAGGATATTGTCATCGGCACCTTAGATGTGATTATCTAAGCAAGCAACCTCAAATGGCTCTAACCCACCCTCCTATACGTGATTACCTAGGCAAGCAGGAGTGTGAAGATGATCCCCCTCACAAGAACTTGATGATCTTATGTTGAAGAAAACTTCGAAGCCACAAGCTATCAACACATGCAAAAACGAACTCACTAAATACTTCATATATCAAAAGAAAATCTGCCTTACAATGATGGAGGCTTCATCCTTTTAATTAAAAAAAGAAAAAAACAACATTTAAGACTCGTGTGCTTGGACGGCAAAGGATAAGATGATAAGAGTTGGTTGCTTGGGCGCCAAGTAATGAGTTGACAAGGGCTGGTTGCTTTGGCAGCAAGTAACAAGCTGATAAGAGCTGGTTGCTTGGGCGGCAAGTAATAAGCTGATAAGGACTGGTATTTGGACAAAAATTAAGGGGAAGAAATGTTATTGTGCTTGCTTGGACAGTAAGTAATTGGTTTTGGGCAAGGAGGTGGGCTGTTTTTTAATGTAAACTAGGCCTAAAAGACACTTGTAAATCCTAATCTGGGCTAAAAGTAAAGTCTGACCCAATTCTTTTATAATAATAAGTATTGGGTCTAATTACAATAAATTGGGCTAGTTAATGGACATCTAAGGGCTCATGGACTTCCTTCAAGGAATTCTTTTTTTCTTCATGGCAGCTTGCAATCCTTTGCTCACAAATCCTTGGACGGTCAAATTCAGTTTGTCCTTGATCATCTTGGACTTGGCTTAAGTTATTAGGCAAAGTGGAAAAGTAAGTCCATCTCGTCCTTGGAATTACCTTGTGGTACATGCATCATCTCCTCCCTCCTCAAAAGGATTCGTCCACGAATTTGAAACTTCAAGGAGAAAGATCAGCAACATTGAAAGTTGTATTCACAGTATACTCACTGGGTAGATCAATTCGGTATGCATTGTTGTTGATTCCTTCAAGGACTTGGAATGGTCCATCTCCTCTTGGATCCAACTTGGATTTCCTATGGTTCAAAAATCGTTCTTTATGCATGTGCAACCAAACCCAATCTCCTGGTTCAAAGATAATGTGGCGTTGGCCCTTGTTGACCTTTGCAGCAACGTTTTCATATGTTTTCTCCATCCTTTGTTTTTCCTTAGTGTGTATGGATTTAACCAACTCCTATTTCTTTTCACTATCTAGGCTGTAAATACTATCAATAGACAAAGGAACAAGATCTAAAGCAGTTAAGGGGTTAAAACCATAAACCACTTCAAATGGAGAATAACCGGTGGATGAATGAATAAAACGGGTGTAAGCGAACTCTACAAAGGGTAGATATTTTCCCCAAGTTTTAGGTTCTTAACAACAACTGTTCTAAGTAGCGCACCTAAGATCCGGTTAATTACCTCGGTTTTTCCATCCGTTTGTTGGTGACAAGTAGTAGAATAAAGGAGTTTGGTACCTATCATCCGTTTTATGGCATGGTATGAAGTGAGCCATCTTTGAAAACCTATCTATCAACCACAACAAAAATACTATCTTGACCCCTCTTGGTATGAGGTAATCCAAGAATAAAGTCCATAGTTAAATCGACCCAAGGGGAAGAAGGAATAGGAAGGGGGTATATAAACCGTTAGGACTTACCTTGGATTTGGCTTGTTTATATACTATGCAAGATGCACATACCTTCTTCACGATTTTCCTCATATGTGGCCAAAAGAAATGCTCCATTACCATGTCTAAAGTTTTGGAGATGCCAAAGTGCCCCATTAAGCCTCGGAATATGATTCATGGACTAGAAATTCTCTAATGGAGCCTTGTGGTATACATAACATGTTCATTCGGAAAAGAAACTCATTAACAAGATAAAACTTGTTAAAAACACCTTTTAAACAATGAGTATAAATTTCCTTAAAATCTGGATCATAAGGATACAATTCTTTTATATGTTCAAATCCTAATATAGTAGCATGCAGTTGAGTGATTAGGGTATACCTTCGAGATAGTGCATCCGCTAGTACATTATACTTACCTTTCTTGTACTTGATCACATAAGGGAAGGTTTCAATGAACTCCACCCAACGAGCATGTCTCTTGCTCAAGTTACCTTGACCGTTTAACCACTTTAAGGATTCATGGTCGTCGGTGTGTATGATTTAACTCCTTTGGAAGAAGGTAGGGTTGCCAAACTTCAAGTGCACGAACTATGGCAAGGAGTTCTTTATCATAAGTAGAGTAATTCAAGTGTGCTCTTAACTTCTCGCTAAAGTAAGCAATTGATTATTTTTCCTGTAAAAGAACTGCACCTATGCCTATGCCAGAGGCATCACTTTCTAACTCGAAAGTGTTAGAAAAATTAGGAAGACAAAGAATAGGAGCCGTACAAAATTTACCTTTTAATGTTTGGAAAGCTTTTTCTTGTGCCTCACCCTAATGAAAACGTACTATTTTTTGATGATATCTGTCAATGGTGCAACAATGGTAAAGAAATCCTTGACAAAGCAACGGTAGAAGCTTACTAAGCCATGGAAGGATCTCACCTCGGTTATGGAAGATGGCGTGGCCCATTCTTTAATTGCCTTGACTTTTTCATCATCAACATGGATACCTTGTGCACTTACTATAAAGCCTAGAAAATTAAGACTTTCACTACAAAACATGAACTTTTCCATGTTAACATATAATCTTTCCCATCGGAGAACTGTAAAGACCGATTTCACATGAAAGAGATGTGAATCAAAAGAAGAAGAGTAGATACGAATATCATCGAAATAAACAACAACAAACTTACCAAGAAACTTCCGTAAGACATTGTTCATCAATCTCATGAATGTGCTAGGTGCATTGGTTAAGCCGAAAGGCGTGACTATCCATTCATATAACCCGAACTTGGTCTTGAAAGCAGTTTTCCATTCATCTCCTTCTTTCACCCTAAGTTGATGATAACCACTCTTCAAATCGATCTTGATGAAGATGCATGCGCTGTAGAGTTCATCAAGCATGTCATCTAAGCGTGGAATATGATGCCCATACTTAATGGTGATTCGGTTGATTGGTCAACAATCTACACACATTCGATATGAACCATCTTTCTTTGGCACCAAAAGCACTGGAACGGCACAAGGACTTAAACTCTCACAAATGTAGCTTTTGTTGAGTAATTCTTCCACTTGCTTTTCTAGCTTCTTGGTCTCTTTGGGATTGCATCTATATGTTGGTCTATTTGGGATGGAAGAATCCGAAATTAGATCAATTTGATGTTCAATTCCTCTTAAGGGTGGCAAACCGTCAGGTGGGAAACCTAAAACATCATCAACGTCCTTCAAAAGAGAAACAAACACACTAGGAAAACATTTGTTATATTCAGTGATAGATAAAAAAAATTCCTTAAAGTGAACAAGGATGCAAGGCTATTTAAGAAAAAGGGATTATCTCACTTCTTTTTCTCTCACAAAAATATTTTCAGACACTTTTTTTCTCACATTTAGGATCACTCACCACCCAATGGGCCTTTATTTGTTTTGCTTTTATCACTACTGGCCTCTTTTGTTGATGCGAGCACACCTCTGATCCAGAAGTCATGCCACTAAGACCTATTACCCGTTCAAAGGCCAAACAACTCAGGGAAGTATTTTCTCATATGTGCATTTTAGCCTTTGGTGGTCAGATGATCTTAGAAAAGAAGTTGTACAATGTATTACATGTTGACATGTAATACATTAGATCAAACCACATCTTTACTTTAATCTTAATATTATTTTATAATATAAGTATTCATTATGTGTTTTCTTCTTATTCGTAAGACTTATCATCCACATACAAAGGGCAGGATTGAAGGGCATCTCACCTAAAGCTCATTGATACATGTATGCGGGGCTAAAATGATGCATTGTAGCCAAAGAGTTGAAGCTGTTTTATAAGTCTGGAATTTCAGCCGACTTGCATCGAATTTTCGGATGGGATCTGGACACTTCTGAGTCTACATGTCTTCTTCAAACATATTTGTATGTCTCTTAGCTTTCCAACGCATCTTGAAACGCATCAATTCAACGTCAGGAGCTCAAGTTATGTTCGTTTTAGTGAAGACTATGTGAGCAGAAATCTCTATACGGATTTATTATGGGAAATATTATTTATTACGAATTTTCAATAATTTTATTGATTATTTGTACTTAAATTTAATCTAGGATTCTTTATGAAGATATTTAGATGATTTAGGATTAGATTTGTTATTTATTTATTAGTTTTATAGATTAGATAAAATATGTTTATTTATTTTATTATTATCTTTACTTTTCATAATTTAAGTTGAACTCTTCATTTGTAGCCTATTTAAAGGCATATTTGCTTCACTAATAAGAACAACATCATGAATTTATGAGTTGCAAAAACCTTTGGCCATGGGCCATTTTATTTTCAAGGTAGATAGATTTGCCTTGTTATTTTTCGTATCGTAAGTCTTCTTCAACATAAGTTAGTCAAGTTCTTGTAATGGAGATCATCTTCACACTTTTGCTTGCCTAGGTAATTGCATCTAGGAGGGTGGGTTAGAGCCACTTGAGGTTGCTTGCATAGATAATCGCGTCTAAGAGGGTGTGCGAGGACAAAATATCCTACAACATCTATCTCGTCATCATCCATTTATCGGAGAGATTCATGCCGTTTGCGGATGTTTGCCTATTCAATTGCGATTAGGAGGGTGCCAAGGACAAATCTATCCAACACCGCCACCATCAAATTCATCCTATCTCGTTTTCTACATCAAGATCATGCTTTATTATCGGTTTGCTGAACGTGGAGTTTGGGGTTTTCTCGGATCATATTAGTGAGTTTGCTAGATTAATTGTGATCTAGAGGGTTCCTAGATTTTGAGGTAATTCTTGGATCCTGGCTTCCGTATCAAACATGCATTAATAAACTGTCATGCATTAATTAAACTAACAAACTTAAATGAACTGACATGCTTAAATGTTCCAAACAAGCATAAATGAAACAACATGCTTAAATGAACACCAAGCCTTATTTATTCATGCACACAAACTGAAATAAATTTAAAACTTAATAAAAACTCATGCAAACTCATGCACGAGTGGGAGGCTGCATTGTTCCAACAAAGTTGGCATTTCCTTCTCTAATTTCCAGTATTGACTAAATAGATTTCCCATGGTCTCTTGGAACTTATTGGCTCTAGCACGAGTCATAGGTCCACTAGGAAATTCCTCCCGCTCCTTGCTAGTTGTGATCACATCAGTAGTGTAATCATGGATTTAGAAGCCTTCAATCAAGTTGTTGCAAAAACTCGGAGCTCTAGACTCAATCAAGGATGATTTGACCAAGAATTTGCAAATTAGAAAATTTTCAAACCTGAAAATTCGACAAGAAATAGGTTAAAATAGATAGCGGACACAAAGATAAGAATAATGTAAAAGAAAACAACGAAATTGGATTCCAAAAGAAGGAGATATTCAAAACTGAAATTTCAAGAGAGAATAGTTGGGCGTTTCTTGAAAGTTTGAGAATTCAGGCTAGAAATTTAAAGAAACCAAGACAAGATAAAAGATTAGGGGATGAATAATAAGAATAAAATCAAAAGATTAAAAAAAGATAATGAAAAGGATAGATAAACAAATCTGAATTTTTAGCTTTGTTTATGGCTTGTAGAAGATGGCGTGAAGGTAGAAGATGAAGATGGCTTGACGAATTTGTTGAAGGATATTGTCATCGGCACCTTAGATGTGATTATCTAAGCAAGCAACCTCAAATGGCTCTAACCCACCCTCCTATACGTGATTACCTAGGCAAGCAGGAGTGTGAAGATGATCCCCCTCACAAGAACTTGATGATCTTATGTTGAAGAAAACTTCGAAGCCACAAGCTATCAACACATGCAAAAACGAACTCACTAAATACTTCATATATCAAAAGAAAATCTGCCTTACAATGATGGAGGCTTCATCCTTTTAATTAAAAAAAGAAAAAAACAACATTTAAGACTCGTGTGCTTGGACGGCAAAGGATAAGATGATAAGAGTTGGTTGCTTGGGCGCCAAGTAATGAGTTGACAAGGGCTGGTTGCTTTGGCAGCAAGTAACAAGCTGATAAGAGCTGGTTGCTTGGGCGGCAAGTAATAAGCTGATAAGGACTGGTATTTGGACAAAAATTAAGGGGAAGAAATGTTATTGTGCTTGCTTGGACAGTAAGTAATTGGTTTTGGGCAAGGAGGTGGGCTGTTTTTTAATGTAAACTAGGCCTAAAAGACACTTGTAAATCCTAATCTGGCTAAAAGTAAAGTCTGACCCAATTCTTTTATAATAATAAGTATTGGGTCTAATTACAATAAATTGGGCTAGTTAATGGACATCTAAGGGCTCATGGACTTCCTTCAAGGAATTCTTTTTTTCTTCATGGCAGCTTGCAATCCTTTGCTCACAAATCCTTGGACGGTCAAATTCAGTTTGTCCTTGATCATCTTGGACTTGGCTTAAGTTATTAGGCAAAGTGGAAAAGTAAGTCCATCTCGTCCTTGGAATTACCTTGTGGTACATGCATCATCTCCTCCTCCTCAAAAGGATTCGTCCCACGAATTTGAAACTTCAAGGAGAAAGATCAGCAACATTGAAAGTTGTATTCACAGTATACTCACTGGGTAGATCAATTCGGTATGCATTGTTGTTGATTCCTTCAAGGACTTGGAATGGTCCATCTCCTCTTGGATCCAACTTGGATTTCCTATGGTTCAAAAATCGTTCTTTATGCATGTGCAACCAAACCCAATCTCCTGGTTCAAAGATAATGTATGTTGGCCCTTGTTGACCTTTTGCAAAACGTTTTCATATGTTTTCTCCATCCTTTGTTTTTCCTTAGTGTGTATGGATTTAACCAACTCCTATTTCTTTTCACTATCTAGGCTGTAAATACTATCAATAGACAAAGGAACAAGATCTAAAGCAGTTAAGGGGTTAAAACCATAAACCACTTCAAATGGAGAATAACCGGTGGATGAATGAATAAAACGTGTGTAAGCGAACTCTACAAAGGGTAGATATTTTCCCCAAGTTTTAGGTTCTTAACAACAACTGTTCTAAGTAGCGCACCTAAGATCCGGTTAATTACCTCGGTTTTTCCATCCGTTTGTTGGTGACAAGTAGTAGAATAAAGGAGTTTGGTACCTATCATCCGTTTTATGGCATGGTATGAAGTGAGCCATCTTTGAAAACCTATCTATCAACCACAACAAAAATACTATCTTGACCCCTCTTGGTATGAGGTAATCCAAGAATAAAGTCCATAGTTAAATCGACCCAAGGGGAAGAAGGAATAGGAAGGGGGTATATAAACCGTTAGGACTTACCTTGGATTTGGCTTGTTTATATACTATGCAAGATGCACATACCTTCTTCACGATTTTCCTCATATGTGGCCAAAAGAAATGCTCCATTACCATGTCTAAAGTTTTGGAGATGCCAAAGTGCCCCATTAAGCCTCTGGAATATGATTCATGGACTAGAAATTCTCTAATGGAGCCTTGTGGTATACATAACATGTTCATTCGGAAAAGAAACTCATTAACAAGATAAAACTTGTTAAAAACACCTTTTAAACAATGAGTATAAATTTCCTTAAAATCTGGATCATAAGGATACAATTCTTTTATATGTTCAAATCCTAATATAGTAGCATGCAGTTGAGTGATTAGGGTATACCTTCGAGATAGTGCATCCGCTAGTACATTATACTTACCTTTCTTGTACTTGATCACATAAGGGAAGGTTTCAATGAACTCCACCCAACGAGCATGTCTCTTGCTCAAGTTACCTTGACCGTTTAACCACTTTAAGGATTCATGGTCAGTGTGTATGACGAACTCCTTTGGAAGAAGGTAGGGTTGCCAAACTTCAAGTGCACGAACTATGGCAAGGAGTTCTTTATCATAAGTAGAGTAATTCAAGTGTGCTCTTAACTTCTCGCTAAAGTAAGCAATTGATTATTTTTCCTGTAAAAGAACTGCACCTATGCCTATGCCAGAGGCATCACTTTCTAACTCGAAAGTGTTAGAAAAATTAGGAAGACAAAGAATAGGAGCCGTACAAAATTTACCTTTTAATGTTTGGAAAGCTTTTTCTTGTGCCTCACCCTAATGAAAACGTACTATTTTTTGATGATATCTGTCAATGGTGCAACAATGGTAAAGAAATCCTTGACAAAGCAACGGTAGAAGCTTACTAAGCCATGGAAGGATCTCACCTCGGTTATGGAAGATGGCGTGGCCCATTCTTTAATTGCCTTGACTTTTTCATCATCAACATGGATACCTTGTGCACTTACTATAAAGCCTAGAAAATTAAGACTTTCACTACAAAACATGAACTTTTCCATGTTAACATATAATCTTTCCCATCGGAGAACTGTAAAGACCGATTTCACATGAAAGAGATGTGAATCAAAAGAAGAAGAGTAGATACGAATATCATCGAAATAAACAACAACAAACTTACCAAGAAACTTCCGTAAGACATTGTTCATCAATCTCATGAATGTGCTAGGTGCATTGGTTAAGCCGAAAGGCGTGACTATCCATTCATATAACCCGAACTTGGTCTTGAAAGCGCTTTTCCATTCATCTCCTTCTTTCACCCTAAGTTGATGATAACCACTCTTCAAATCGATCTTGATGAAGATGCATGCGCTGTAGAGTTCATCAAGCATGTCATCTAAGCGTGGAATATGATGCCCATACTTAATGGTGATTCGGTTGATTGGTCAACAATCTACACACATTCGATATGAACCATCTTTCTTTGGCACCAAAAGCACTGGAACGGCACAAGGACTTAAACTCTCACAAATGTAGCTTTTGTTGAGTAATTCTTCCACTTGCTTTTCTAGCTTCTTGGTCTCTTTGGGATTGCATCTATATGTTGGTCTATTTGGGATGGAAGAATCCGAAATTAGATCAATTTGATGTTCAATTCCTCTTAAGGGTGGCAAACCGTCAGGTGGGAAACCTAAAACATCATCAACGTCCTTCAAAAGAGAAACAAACACACTAGGAAAACATTTGTTATATTCAAAGGATAGATAAAAAAAATTCCTTAAAGTGAACAAGGATGCAAGGCTATTTAAGAAAAAGGGATTATCTCACTTCTTTTTCTCTCACAAAAATATTTTCAGACACTTTTTTTCTCACATTTAGGATCACTCACCACCCAATGGGCCTTTATTTGTTTTGCTTTTATCACTACTGGCCTCTTTTGTTGATGCGAGCACACCTCTGATCCAGAAGTCATGCCACTAAGACCTATTACCCGTTCAAAGGCCAAACAACTCAGGGAAGTATTTTCTCATATGTGCATTTTAGCCTTTGGTGGTCAGATGATCTTAGAAAAGAAGTTGTACAATGTATTACATGTTGACATGTAATACATTAGATCAAACCACATCTTTACTTTAATCTTAATATTATTTTATAATATAAGTATTCATTATGTGTTTTCTTCTTATTCGTAAGACTTATCATCCACATACAAAGGGCAGGATTGAAGGGCATCTCACCTAAAGCTCATTGATACATGTATGCGGGGCTAAAATGATGCATTGTAGCCAAAGAGTTGAAGCTGTTTTATAAGTCTGGAATTTCAGCCGACTTGAATCGAATTTTCGGATGGGATCTGGGCACTTCTGAGTCTACATGTCTTCTTCAAACATATTTGTATGTCTCTTAGCTTTCCAACGCATCTTGAAACGCATCAATTCGACGACAGGAGCTCAAGTTATGTCCGTTTTAGTGAAGACTATGCGAGCAGAAATCTCTATACGGATTTATTACGGGAAATATTATTTATTACGAATTTTCAATAATTTTATTGATTATCTGTACTTAAATTTAATCTAGGATTCTTTATGAAGATATTTAGATGATTTAGGATTAGATTTGTTATTTATTTATTAGTTTTATAGATTAGATAAAATATGTTTATTTATTTTATTATTATCTTTACTTTTCATAATTTAAGTTGAACTCTTCATTTGTAGCCTATTTAAAGGCATATTTGCTTCACTAATATGAACAACATCATGAATTTATGAGTTGCAAAAACCTTTGGCCATGGGCCATTTTATTTTCAAGGTAGATAGATTTGCCTTGTTATTTTTCGTATCAGAAGTCTTCTTCAACGTAAGTTAGTCAAGTTCTTGTAATGGAGATCATCTTCACACTCCTGCTTGCCTAGGTAATTGCATCTAGGAGGGTGGGTTAGAGCCGCTTAAGGTTGCTTGCTTAGATAATCGCGTCTAAGAGTGTGCCGAGGATAAAATATCCTACAACATCTATCTCGTCATCATCCATTCATCGGAGAGATTCATGCCGTTTGCAGGTGTTTGCCTATTCAATTGCGATTAGGAGGGTGCCAAGGACAAATCTATCCAACACCGCCACTGTCAAATTCATCCTATCTCGTTTTTACATCAAGATCATGCTTTATTATCGGTTTGTTGAACGTGGAGTTTGGGGTTTTCTCAGATCATATTAGTGAGTTTGCTAGATTAATTGTGATCTAGAGGGTTCCTAGATTTTGAGGTAATTCTTGGATCCTGGCTTTCGTATCACTCATTCAGCTCAAATTAGCTCAAACCAGCTCACACAATTTGGTTCAAGTTTACACAGGCACAATCAACTTCAAACAAGCTCTAACTAGCTCGAGATAGCTCAAGGACACTTAAGGACAAACTCACTTAGCTAAGAACAACTCGTAGAAGCTCAATTTAGCTCAGATACTAAGTGAAACTCACTCAGCTAGGCTAGCTCAGCTCGAGCCATCTCACTCCTAGCTCGATCAGCTCAAGATACCACCTTCAGCTCAACACCCAAAGGTGATACATGCACGAGCGAGGTCAAATTACTAATATTGGACAAAAGCTGAATTTGTTCGATGAAAACAATAAAAGCCAAAACAATGCACGCATAGGAGGTCAAAAACGATGCATCTTGGACAAAAAATTGAATCTGTTTCTAAAGTCTAGAAAGTCAGCCAACTTGCGACAAGTTTTCGGATGGGATCCGGTCATTTCTGAGTCAAGTTGTCGTCTAACAAATTGTCCATCATTCAGTTACATTTCCAGCGCATCTTGAAACGCTTCAATCAGACATCAGGAACTCAAGATATGTCCAATTTACTGAAGACTGCGCATGCAGAAAACTGGATTATTACGGGATTTTGTAAAATTCAGCCCAAAAGCTAACATACAAGGCTTTGGACGAATTAAACTTAGCCCAATATATTTATTATCATTTAAATTGATATTTTTAGGGTTTTATATACTTTAGGAACCAGCCAACCAGCCCTTATAAGCTTATCACTTGCCTTATCACCCTATTCCTTGCCACACAAGCACAAGGAGTTTAAAGGCTGTTATTTTTTTATTATTTTTAATTGGATTAGGTTTTCCTTGTTTTAGTAGAAGTTAAATTACTTTGTCTATCCTTCACCTATAAAAGGATGAAGCCTCCATCATTGTAAAATAGATTCTCTTTGATTTATGAAATATTTAGTGAGTTTGCTTTTGCAAGTGCTGATTACTTGTGCCTTCGAAGTCTTCTTCAACATAAGTTCGACGAGTTCTTGTGAGGGAGATCATCTTCACACTCTTGCTTGCCTAGATAATCGCATCTAGGAGGGTGGGTTAGAGCCGCTTGAGGTTGCTTGCTTAGATAATTGAGTCTAAGAGGGTGCCGAGGACAAAACAACATCAACAATTCGCAAGCCATCTTCATCTTCAACCTTCACTCCATCTGCCATAATTCCATAAACAAAGCTAGAATTTTCAGATTTGTTTTACTTATCTCTTTCTCAATCTTTTTTAATCTTCTTTTTATATTCTTATTTCTTATCATATAATCCTTCATCTTATCTTTCTTTATTTAAATTTCCAGCCTTGAATCTGAAATTTTCAAGAAAATCCTTCTATTTTCTCTTGAATTTTCAGATCTGCTCAAACTTCCTTGATTGAGTCTAGAGCTCCTAGTTCTTGCAACAACTTCATTGAAGGCTTCCAAATCCAAGATTGCGCTACTCTATTATTTGGTATCAGGTTTGTGATGATTCTTGGCAAGAATTTTGGCGTTTTTGGGGGGAAAAACTCGAAAATTAGGGAAAATTCGTCAAAACCAAACGAGTGAATTTTGAGCTGAAAATTTCCAGATCAGATCTATACCATTGAAGGAGTCACCACACAAAATTTCAGAATTTTTGGACTTCGGGAATACCTCGAACGAAGTAGATAAAGTTTCAGCAAAATTAGGGTTTTCCCCCTACTTTAACCCTATTTTCATTATTTTTTATTCAATTTTCGTTATTTTCAGTTTATTTACCTTGTAAAAAGAAAAAAAAAGAGAAAAAAAGAAAAGAATAAAAAAAGAAAGAAAAGTGAGAAAGCTCATACCTAGCCACCATCAAGAATCATCAAGATCACCATCATCAACCACCACAAGCATCACATTGAAGTGGATTCAAAATTGGATTTCTTCCTTCAAGTTGTTTCTGGGTTTTGGGGTTATCATCTTTCTCTACTACTTTTTCCTACTCTTAGTTTCTTAAGTTCCTTTGTTTTGCTTTTTCTTTCTTCTATTACGCAATTTAACACCTTCTCTTTTCTGGTGTGAGTAGGACTAAAAGTTGCATTACAATCCTTCTTTCTTGCAACTATATTCAATTGGTGTCAAGCCTTTCATTGGACTCCTAGTACAATTAGGACTCATTGTTAGGATTAAATTCCGATTGTAACTTGTTGACTGGTGGCAGAAAGGTCTTTAAAGAGCACGAGATTGGTTTACTTGCCTCGCTAAATATTTATTCCTTGGAGTGTTTAGTGAGATTTCTAGTTTTCTTTTGCTTTTTACCTTTTAAATTTAAGTGTTTCAAGATGTCAGAAACGAGTAACGACGAAGAACCACAATGAAGTGACTCTTCAAGAAGTTTCAAATACTCTCAATAAACTGGAACGGACTGTAACCTCATTGACAACCAAGCTTGAGCACACCAATACAGCCATAACCGCAATCACTCAAACCATTGGGAGATTAGAAACCACTGCTATTGCAAGCGATACTGAAGAGCCTAGGCGTCCAAATCTTGTTCCCATTCAGAATAGACGCCAAAACCCCCTACATAGGCATAATCCTCGCACAGAGCCGAGACGAGCAACAAACACCTTAGCCAGACCGAAGATCACTGTACCACCTTTTCAAGGAAGGTATGACCCTGATGCTTATTGTGACTGGGAAAATCAAGTTGATCTTCTATTCGAGCATTACCAATGTCCCGAAGAGGATCAAGTTCCACTATTGACTCTCGAATTCACTGAATATGCATCCATTTGGTGGTCCCAATTGGTCCGTAATCGGCGTCTCAATAGAGAAGCCAAGATAACCTCATGGGGAGAACTTAAAAAAGTCATGCGAGAACGATTTGTTCCTCCATTATATCAACGAGAGATCAAACAAAAGTTACAAAGGATCCGACAAGGCTGCAGAACTATTGATGTAGTATCTCAAAGAGATGGAATGATTGATGCAAAAAGCCGACATACAAGAGGATGCATACAATGACTAGGTTTGTTATCGGACTCAATGACAACATTCTTGAGGTACTTAAACTCAAAACCTACTACACCCTTCAAGAGGCATTCCAATTCGCCATGACAATCGAAAAGCGCATCAAAGATCGACAACGATATCGACAGAAGAATTATCACTATGACAGAGGTACCACTCAACCTTTATCTCATTCTAATCCTTCTAAACCTTTGCTCAACTCAAGTAGACCAAAGCAGAAAATTGAAACATCCAAGTCGCTGGACAAAACCAAGACAAAAATCCCCATGTTGACGGAAAACACACAAACACTCAAACAAGAGGATAGTGATAATGAAGATATTAGACAAGATGACAATGCTTCTAATCCCTCATGTGAAGTAGTAGGTGCACTTTTGATATACTCTCATCACCTCCCCACAAAGAAAGTAAGTGTAATTCTAACCCTTCATTTGATTCTTGTCCTATCATTCTATTAAAAACACTTTCTCCTCTACAGAAATTGTACATTGATGATAATTTTTGTGAGAGGGATATGGGATTTGAGATGCAAAAGACTGAGAGTGAAAAAAGTCAAATTAACGGCCCAAATTTGGTGAGTGAAAATACATATGAGGTAAAAGTCACACAAAGCCCAAAAGAAAAAGACAAGAAAAAGAACGCGGCGAGTGATTTTGTTTTGACTAATCCTTACAAATGTTCGAGTAGTGCTGTCTCATTTTTTCAGGATTTTGTTGAACCATTGAGAGGAGCTCAATTAGATCACTCCACATACAACAAAGAAGCCTTTTCAATTGAAGTTGATGATTGTTCTCTCATTGCCGATTTAGATTCGAGGACGAATCATTTTGAGGAGTGGGGGAATGATACATGCATGAGCGAGGTCAAGTTACTAATATTGGACAAGAAGCTGAATTTGTTCGATAAAAACAATAAAAGCCAAAATAATGCACGCATAGGAGGTCAAAAACGATGCATCTTGGACAAAAAATTGAATCTGTTTGTGAAGTCTAGAAAGTCAGCCAACTTGCGACGAGTTTTCGGATGGGATCCGGGCATTTCTGAGTCAAGTTGTCTTCTAACAATTTGTCCATCATTCCGTTACCTTTCCAACGCATCTTGAAACGCGTCAATCGGACATCAGGAACTCAAGATATGTCCAATTTACTGTAGACTGCGCATGCAGAAAACTGGATTATTACGGGATTTTGTAAAATTCAGCCCAAAAGCTAACATACAAGGCTTTGGACGAATTAAACTTAGCCCAATATATTTATTATCATTTAAATTGATATTTTTAGGGTTTTATATACTTTAGGAATCAGCCACCCAGCCCTTATCAGCTTATCACTTGCCTTATCACCCTATTCCTTGCCACACAAGCACAAGGAGTTTAAAGGCTGTTATTTTTTTATTATTTTAAATTAGATTAGGTTTTCCTTGTTTTAGTAGAAGTTAAATTACTTTGTCTATCCTTCACCTATAAAAGGATGAAGCCTCCATCATTGTAAAATAGATTTTCTTTGATTTATGAAATATTTAGTGAGTTTGCTTTTGCAAGTGCTGATTACTTGTGCCTTCGAAGTCTTCTTCAACATAAGTTCAACGTGTTCTTGTGAGGGAGATCATCTTCACACTCTTGCTTGCCTAGATAATCGCGTCTAGGAGGGTGGGTTAGAGCCGCTTGAGGTTACTTGCATAGATAATTGAGTCTAAGAGGGTGCCGAGGACAAAACAACATCAACAATTCGCAAGCCATCTTCATCTTCAACCTTCACTCCATCTGCCATAATTCCATAAACAAAGCTAGAATTTTCAGATTTGTTTTACTTATCTCTTTCTCAATCTTTTTTAATCTTCTTTTTATATTCTTATTTCTTATCATATAATCCTTCATCTTATCTTTCTTTCTTTAAATTTCCAGCCTTGAATCTGAAAATTTCAAGAAAATCCCTTCTATTTTCTCTTGAATTTTCAGATCTGCTCAAACTTCCTTGATTGAGTCTAGAGCTCCTAGTTTTTGCAACAACTTCATTGAAGGCTTCCAAATCCAAGATTGCGCTACTCTATCAAACGGGCACGACCTTCCAAGAGACATGACCAGCCACCTTGGAGGGAAAATGTTTGGGCGGCAAAGGAATTGGAGGGAAACTAAGTATTTGGGCGGCAATTGCCTTTTGGAGGGAGACACCACATGACCAAATAGGTGAAGCATTTTTGGAGGGAGGTATGAACCCAACCGAATAGATATTTGAATAAAGACAAGGCCCTTCGATCAAACCCTTTTGTAAATTATAAATAGGGCCATTGGGCCAACTTTGTAACACATAACTCTTTTCTTTGAATATAAATTACTTTGTGAGGTTTTCTCTCAAACTTATTCTAATACATGTACCACAAGGCAATTCCAAGGACAAGATGGACTTACTTTTCCACTTGGCCCAATAACCCGAGCCAAGTCTAAGCTAATTAAGGACAAGCTGAATTCGACCGTCCAAGTATTCGTGAGCCAAGGATTACAAGCTGCCATGAAGAAAGAAGAATTTCTTGAAGGAAGTCCACACTTAACATCCTTCAAGAATAATTGGGTCACAAAAACTCAACTTGCTGCACATTTGGAGATGGATATCCATGAGCCTTTAGATATCCATTAATTAGCCCTTTTTATTGTAATTTGACCCAATACTTGTTACTATAAAAGATTGGGTCAGATTTTTATTTTTAGCCCAAATTAGGATTTACAAGTGTTTTTAGGCCTAGTTAGCTTTTTAAACAGCCCACACATGCCTCCTTGCCCAAGAACCAATTTCTTATCATCTAAACCAGCCCAAATACCCTTAAAATCGTCCAAATAAAGGACCTATCAACTTTTACTTGCTGCCCAATCAAAACAGCTCTTATCAGCCCATTACTTGATACCCAAGCAAACCGGCCTTCATCAAGTTTACTTGCTGCCCAAGAAACCAGCCCTTATCAGCTTATAACTTGCCTTATCACCCTATCCCTTGCCACACAAGCACAAGGAGTTTAAAGGATGTTATTTTATTATTATTTTTAATTAGATTAGGTTTTCCTTGTTCTAGTAGAAGTTAAACTACTTTGTCTATCATTCACCTATAAAAGGATGAAGCCTCCATCATTGTAAGATAGATTTTCTTTGATTTATGAAATATTTAGTGAGTTTGTTTTGGCAAGTGCTGATTACTCGTGCCTTCGAAGTCTTCTTCAACATAAGTTCGACGAGTTCTTGTGAGGGAGATCATCTTCACACTCTTGGTTGCCTAGATAATCGCGTCTATGAGGGTGGGTTAGAGCCGCTTGAGGTTGCTTGCTTAGATAATTGAGTCTAAGAGGGTGCCGAGGACAAAACAACATCAACAATTCGCAAGTCATCTTCATCTTCAACCTTCACACCATCTTCCATAATTCCATAAACAAAACTGGAATTTTCAGATTTGTTTTACCTATCTTCTTCTTAATCTTTTCTCATCTTTTTATTTATATTCTTATTTCTTATCATCTAATCCTTCATCTCGTCTTTCTTTCTTTAAATTTCCAGCCTTGAATCTGAAAAATTCAAGAAAATCCCTTCTCTTTTCTCTTGAATTTTCAGATCTGCCCAAACTTCCTTGATTGAGTCTAGAGCTCCTAGTTCTTGCAACAACTTGATTGAAGGCTTCCAAATCCACGATTGCTGTACTCTATCATTTGGTATCAGATTTGGGATGATTCTTGGCAAGAATTTTGGGTTTTTGGAACAAAAACTCGAAAATTAGGGAAAGTTCGTCAAAACCAAACAAGTGAATTTTGAGCTAAAACTTTCCAGATCAGATCTACACCATTGGTGGAGTCACCACATAAAATTTAAGAATTTTTGGAGTTCGGAAACACATCGAACGAAGTGGATAAAGTTTCAGCCAAATTAGGGTTTTCCCCCTTCTTTAACCCTATTTTCATTATTTTTCTCTTCAATTTAAGTTATTTTCAGTTTATTTACCTTGTAAAAAGAAAAAAAAGAGAAAAAAAATAAAAAAATAAAAAAGAAAAGAAAAGAAAGAAAAGTGAAGAAAAGTGAGAAAGCTTATACCTAGCCACCAACCACCATCAAGAATCATCAAGATCACCATCATCAACCACCACAAGCATCATATTGAAGTGGATTCAACATTGGATTTCTTCCTTCAAGTTGTTTCTGGGTTTTGGGGTTATCATCTTTCTCTACTATTTTTTTTCTACTCTTTGTTTCTTAAGTTCCTTTGTTTTGCTTTTTCTTTCTTCTATTACGCAATTTAACACCTTCTCTTTTCTGGTGTGAGTAGGACTAAAAGTTGCATTACAATCCTTCTTTCTTGCAAACTATATTCAATTGGTGTCAAGCCTTTCATTGGACTCATAGTACAATTAGGACTCATTGTTAGGATTAAACTCTAATTGTAACTTGTTGACTTGTGGCAGGAAGGTCTTTAAAGAGCACGAGATCGGTTTACTTGCCTCGCTAAATATTTATTTCTCGGAGTGTTTAGTGAGATTTCTAGTTTTCTTTTGCTTTTCACCTTTTCTTTTGCTTTTCACCTTTTTAAATCTGAGTCTTTAAAGTCCATCTTGTCCTTGGAATTGCCTTGTGGTATATGTATCATCCCCTCCCTCCTCAAAAGGATTCGTCCACGAATCTGGGCAAGGAGGCATGTGTGGGCTGTTTAAAAAGCTAACTAGGCCTAAAAACACTTGTAAATCCTAATTTGGGCTAAAAATAAAAATCTGACCCAATCTTTTATAGTAACAAGTATTGGGTCTAATTACAATAACAAGGGCTAATTAATGGACATCTAAAGGCTCATGGATATCCATCTCCAAAGGTGCAGCAAGTTGAGTTTTTGTGACCCAATTATTCTTGAAGGATGTTAAGTGTGGACTTCCTTCAAGAAATTCTTCTTTCTTCATGGCAGCTTGTAATCCTTGGCTCACGAATACTTGGATGGTCGAATTTAGCTTGTCCTTGATTAGCTTAGACTTGGCTCGGGTTATTGAGCCAAGTGGAAAAGTAAGTCCATCTTGTCCTTGGAATTGCCTTGTGGTACATGTATCAATGTCACTTTCCACGTGAACATAAGCAAGCACCTCTGTAGAATTGCCGTCCATTGTGAATGTAAGCAAGCATGTCAATTTCCATGTGAACGTAAGCAAGCACCTCTAAAACTAAGAAAGCCTCTCAAGCAAGCACCTCTCCAATAGTCACAATTCTTTGAATCATTCTAATGATGTGTATATTCATTGTGCTTGTATAACACCTATAAATACGTGAAATATGATCAGAAATAAAGGAAGGTAATATGATGCATGCTAAATATAATAAATCTATGGTATATGATTCAACGAACTCTAGTGCTATAAAATCAATAATAAACTGCATAATAGAAAACATATGCATACTAAAACTATAATAATCAAATGGAACATATGCATCAGAAATAAACGTGCAACACGTTGCATAGACTCCCTTTCATGTTGCATGAATCTTCCATGTTGCAGGGCATTGATTCAACTTCGGCAACTTCAATAATCTTCCATGCATGATTGCACTTGTTGTTGACCGTATCTCTAAATTTCCTTGCTTTTTGCAGAGTAATGAGACCTAAAGGAAATTCCTCTGGGTCCAATGGTGGTGCTGACGCCATGCTGTCATCAAGTTTGCTGTGTAGATAGGTGTTTTCTGAGGTCCCTTCCACAAGCATAAATGTTCATCCTTTTAGTGTTTCTTTTGTTGGATTATTCCTTTATGACATTCATGCTTCTATTTTAATGCGGTTTGGTCGGCGTTCACTTGGCTTGGTGTAAAAGGTGCCAAAGTAATCTTCTTACCTTCATATGGGAAAATGATAGAGTGGCGCAAATTCGAATAAAGAGAAAAACGAAACAAACCAAAATAAAGAACAAATCTAAAAATTCAGATTTGCTTATGGTGGTGGCGTCAATGGAGGAAGCTTGAATATGTGGAGATGGCGTGATGAATTGATATTTGTTGTTTTGTCCTCGGCACCCTCTTAGACGCAATTATCTAAGCAAGCAACCTCAAGCGGCTCTAACCCATCCTCCTAGATGCAATTACCTAGGCAAGCAAGAGTGTGAAGATGATCTCCCTCACAAGAACTCGATGATCTTATGTTGAATATGGCTTCTAGACAAGTTTATCGAACACTTGCAAACTCAAAGAATACTAAAATCTCCAAAGAGAACTTTTTATTAATCAATGAAATCTGCATTACAATGTGGGTTAAGCCTCCTTTATATAGGCCATGGAGAAGTTTTAATCCTACTAAACTTAGGAATTAAATACAATAAATAAATGCTAAAATCTAATCTCCTAATCAGATAAGTAACTTCTAATAATAAATAAATGCTAAAAATAAAATCCTAATTAAATAAATCTGATCCTAATAGATGTTGCAGAATCCTATGTTGATTTAAATTACAAATAATCAAATAAAATCTTGAAAATTCGTAATTATCCAAAAATCCCGTATTAATCCCGTATAGGAATTTCTGCATGCGCTGTCTTCGCTAAAATAGACGTATCTTGAGATCCAGATGTCCGATTGAGGCATTTCAAGATGCGTTAGAAAGCTAATTTGCAGCCGGACAAGTTTTAAGAATACATGGTGACCCATAAATGTCTGGATCCCATCCAAAAATGCTTCGCAAGTTGACTGATGTTTCTAACTTGCAAAGCAGTTTCAACTTCTTTTCCAAGATGATTATTTTGACCCCTCTCATGCTCGTATCATTCCCCCCACTCCTCAAAAAGCTTCGCCCTCGAATCTAGATCGTTAAATGGAGAAAGTTCATCAAAGTACCATAGAAGAGAAGACGTCTTGAAAGATCCTTTTGCAGAGTCTCTTTTTGCAATGTAATTTACAAGTTCCTTCTCATTGGGATCATTACGATTGTTCTTTTGGTCACAAAGTAACTCATTCTCATCTTCAAAATTGTTATTAATCCTAAAAGAGGAATAAGCATAAATAGAATTGGAAAACATTCAATGATACCTTTTGATTGTAAGGTACCTTCGTCGGTGTTTGTCGTTTGATGATCATCTTGAATCGGAATAGTAGGTTCGTCACTGGAAACAAACACACTACTTATAATTTCTTCCTCGTCAATAGGCAAGGTTAAACTCTCGATGGTATCGTCTTCCTCATGTTCTTTAGAAGAACAAATTTCTTTATCATGCTCCGGATCACGGATTTCAATATCATTAGAAGACATGAATTCAGACACATCTCTCAAATTTTTTTCTTGAAAAATAAAACTTATCTGGACAATCATACCCTGAATGATCTAGTCGACAACAATAATGACATCGAGTCCCCAAAAGGGTAAAATCCAATACGTTGCTCAATGACATCCTCAAGAACAACCTAAATCCGATACCAAATGATAGAGTAGCGCAAATTCGAATAAAGAGAAAAACAAAACAAACCAAAATAAAGAGCAAATCTAAAAATTTAGATTTGCTTATGGTGGTGGCGTCAATGGAGGAAGCTTGAATATGTGGAGATGGCGTGATGAGTTGATAGTTGTTGTTTTGTCCTCGGCGCCCTCTTAGATGCAATTATCTAAGCAAGCAACCTCAAGCGGCTCTAACCCATCCTCCTAGATGCAATTACCTAGGCAAACAAGAGTGTGAAGATGATCTCCCTCACAAGAACTCGATGATCTTATGTTGAAGATGGCTTCTAGACAAGTTTATCGAACACTTGCAAACTCAAAGAATACTAAAATCTCCAAAGAGAACTTTTTATTAATCAATGAAATCTGAATTACAATGTGGGTGAAGCCTCCTTTATATATGCCGTGGAGAAGTTTTAATCCTACTAAACTTAGGAATTAAATACAATAAATAAATTCTAAAATATAATCTCCTAATTAGATAAGTAACTTCTAATAATAAATAAATGCTAAAAATAAAATCATAATTAAATAAATCTGATCCTAATAGATATTGCAGAATCCTATGTTGATTTAAATTACAAATAATCAAATAAAATCTTAAAAATTCGTAATTATCCAAAAATCCCGTATTAATCCGGTATATGAATTTCTGCATGCGCTGTCTTCGCTAAAATAGACGTATCTTAAGATCCAGATGTCCGATTGAGCCGTTTCAAGATGCGTTAGAAAGCTAATTTGCACCCGGACAAGTTTTAAGAAGACATGTTCACCCATAAATGCCTGGATCCCATCCAAAAATGCTTCGCAAGTTGACTAATGTTTATGACTTGCAAAGCAGTTTCAACTTCTTTTCCAAGATGATTATTTTGACCCCTCTCATGCTCGTATCACAAACAATAATGGCCAAAACAATGCACGCATAGGAGGTCAAAAACGATGCATCTTGGACAAGAAACTGAATCTGTTTGTGAAGTCTGGAAAGTCAGCTAACTTGCGACGAGTTTTTGGATGGGATCCAGGCATTTCTAGGTCGAGTTATCTCCTAACAAATTGCCCTTCATTCAGTTACCTTTCCAACGCATCTTGAAAAGCACCAATCGGACATCAGGAACTCAAGATACGTCCAATTTACTGAATACTGCGCATGCAGAAAATTGGATACGGGATTATTACGAGATTTTGTAAAATTCAGCCCAAAAGCTAACATATAAAGGCTTTGGACGAATTAAACTTAACCCAACCTAATTATTTACATTTAAATGATGTTTTTAGGGTTTTATATACTTTAGGAACCAGCCACCCAGCCCTTATCAGCTTATCACTTGCCTTATCACCCTATTCCTTGCCACACAAGCACAAGGAGTTTAAAGGCTGTTATTTTTTTACTATTTTTTTAATTAGATTAGGTTTTCCTTGTTTTAGTAGAAGTTAAATTACTTTGTCTATCCTTCACCTATAAAAGGATGAAGCCTCCATCATTGTAAGAGAGATTTTCTTTGATTTATAAATATTTAGTGAGTTTGTTTTTGCAAGTGCTGATTACTTGTGCCTTCGAAGTCTTTTTCAACATAAGTTCGACGAGTTCTTGTGAGGGAGATCATCTTCACACTCTTGCTTGCTTAGATAATCGCGTCTAGGAGGGTGGGTTAGAGCCGCTTGAGGTTGCTTGCTTAGGTAATTGAGTCTAAGAGGGTGCCGAGGACAAAACAACATCAACAATTCGCAAGCCATCTTCATCTTCAACCTTCACACCATCTTCCATAATTCCATAAAACAAATCTGAATTGCAACAACTTGATTGAAGGCTTCCAAATCCAAGATTGCGCTACTCTATCATTTGGTATCAGGTTTGGGACGATTCTTGACTAGAATTTTGGCGTTTTTGGGTAAAAACTAGAAAATTAGGGAAAATTTGTCAAATTCAAACGAGCGGATTTTGATCTGAAAATTTCCAGATCAGATCTACACCTTTGGAGGAGTCACCACATAAAATTTTAGAATTTTTTGACATCGGGAACACCTCGAACGAATTAGATCAAGTTGCTACAAAATTCTAGGCTTTTCGGGGTTTTTTTTAATTTTCTTTCATTCTTAGCCATTAGTTTTCGTTGTTTTAGCTTTTATTGCTTCTTACACATCTTCTAACACCTTCTTGTTTCCTTGTGTTAGTAGGACTAAAAGTTGCATACTCTTCTTTATCCTTGCAACTATAATTCTATTGGTGTCTAACATTTTCTTTGGATTCTTAAAGCAATTAGGATGTTTTATTCTCTTTTCAACACTCGTTATCGTATACCAATAAATATTTTTCGGTCACGATGTAAGATACAAGGTAATCTATGTTCTTTAATTATTGACGGTGACAGTCGTGTAAACTTAGTGAGCAGCTTCATTGTTGATGCACTCGATCTACCATGCCAAGAACACCCTAAGCCGTATCATCTTCAAGGGTTTAATAGCGAACCGGATATGAAGGTAACCAAACGTTGTTTAATCTCTTTTACTCTTGGAAGCTATTGTGATGATGTATCGTGTGACATGGTTCCTATGGAAGTCACCCACTTGCTATTAGGAAGACCTTGGAAAAATGATCATGGCGCTGTCCATCGAATCAATACAAATGGATACTCGGTTGTGCACCAAGGCCAGAAGCTCTCGTTTGCTACAATAGAGCCGGAAAAAGTAGATGAAGAAAGAGCGAAAGCAAAAAAACAATGTGAGAGGATAAAACGAAAAAGATTGGAAGCACAAAAGGCAACCAACCATGAAGACATCCCAAAACCAAAAGGTACACATGATTCTCATCGTACTTCTACTTCTAGCATTTGTGCAAATGTTGATATTGGAGAAGAACCATCTCCCAAACAAAAGGATAGTGATAGTGAACACATCAGACAAGATGACAATGCTTCTAATCCCTCATGTGAAGTAGTAGGTCCACTTGCTATAATCTCATCACCTCCCCACGAAGAAAGTAAGTGTAATTCTAACCCTTCATTTGATTCTTGTCCTATCATTCCGTTAGAAACACTTTCTCCTCTACAGAAATTGTACATTGATGATAAATTTTGTGAGAGGGATATGGGATGTGAGATACAAAAGACTTAGAGTAAAGAGGCCGAGAGTAAAAAAAGTCAAATTAATAGCCCAAATTTGATGAGTGAAAATACATATGAGGTAAAAGTCACACAAAGCCCAAAAGAAAAAGACAAGAAAAAGAACATGACGAGTGATTTTGATTTGACTAATCATTACAAATGTTCGAGTAGTGTTGTCTTATTTTTTCAGGATTTTGTTGAACCATTGAGAGGAGCTCAATTAGATCACTCCACATACAACAAAGAAGCCTTTTCAATTGAAGTTGATGATTGTTCTCTCATTGCCGATTTAGATTCGCGGACGAATCCTTTTGAGGAGTGGGGGAATGGTACATGCATGAGCGGGGTTAAATTACTCATATTGGACAAGAAGCTGAATTTGTTCGATGCAAACAATAATGGCCAAAACAATGCACGCATAAGGAGGTCAAAACTGATGCATCTTGGACAAGAAACTGAATCTGTTTGTGAAGTCTGGAAAGTCAGCTAAATTGCGACGAATTTTTGGATGCGATCCAGGCATTTATAGTTCAACATGTCTTCTTAAAACTTGTCCGGCTGCAAATTAGCTTTCTAACGCATCTTGAAACGTCTCAATCGGACATCTGGATCTCAAGATACGTCTATTTTAGCGAAGACAACGCATGCAGAAATTCCTATACGGGATTAATACGGGATTTTTGGATAATTACGAATTTTCAAGATTTTATTTGATTATTTGTAATTTAAATCAATATAGGATTCTGCAATATCTATTAGGATCAGATTTATTTGACTAGGATTTTATTTTTAGCATTTATTTATTATTAGAAGTTACTTATCTAATTAGGAGATTAGATTTTAGCATTTATTTATTGTATTTAATTCCTAAGTTTAGTAGGATTAAAACTTCTCCATGGCCTATATAAAGGAGGCTTCACCCACATTGTAATTTAGATTTCATTGATTAATAAAAAGTTATCTTTGGAGATTTTAGTATTCTTTGAGTTTGCAAGTGTTCGGTAAACTTGTCTAGTAGCCATCTTCAACATAAGATCATCGAGTTCTTGTGAGGGGATCATCTTCACACTCTTGCTTGCCTAGGTAATTGCATCTAGGAGGGTGGGTTAGAGCCGCTTGAGGTTGCTTGCTTAGATAATTGTGTCTAAGAGGGTGCCGAGGACAAAACAACAACAACAATTCACAAGCCATCTTCATCTTCAACCTTCACACCATCTTCCATAATTCCATAAACAAAGGATGGAATTTCCATTTGTTTTACCTATCTTCTTCTTAATCTTTTTCATCTTTTTATTTATATTATTATTTCTTATCATCTAATCCTTCATCTTGTCTTTCTTTCTTTAATTTTCCAGCCTCGAATCTGAAATTTTCAAGAAAAGCCCTTCTATTTTCTCTTGAATTTTCAGATCTGCCCATACTTTCTTGATTGAGTCTAGAGCTCCTAGTTCTTGCTACAACTTGATTGAAGGCTTCCAAATCCAAGATTGCGCTACTCTATCATTATACTTCATCATGGTTACAGCAATCTTGAAAGTGCTCTACATAAGGACATCACAATTGAGAATCAACTACTTCAACGGAGCAAATCGCGTCCTTATTCTTCTTATGAAAGAGGTACACCATACAATTCCTCTTTTTCAAATTCTTCTCAACCTTTGTCCACACATTCTAGAACAACTACAAATGAAGAACTGATCAAAACACAAGGCGTCCGAACAAGGGGCAAAACATCAAAAGTAGTAGAAACACAACCACCAGTGTGTCGTACGAGAGACATGGTGTGTTTTCGATGTCATGGTCATGGCCATTATGCACGTGACTGTCCTAATACCCAAATCTTTCTCTTTCAAGATGGTACCTACGTTTCTAATTCTAACGAGGAAGTGGAGGACATAGTCCATAAAGTTGAAGATGACATGGACAATTCCTTCAGAGCACCAGACCCACCACAAGATGACTTTTTCCTGGTAATTCGCTACTCCTTGAACATTCAGACATTGGATGAAACTGGCGACCAACGCACCAACATATTCTACTCACGGTGCATGATCAAGAAGAAGCAGTACTCCTTTGTCATCGATAGAGCTAATGTAATTAGTAGTTATCTTATTGATGATCTTGATCTTCCATGCCAGCGAAATCCTAAACCTTATCATCTACAATGGCTTAATGACGGGTCCGATGTTAAGGTAATCAAGCGTTGCTCATTACTTTCTCAATTGGAGATTATTGTGATGATGTTTGGTGTGACATGGTCCCAATGCAAGCTACACACTTTTTAATAGAGGACCGGAGATTATTGCTCAATACTTTCTCAATTGGAGATTATTCCTAAGCCGTATCATCTTCAAGGGTTTAATAGCGGACCGGATATGAAGGTAACCGAACGTTGTTTAATCTCTTTTACTCTTGGAAGCTATTGTGATGATGTATGGTGTGACGTGGTTCCTATGAAAGTCACCCACTTGCTATTAGGAAGACCTTGGAAAAATGATCATGGCGCTGTCCATCGAATCAATACAAATGGATACTCGGTTTTGCACCAAGGCCGAAGCTCTCGTTTGCTACAATAGAGCCGGAAAAAGTAGATGAAGAAATAGCAAAAGCAAAAAAACAATGTGAGAGGATAAAACGAAAAAGATTGGAGCGCAAAAGGCTGAATCAATTGACCACACAAAGGCAACCAACCATGAAGACATCCCAAAACCAAAAGGTACACATGATTCTCATCGTATTTCTACTTCTAGCATTTGTGCAAATGTTGATATTGGAGAAGAACCATCTCCCAAACAAAAGGATAGTGATAGTGAACACATTAGAAAAGATGACAATGCTTCTAATCCCTCATGTGAAGTAGTAGGTTCACTTGCTATACTCTCATCACCTCCCCACGAAGAAAGTAAGTGTAATTCTAACCCTTCATTTGATTCTTGTCCTATCATTCCGTTAGAAACACTTTCTCCTCTACAGAAATTGTACATTGATGATAAATTTTGTGAGAGGGATATGGGATGTGAGATACAAAAGACTGAGAGTAAAGAGGCCGAGAATGAAAAAAGTTAAATTAATGGCCCAATTTGGTGAGTGAAAATACATATGCGGTAAAAGTCACACAAAGCCCAAAAAAATACAAGAAAAAGAACACGACGAGTGATTTTGTTTTGACTAATCATTACAAATGTTCGAGTAGTGTTGTCTTATTTTTTCATGATTTTGTTGAACCATTGAGAGGAGCTCAATTAGATCACTCCACATACAACAAAGAAGCCTTTACAATTGAAGTTGATGATTGTTCTCTCATTGCCGATTTAGATTCGAGGACGAATCCTTTTGAGGAGTGGGGAATGATACATGCATGAGCGGGGTTAAATTACTCATATTGGACAAAAGTTGAATTTGTTCGATGCAAACAATAATGGCCAAAACAATGCACGCATAGGAGGTCAAAAGCGATGCATCTTGGACAAGAAACTGAATCTGTTTGTGAAGTCTGGAAAGTCAGCTAAATTATGACGAATTTTTTGGATGGGATCCAGGCATTTATAGTTCAACATGTCTTCTTAAAACTTGTCCGGCTGCAAATTAGCTTTCTAACGCATCTTGAAATGCCTCAATCGGACATCTGGATCTCAAAATACGTCTATTTTTTAGCGAAGACAACGCATGCAGAAATTCCTATACGGGATTAATACGGGATTTTTGGATAATTACGAATTTTCAAGATTTTATTTGATTATTTGTAATTTAAATCAATATAGGATTCAGCAATATCTATTAGGATCAGATTTATTTGACTAGGATTTTATTTTTAGCATTTATTTATTATTAGAAGTTACTTATCTAATTAGGAGATTAGATTTTAGCATTTATTTATTGTATTTAATTCCTAAGTTTAGTAGGATTAAAACTTCTCCATGGCCTATATAAAGGAGGCTTCACCCACATTGTAATTTAGATTTCATTGATTAATAAAAAGTTATCTTTGGAGATTTTAGTATTCTTTGAGTTTGCAAGTGTTCGGTAAACTTGTCTAGTAGCCATCTTCAACATAAGATCATCGAGTTCTTGTGAGGGGATCATCTTCACACTCTTGCTTGCCTAGGTAATTGCATCTAGGAGGGTGGGTTAGAGCCGCTTGAGGTTGCTTGCTTAGATAATTGTGTCTAAGAGGGTGCCGAGGACAAAACAACAACAACAATTCACAAGCCATCTTCATCTTCAACCTTCACACCATCTTCCATAATTCCATAAACAAAGCTGGAATTTCCAGATTTGTTTTACCTATCTTCTTCTTAATCTTTTTTCATCTTTTTATTTATATTATTATTTCTTATCATCTAATCCTTCATCTTGTCTTTCTTTCTTTAATTTTCCAGCCTCGAATCTGAAATTTTCAAGAAAAGCCCTTCTATTTTCTCTTGAATTTTCAGATCTGCCCATACTTTCTTGATTGAGTCTAGAGCTCCTAGTTCTTGCTACAACTTGATTGAAGGCTTCCAAATCCAAGATTGCGCTACTCTATCATTATACTTCATCATGGTTACAGCAATCTTGAAAGTGCTCTACATAAGGACATCACAATTGAGAATCAACTACTTCAACGGAGCAAATCGCGTCCTTATTCTTCTTATGAAAGAGGTACACCATACAATTCCTCTTTTTCAAATTCTTCTCAACCTTTGTCCACACATTCTAGAACAACTACAAATGAAGAACTGATCAAAACACAAGGCGTCCGAACAAGGGGCAAAACATCAAAAGTAGTAGAAACACAACCACCAGTGTGTCGTACGAGAGACATGGTGTGTTTTCGATGTCATGGTCATGGCCATTATGCACGTGACTGTCCTAATACCCAAATCTTTCTCTTTCAAGATGGTACCTACGTTTCTAATTCTAACGAGGAAGTGGAGGACATAGTCCATAAAGTTGAAGATGACATGGACAATTCCTTCAGAGCACCAGACCCACCACAAGATGACTTTTTCCTGGTAATTCGCTACTCCTTGAACATTCAGACATTGGATGAAACTGGCGACCAACGCACCAACATATTCTACTCACGGTGCATGATCAAGAAGAAGCAGTACTCCTTTGTCATCGATAGAGCTAATGTAATTAGTAGTTATCTTATTGATGATCTTGATCTTCCATGCCAGCGAAATCCTAAACCTTATCATCTACAATGGCTTAATGACGGGTCCGATGTTAAGGTAATCAAGCGTTGCTCATTACTTTCTCAATTGGAGATTATTGTGATGATGTTTGGTGTGACATGGTCCCAATGCAAGCTACACACTTTTTAATAGAGGACCGGAGATTATTGCTCAATACTTTCTCAATTGGAGATTATTCCTAAGCCGTATCATCTTCAAGGGTTTAATAGCGGACCGGATATGAAGGTAACCGAACGTTGTTTAATCTCTTTTACTCTTGGAAGCTATTGTGATGATGTATGGTGTGACGTGGTTCCTATGAAAGTCACCCACTTGCTATTAGGAAGACCTTGGAAAAATGATCGGGGTGCTGTCCATCGAATCAATACAAATGGATACTCGGTTTTGCACCAAGGCCAGAAGCTCTCGTTTGCTACAATAGAGCCGGAAAAAGTAGATGAGAAATAGCAAAAGCAAAAAAACAGTGTGAGAGGATAAAACGAAAAAGATTGGAAGCGCAAAAGGCTGAATCAATTGACCACACAAAGGCAACCAGCCATGAAGACATCCCAAAACCAGAAGGTACACATGATTCTCTTCGTACTTCTACTTCTAGCATTTGTGCAAATGTTAATATTGGAGAAGAACCATCTCCCAAACAAAAAGATAGTGATAGTGAACACATTAGACAAGATGACAATGCTTATAATCCCTCGTGTGAAGTAGTAGGTCCACTTGCTATACTCTCATCACCTCCCCACGAAGAAAGTAAGTGTAATTCTAACCCTTCATTTGATTCTTGTCCTATCATTCCGTTAGAAACACTTTCCCCTCTACAGAAATTGTACATTGATGATAAATTTTATGAGAGGGATATGGGATGTGAGATACAAAAGACTGAGAGTAAAGAGGCCGAAAGTGAAAAAAGTTAAATTAATGGCCCAAATTTGGTGAGTGAAAATACATATGAGGTAAAAGTCACACAAAGCCCAAAAGAAAAAGACAAGAAAAAGAACGCGACGAGTGATTTTGTTTTGACTAGTCATTACAAATGTTCGAGTAGTGTTGTCTTATTTTTTCAGGATTTTGTTGAACCATTGAGAAGAGCTCAATTAGATCAGTCCACATACAACAAAGAAGCCTTTTCAATTGAAGTTGATGATTGTTCTCTCATTGCCGATTTAGATTCGAGGACGAATCCTTTTGAGGAGTGGGGAATGATACATGCATGAGCGGGGTTAAATTACTCATATTGGACAAAAAGTTGAATTTGTTCGATGCAAACAATAATGGCCAAAACAATGTACGCATAGGAGGTCAAAAGCGATGCATCTTGGACAAGAAACTGAATCTGTTTGTGAAGTCTGGAAAGTCAGCTAACTTGCGATGAATTTTTGGATGGGATCCAGGCATTTATGGGTCAACATGTCTTCTTAAAACTTGTCCGGCTGCAAATTAGCTTTTCAACGCATCTTGAAATGCCTCAATCAGACATCTGGATCTCAAAATACGTCTATATTTTAGCGAAGACAGCGCATGCAGAAATTCCTATACGGGATTAATACGGGATTTTTGGATAATTACGAATTTTCAAGATTTTATTTGATTATTTGTAATTTAAATCAATATAGGATTCAGCAATATCTATTAGGATCAGATTTATTTGACTAGGATTTTATTTTTAGCATTTATTTATTATTAGAAGTTACTTATCTAATTAGGAGATTAAATTTTAGCATTTATTTATTGTATTTAATTCCTAAGTTTAGTAGGATTAAAACTTCTCCATGACCTATATATAGGAGGCTTCACCCACATTGTAATTCAGATTTCATTGATTAATAAAAAGTTATCTTTGGAGATTTTAGTATTCTTTGAGTTTGCAAGTGTTCGGTAAACTTGTCTAGAAGCCATCTTCAACATAAGATCGTCGAGTTCTTGTGAGGGAGATCATCTTCACACTCTTGCTTGCCTAGGTAATTGCATCTAGGAGGGTGGGTTAGAGCCGCTTGAGGTTTCTTGCTTAGATAATTGAGTCTAAGAGGGTGCCGAGGACAAAACAAAATCAACAATTCGCAAGCCATCTTCCTCTTCAACCTTCACACCATCTTCCATAATTCCATAAACAAAGCTGGAATTTCCAGATTTGTTTTACCTATCTTCTTCTTAATCTTTTTTCATCTTTTTATTTAGATTCTTATTTCTTATCATCTAATCCTTCACTTGTCTTTCTTTCTTTAATTTTCCAGCCTCGATCGAATATGAAATTTTCAAGAAAAACCCTTCTATTTTCTCTTGAATTTTCAGATCTGCCAATACTTTCTTGATTGAGTCTAGAGCTCCTAGTTCTTGCTACAACTTGATTGAAGGCTTCCAAATCCAAGATTGCGCTACTCTATCAATTTTACTACGAACTGTTGTTGGTAAAAATACTAGAAATAGGAAGAATGCCTACGGTTTGTTGAATTTTCTTATAATCGTTTTATCCATTCTTCTACCGGTTACTCACCTTTTGAAATTGTTTATCGCTTTAACCTTTAACGCCCCTAGATCTCATTACATTGCCCATAGAAAACATGTGCAGCTTAGACGGAGAGAAGATGGCAGAATTAGTCAAAACCATTCATATAAAAGCCAAAGAAAGAATGGAAAAAACTTACCAAGCAAAAGCCGACAAAGTCAACAAATGTTGTAGGGCTATTGTATTTGAACCTGTGATTGGGTTTGGGTACACATGCGAAAAGAATGATTTCCAACCAAACAAAAGTCCAAGTTGGAGCCAAGAGGTGACGGCCCCTTTCAAGTCGTAGAGCGCATTAATGACAATGATTATCGCATTGACCTTCCCGGTGAGTATAATGTGAGTGCAACCTTTAATGTTTCTGACCTTTCTCCATTTGATATTTCAGATTTGAGGACGAATCCTCTTGAGGAGGGAAGGGATGATACATTCAGTGGACAAACCCAAATCAAAGATGGACTTATATTCTCACTTCGATCAATCAAACGAGCCAAGTCTAAGATTCTTAAAGATAAACTCTACACCACTGTGCAAGGAGTACTAACCAAAGGCTTACAAATATTAACAAAAGAACAAGAATTCTGAAAAAGCACGCATTCTCCAAGCTTAAAGAATTGGGTCACACAAACCCATGTGGAGGAAGCACACGCCCAAGATTGTAAAAACAAGGCCTTAAACATATTTGAAGTCCATTAAATTGGGAATTAATTGTAATTACTTAGACCCAAAATAGAATTATAAAGTTTGGGTCTAATTAGCTATTTCCAATCCCAAATTACATTCATTTAAATTTAGGCCTTATCATCCATTCAAACCAACCCAAACCAACCTTATCCACAAGCTTGCTGCCCTAAAATTCGTTCCCCTTATCATGGGAAGAAGAGTGCCGCCCAAGACTCCCTAAACAAGGGGGAATTCACAATTAGCAAGTAATTACATTATTATATTAGTTTCACATTATTTTATTATTATTTTATTAGGAATAGAGTTTAAGTCTATTTAGGAATTTCTATGAGTTTAAGCATCCTTCCCCTATAAAAGGATGAGAACTTATTCTTTGTAATCAGATTTGAGATTTTAATAAAAAGGTATTCTTTTGAGTACGTGTTTGCAAGTGTCGGTAAACTTGTAACTTCGAAGCTTTCTTCAATGTGTTCGACCGAGTTGAGCAAGGGAGAATCTTCACACTCTGGGTTGCCTATCTAATCGCTGGTAGGAGGGTCAGTTTTACACTGTATCACGGAGGTTGCCTAGTTAATTGCGACTAGGAGGGTTCCGTGGGCAAAATTCTCGATTTCCACCAGTTGCCATCACCATCTTCTTCAATTCAGCCATCACGCCATTCATCCATTCAAAGCTATAATTTTCCAGATTTGAATTCAGCCTTGTGTAATCAATCTTTTTTTATCTTTTATGTTTAGTTCTTATTATTCAATTTTTATTCCATCTTCTCACCTTTTTTTCTTTGAATTTTCAGCTTTATCCATAAAAATCAAGAAACGCCTAGCTTGTAATATGGAAATTGCAAGAACAGCTCAAAACAGGCTGAAAAATTCCAAATTTGTTATTCGTGCTTTTTCCTTCATCTTTTTTATTCTTTAAACTTCAATTCTTCATATTTCTATCTTAATTATTTATTCTTCCTTCGTTTCTTTAATTTTCTAGTTGTGAATCTGAAAATTTCAAGAAACACCCAACCAATTCTCTTGAAATCTGTCTTCGGCTCCTTGATCGAGTCTAATGCCCTAAGGCTTGTTTTCTAAGAAATCCATCAAGATTCCAACGTGGTGGCAAGCCTCATATCAAGATCCTTAAAGAAGAAGGGTTGGAGTTCACTCCTACATACATGCTCCAGTTTGATCCAGACGTGCTATACGTGATTCGAAACCAGAAGTGGGAAATATTTATTCAACAACCCGACAATATCAATGTCTTCTGGATACAAGAATTTTATACCCACATCGACCACGATGGAGACAAAATGGTACAGGTTAGGGGTAAATTTTTGGATTTCTCGGCCGATGCGATCTAACAACACTATCAGTTCTCCAACCACCAAGAAGCCCACACCTCATTCATGGCCTTAGACATAGACCAAACATACTCCACGATTCTGTGGAACCTTTGTGTTCCACGAACCAATTGCTCTGGAGAAGGTCATGAGAGATTGGTGCAATGGCGGCAACTTAAGCTAGATTTAAGATTTTGGGTCCACATCATCAACAACCATCTCTTGCCTACCTAAAATCGAGAAACATTTTCTCTCTATCAAATGTTGCTGCTTGACTCCCTCCTCAAAAGGTTTAACTTATTCCCTACACAACTCATTCATGCCACCATCGTCGAAAGAGCTGCATCGATGAGTAAACCACAAGAGTTATTCTTCCCTAACTTAATCACAACACTTTGTACGGAGGCAGGAGTAAAACAATGGGCAGGGGATGCCATAATTGATGCACTCCTGGGACTACTTCCATTGCAAGTAGAGGAACTAAAGGGATACGCCCAAATTGCACCTTCACATGTTCCCTCTGTACCACCCCCATCCATTAAGGAAATTATCGTCGACACTCTCCGAATGACTATGAGACATATTTCTTGTCAGTTCAAAGGAGAGAAGCAAGGTTGCAATCCTTATTTCAAAAATTGCTTCCGAATGAATCAATTGAACTTTCCTAGCTACCTCCTGAACTCTTTGCACTGGCGCCTGCCACCACCACCACCAGGAAAAGGCAACCAGATAATGAAGCTGGTTCCTCCTCCCCTGCTAAGAAATCTATATCCGTTTGGGACAAAGGCAAGGGCATCATTATCCATTAACCACCTCACCAGTAACTCCCTGGGTTAGTTTTCTTTTCTTTTTAGTTTAGTTTTTTATACTGCATCTGTATATTTGTTTTTCTTTTATTTTTTTTCTTTTGTTTCCTTTTTGCATTGGGGACAATGCTCTTCTCAAGTTTGGGGGAGTACTATCCCATGTATATATTAGGTTAAATTTAGGTAAAATTTTAAAAAATAAAAAATTAGCATGTAAATAGTTTAATATGTTTCTTCTGGTTCCCTTTTCTATGATTCCATTGATTCTGAAATTGTTGTTGCGTTGATCATGATCTTCTGTGATTAATCTATGTTTAATGTTTTGCAATTTGTTAAGACCTTTTGTGTTTTGAACTTATTGTTGAATCTGTTGTATCCCTTAAAAGACATATGCATGCTTTCTAAAAGCTTAAGAAACCTTAGGGAAATTCTAGGTCGACTCTCAAATGCAAAGCATGAATTAATTTGAATAAATTGAATGCTCAATATAGCAAAATAAAGTCTTAAAAACTCCTTGAAAAATCGATAAAAGAATGAAATTAATTGAAAACTTGATAATATATACAAAACTATTGAGGGACACTCTTCTATGCATCTTGCTATCTTAATACACTAGGTGAGTTGTGTTTGCTCCATTTGACTCTCCCCGGTAGGAATGATAATATTGGCATAGGAGTGAATGAAAGTCTTCACGAGATGCCTTTTCTCGTAGGGCTCGGGGATGGGCTATTTTCTCCACTCCATCTTCAGGTCTGAAGAGTAGATGTGATAAGCTAAAGCCCTAGTGATACATTTTTTAAAACTTAAAAAGAATGAAGGGGAGTTAAACAATGTGCTAAAAAGAAAAGAAAGATGAAGAGGCAATAATAGAGAGCAATCCTTAAATTTTTTGATGCAATCCAGTTTTGGCATCTATTCATCATCATCCTTTCATCTCTAATCTTAGGGATGAAAGAAAAGGGAGTTTTTAAACTCCTTACACATCTTTTATTTACTTATGTTATTTACTTCTTTCATGGCATACTTAGTTTATTTTGGTTACATAACATAGCTTATAATGACATTTTCGTATTTTATGTTATGCATATCATAGTAAGGATTGTGCTTATGCACATAGGTCCTCATTTTATTTAAGTTTGCCTAAGTAATAACTTAATCCACATCTTTAAGCTTCCATGTTTACATTGCATTGCATTATTAGTATGCATCTTATTATAGCTTTATTTCAGCTCACACATTGTTTATTGTTTCTTTAGGTGTTAAGGATGAAGGCACAAGCTAGGCACAGCTCAAACACATCACAAGGAGCTCATATTAGCTCAAGGAGTTTAAGGACAACTTGGAAGAGCTCAAGGACTTTCAAAGCAGCTCGGATTAGCTCAAAGAGTTCAATGGTAGCTCATGGTAGCTTGAGGACCAAGGGAAGCATTCTAAGGAAGCTCACAAGCTTCAAGGACTAGTTCACCTAGCTATGGGTAGCTCATGGAAGCTCAAAACAGCTCAAAGATTAAGCTAGCTCATTCAGCTAGCTAGCTCAGCTCAATCTAGCTCAACTCAAGCTCAACTAACTCACTTCAGCTCCACCTACACATGCCAGCTCAATCTAGTTACTGATACATGCATGAGCGGGATCAAATTACTAATATTGGACAAGAAGCTGAATTTGTTCGATGCAAACAATAAAAGCCAAAACAGTGCACGCATAGGAGGTCAAAAACGATGCATATTGGACAAGAAATTGAATCTGTTTGTAAAGTCTGGAAAGTCAGCCAACTTACGACGAGTTTTTAGATGGGATCCGGGCATTTCTGAGTCAAGTTGTCTTCTAACAAATTGTCGGTCATTCAGTTACCTTTCCAACGCATCTTGAAACGCATCAATCGGACATCAGGAACTCAAGATACGTCCAATTTACTGAAGACTGCGCATGCAGAAAACTGGATACGGGATTATTACGGGATTTTGAAAAATTCAGCCCAAAAGCTAACATATAAGGCTTTGGACGAATTAAACTTAGCCCAATATATTTATTATCATTTAAATTGATGTTTTTAGGGTTTTATATACTTTAGGAACCAGCCACCCAGCCCTTATCAGCTTATCACTTGCCTTATCATCCTATTCCTTGCCACACAAGCACAAGGAGTTTAAAGGCTGTTATTTTTTTATTATTTTTAATTAGATTAGGTTTTCCTTGTTTTAGTAGAAGATAAATTACTTTGTCTATTCTTCACCTATAAAAGGATGAAGCCTCCATCATTGTAAGACAGATTTTCTTTGATTTATGAAATATTTACTGAGTTTGTTTTTGCAAGTGCTGATTACTTGTGCCTTCGAAGTCTTCTTCAACATAAGTTCGACGAGTTCTTGTGAGGGAGATCATCTTCACACTCTTGCTTGCCTAGATAATCGCGTCTAGGAGGGTGGGTTAGAGCCGCTTGAGGTTTCTTGCTTAGATACTTGAGTCTAAGAGGGTGCCGAGGACAAAACAACATCAACAATTCGCAAGCCATCTTCATCTTCAACCTTCACACCATCTTCCATAATTCCATAAACAAAACTGGAATTTTTAGATTTGTTTTACCTATCTTCTTTTAATCTTTTCTCATATTTTTATTTATATTCTTATTTCTTATCATCTAATCCTTCATCTCGTCTTTCTTTCTTTAAATTTCCAGCCTTGAATCTGAAAAATTCAAGAAAATCCCTTCTCTTTTCTCTTGAATTTTCAGATCTGCCCAAACTTCCTTGATTGAGTCTAGAGCTCCTAGTTCTTGCAACAACTTGATTGAAGGCTTCCAAATCCAAGATTGCGTTACTCTATCAGTTGCATTTAGGTTAGATTGTATATAGTTTGCATGTAGATAGGGAGTTACACCATCTGAGCTTAAATGTTATATATATTGGTACTTTTTTATGGGAAAGGTGGTCTTTTGTGGTGCATGTGTAGGATGTTAGAGGAATGCTGGAGCGAATGAGTAGCAGATCTCATGGCTGGAGCTGACGAGGCATAAAGAGTTAGAAATGAATCTGCTTTTACCCACATCAACTTTCTTCCAGATACAGAATATTAAATATAGCGAGAAATCAATGCCCTTCTTTAATGAAGCTGCGCACACTTTAGGGTTCTTAAACCATAGTTTCATTGCCTATATAAGAGAGACTTGGACGACAATTCAAGGAGAGCGCGATTATAGACAATAGTCATAGTTTAAGCTTTCGATGAACCACCAAGGTTGAAGCTATCAAGAGAGGCCGACAGAGTGGGAGACCTACAACAATAGTTAGACAGCACTAATGAAGTTCATCGAGGATGCTCAGCTCTTTTCTAGCTCTTGCTTGATAAATTGTCATAATTTTATATATTTATTATGGATGTTTTAGGCTTATGCATGAGCTAAATACTTTAATTGGGTTTATTGCTTCTTAAGATTTTATGTTTTCATTATTTTATTTTAATGCTATCGTTTGTTTCTCTTTATCTATTCTGTTCATCGTTCTTCATGCGTAGTTATTGTAAGAGCTATCGAAAGAGGCCTTTTAACTATAGATTTATGGCTTAATATCGAGAGAGTTAGGTTATACAAACGTGAACAGTGCGGCTAAGCTGTTAAATTAGTCTTAAATAAATAATAGAGTTGTTAGGGTTCACACAGACATGTATCACCTTAGCTTCGATGTTATTAACTTCTAGGCATTGAAAGAGTCATAAGTTCATTAGAAAATCTTGTCAAATAGATAAAGATCTTAATGGTTTGTGCATACATGTATTGTCAGTCGCTATAGCAATGAAACAAGTAATCAAGCATATATCCTTAGCAATAAACCTAGCTTCCATAATTATACGTTATTTGCCACAACATCTGTTCGTCTTAATCATAGCTATCTTTATTTTAATTATTTTTAGTTTTGATAAATTGACACCATCCAATATGATACGAAAGCCAGGATCCAAGAATTACCTCAAAATCTAGGAACCCTCTAGATCGCAATTAATCTAGCAAACTCACTAATATGATTCGAGAAAGCCCCAAACTCTAAGTTCAACAAATCGATAATAAATCGTGATCTTGATGTAGAAAACGAGATAGGATGAATTTGACGATGGCAGTGTTGCATAGATTTGTCTGTGGCACCCTCTTAATTGAAATCAAATAGGCAAACACCTGCAAACGGCACGAATCTCTCTGATGAATGGATGATGACGAGAGAGATGTTGTAGGATATTTAGTCCTTGGCACCCTCTTAGACGCGATTATCTAAGCAAGCAACCTCAAGCGGCTCTAAACCACCCTCCTAGATGCAATTAACTAGGCAAGCAAGAGTGTGAAGATGATCTCCATTACAAGAACTTGACGAACTTACGTTGAAGAAGACTTCTGATACAAAAAATAACAAGGCAAATCTATCTACCTTGAAAATAAAATGGCCCATGGCCAAAGGTTTTTGCAACTCATAAGTTCATGATGTTGTTCTTATTAATGAAGCAAATATGCCTTTAAATAGGCTACAAATGAAGAGTTCAACTTAAATTAGAAAAAGTAAAGATAATAATAAAATAAATAAACATATTTTATCTAACCTAAAAAACTAAAAAATAAATAACAAATATAATCCTAAATCACCTAAATATCTTCATAAAGAATCCTAGATTAAATTTAAGTACAAATAATCAATAAAATTATTGAAAATTCGTAATAAATAATATTTCCCGTGATAAAACCGTATAGAGATTTCTGCTCGCACAGTCTTCACTAAAATGGACATAACTTGAGCTCCCGATGTCGGATTGATTCATTTCAAGATGCGTTGGAAAGCTAAGAGATGGAAGAATATGTTTGAAGAAGACATGTAGACTCAGAAGTGCCCGGATCCCATCCGAAAATTCAATGCAAGTCGGCTGAAATTCCATACTTATAAAACAACTTCAACTCTTTGGCTACAATGCATCATTTTAGCCCCCCATACATGTATCATTCTCCCCCAGTTGAAAACGATTCGTCCCGAATCTTAAGAGTTGTTGAGCACAACCTTCAAGTCTCTTGAGATGTCTCCAAGAATAAAATATTAAAACTAGGATCTATATAGAGAATTATATATTGTTTCTTTTTTCTCAACTACTAAAACAACAGTAAAAGATAATTGTTTCAAACACCTAAACCAAGGCTCTGTTGGGATACGGAAGCCATGATCTAAGAATTACCTCAAAATCTAGGAACCCTCTAGATCGCAATTAATCTAGCAAACTCACTAATATGATCCGAGAAAACCCCAAACTCTAAGTTCAGCAAATCAATAATAAAGCATGATCTTGATGTAGAAAACGAGATAGGATGAATTTGATGGTGGTGGTGTTGGATAGATTTGTCGTTGGCACCCTCCTTAATCGCAATTGAATAGGGAAACACCTGCAAACGGCACGAATCTCTCCGATGAATGGATGATGACGAGAGAGATGTTGTAGGATATTTTGTCCTCGGCACCCTCTTAAACGCGATTATCTAAGCAAGCAACCTCAAGTGGCTCTAAACCACCCTCCTAGATGCAATTACCTAGGCAAGCAAGAGTGTGAAGATGATCTCCATTACAAGAAGTTGACGAACTTACGTTGAATAAGACTTCTGATACGAAAAATAACAAGGCAAATCTATCTACCTTGAAAATAAAATGGCCAATGGCCAAAGGTTTTTGCAACTCATAAATTCGTGATGTTGTTCTTATTAATGAAGCAAATATGCCTTTAAATAGGCTACAAATGAAGAGTTCGACTTAAATTAGGAAAAGTAAAGATAATAATAAAATAAATAAACATATTTTATCTAACCTAAAAAACTAATAAATAAATAACAAATCTAATCCTAAATCATCTAAATATCTTCATAAAGAATCCTAAATTAAATTTAAGTACAAATAATCAATAAAATTATTGAAAATTCGTAATAATTAATATTTCCCGTGATAAAACCGTATAGAGATTTCTGCTCGCATAATCTTCACTAAAATGGACATAACTTGAGCTCCCGATGTCGGATTGATGTGTTTCAAGATGCGTTGGAAAGCTAAGAGATAGACGAATATGTTTGAAGAAGACATGTAGACTCAGAAGTGCCCGGATCCCATCATAAAATCCGATGCAAATCGGATGAAATTCCAGACTTATAAAACAACTTCAACTCTTTGGCTACAATGCATCATTTTAGCCCCCCATACATGTATCATTCTCCCCCTGTTGAAAACGATTCGTCCCGAATCTTAAGAGTTGTTGAGCACAACCTTCAAGTCTCTTGAGATGTCTCCAGGAATGAAATATTAAAATTAGGATCTATATAGAGAATTATATATTTTTTCTTTTCTCTCAACTACTAAAACAACAGTAAAAGATAATTGTTTCAAACACCTAAACCAAGACTCTGATACCAATTGATATGGAAGCCAGGATCCAAGAATTACCTCAAAATCTAGGAACCCTCTAGATCCCAGTTAATCCAGCAAACTCACTAATATGATCCGAGAAAACCCCAAACTCTAAGTTCAGCAAATCGATAATAAAGCCTGATCTTCATGTAGAAAACGAGATAGGATGAATTTGGCGGTGACGGTGTTGGATAGATTTTTCCTTGGCACCCTCCTATTCACAATTGAATAGGCAAACACCTGCAAACGGCACGAATCTCTCCGATGAATGGATGATGACGAGATAGATGTTGTAGGATATTTTGTCCTCGGCACCCTCTTACACGCGATTATCTAAGCAAGCAACCTCAAGCGGCTCTAACCCACCCTCCTAGATGCAATTACCTAGGCAAGCAAGAGTGTGAAGATGATCTCCATTACAAGAACTTGACGAACTTACGTTGAAGAAGACTTCTAATACGAAAAATAACAAGGCAAATCTACCTTGAAAATAAAATGGCCCATGGCCAAAGGTTTTTGTAACTCATAAATTCATGATTTTGTTCTTATTAATGAAGCAAATATGCCTTTAAATAGACTACAAATGAAGAGTTCAACTTAAATTAGGAAAAGTAAAGATAATAATAAAATAAATAAACATATTTTATCTAACCTAAAAAACTAATAAATAAATAACAAATCTAATTCTAAATCATCTAAATATCTTCATAAAGAATCATAGATTAAATTTAAGTACAATTAATCAATAAAATTATTGAAAATTCGTAATAAATAATGTTTCCCCTGATAAAACCGTATAGAGATTTCTGGTCGCACAGTCTTCACTAAAATGGACATAACTTGAGCTCCCGATGTCGGATTGATGCGTTTCAAGATGCTTTGGAAAGCTAAGAGACAGACGAATATGTTTGAAGAAGACATGTAGACTCAGAAGTGCCCGGATCCCATCTGAAAATTCGATGCAAGTCGGATGAAATTCCAGACTTATAAAACAGCTTCAACTCTTTGGCTACAATGCATCATTTTAGCCCCACATACATGTATCACAATACTTGCAAACACATTTTTAAGTTCAATAACTTTGTAGTTTTGATCTAATCCTTGTGGGTTCGACACTCTACTCTATCACTTTATTATTTGATTCGACGAGTATACTTACTCTAAAGTGCATCACTATTCGACAAGCATCATTAAGTACAAGATCGGATTCCTCAATCATTTCATCACCTTGGCAAGGTTGCATAAGCATTGATCAAATGAGTCTCCAAAGATAGAAACGTTGTCCATGAAGATATCTAGAAAATTATACACCATGTCGGAAAAGATGGCCATCATACAACACTAGAATGTTGCGGGATCATTGCATATGCTAAATGGCATTCAACAAAAGGCATAAATGCTATATGGACATGTGAATGTTGTTTTCTGTTAGTCCTCCTGATACATGTACCACAAGGCAATTCCAAGGACAAGATGGACTTACTTTTCCACTTGGCCCAATAACCCGAGCCAAGTCTAAGCTAATCAAGGACAAGCTGAATTCGACCGTCCAAGTATTCGTGAGCCAAGGATTACAAGCTACCATGAAGAAAGAAGAATTTCTTGAAGGAAGTCCACACTTAACATCCTTCAAGAATAATTGGGTCACAAAAACTCAACTTGCTGCACCTTTGGAGATGGATATCCATGAGCCTTTAGATGTCCATTAATTAGCCCTTTAATTGTAATTAGACACAATACTTGTTACTACAAAAGATTGGGTCAGATTTTTAGCCCAAATTAGGATTTACAAGTGTTTTTAGGCCTAGTTAGCTTTTTAAACAGCCCACACATCCTCCTTGCCCAAGAACCAATTTCTTATCATCTAAACCAGCCCAAATACCCTTAAATTCGTCCAAATAAAGGCCCTATCAACTTTTACTTGCTGCCCAATCAAAACAGCTCTTATCAGCCCATTACTTGATGCCCAAGCAAACCAGCCTTCATCAAGTTTACTTGCTGCCCAAGCAACCAGCCCTTATCAGCTTATAACTTGCCTTATCACCCTATCCCTTGCCACACAAGCACAAGGAGTTTAAAGGCTGTTATTTTATTATTATTTTTAATTAGATTAGGTTTTCCTTGGTTTAGTAGAAGTTAAATTACTTTGTCTATCCTTCACCTATAAAAGGATGAAGCTTCCATCATTGTAAGAAAAATTTTCTTTGATTTATGAAATATTTAGTGAGTTTGTTTTTGCAAGTGCTGATTACTTGTGCCTTCGAAATCTTCTTCAACATAAGTTCGACGAGTTCTTGTGAGGGAGATCATCTTCACACTCTTGCTTGCCTAGATAATCGCGTCTAGGAGGGTGGGTTAGAGCCGCTTGAGGTTGGTTGCTTAGATAATTGAGTCTAAGAGGGTGCCGAGGACAAAACAACATCAACAATTCGCAAACCATCTTCATCTTCAACCTTCACACCATCTTCCATAATTCCATAAACAAAGCTAGAATTTTCAGATTTGTTTTACCTACCTTCTTCTTAATCTTTTCTCATCTTTTTATCTATATTCTTATTTCTTATCATCTAATCCTTCATATCGTCTTTCTTTCTTTAAATTTCCAGCCTTGAATCTGAAAAATTCTAGAAAATCCCTTATCTTTTCTCTTGATTTTTCAGATCTGCCCAAACTTCCTTGATTGAGTCTAGAGCTCCTAGTTCATGCAACAACTTGATTGTTGAAGGCTTCCAAATCCAAGATTACGCTACTCTATCACCTCCGGTGCTATAGCAATTTGGTTGTATCCAGAGTAAACATCTAGGAAGCAATAGTATTTTTCCCTGCAAGCTTATCGAGCATCTGGTCAATGAATGACTATGAAAAGTGGTCTTTTTTGTGGCTTGTTCAGCTTCTAGTAGTCAATAGAGATCTGCCATCCAGTGATGATTCTAGTTGGGAGGAGCTTATCGGCATTGTTCTTTATCATGGCCATGCCTTCTTTCTTTGGCACGCATTGGACTAGACTCACCTAAGAACTATCCGAGATAGGGTAGATGATCCTAGAGTCGAGCCATTTGATGATCTCCTTTATAACCACAATCTTCATGATCAGATTGAGTCTCCTCTGTAGTTCTACTGAGCTATTGTGGTCATTTGCAAGCAAAATCTTATGAATACACAAAGTAGGGCTTATACCCTTCAAGTCAGCAATAGTCTAACCAATAGCTTTCTTATGTTGAGATAAGGCATGCAATAGTTTATTTTCTTGGTCAGATGTTAAGCTAGCATATATGAAAACAGGTAGCATATTGTTCTCCTTAAATATACATATTTTAATTGTGGGGGAAGAGGTTTTAGGTCAAGTACCGGCGAATGTTTAGTGATGGCTTGAGAGATTTAAACTCAGCAAAATCCAAAGGTTCAAAAGATGTACCTGGCCTGGTAAGCACAACATTGGATTGTTCAATCTCATCCTTGCCTTTTTCTTCAGCCTCTTACATGGCCTCGTCGAAGTCATATTGCTTCGTAGCACTAAGCACATTGATGTAGCATATCTTTTGAAGGTTTTCTTCGACTAGGGCTTCTTCACTTTGCACAAACCGGTATTCCTCATAGTCATCTGCATACTTGAGAGTGCTAAAGACATTAAGTGTGATCTTTTGGCCGTTCATCTTCATAGTAAATTCACTCTTCTTACAATCGATCACAATACGCCTGGTAGCAAGGAATAGTCTTCCGAGGATGATGGGAGCATTTTTGTTTGCTTCACAATCAAGGATGATAAAATATCTTAGGAAGACAAATCTATCTACCTTAACTAGGACGTCTTCAATTCTACCCTTGGTTCAAATTTGAGAATGAAAGGCCAATTGAAGGATCACCAATGTAGGTTTAGCTATGCACATGCCCAATCTTGTGAAAATGATTTTGGCATCAAATTGACACGCTCCGAGATCGCATAAAGTGCGACCAAAATAGTTACGGCCTATGGAGCATGGAATAGTAAAACTACTAGGGTCTTTCATCTTGGGTGGTAAATCACTTAGCACAACCACATATTCACCCGCTATAGCAATAGTTTCAACTTCATCCACCATCCTTTTCTTGGTCACGATTTCTTTCAGAAACTTTGCATATATCGGCATCTAATCATTGGCCTCCAGGAATGGGACATTGACGTACAACTGTTTAAGCATCTCTAATTTTTTTTTGAAATTGGACATCTTGTTTGTAAGCCTTCAATCATTATGGAAAAAGAGGTGGTGGTCTAGGCTCATCGTGTGGTTTACTAGATAAGGTGGCATCCTTGCCATCAGTAGCAAGGTCTCTCACTATATCAAACACATGATTTGCATCTTTAGGTGTTGGAGCATCGGTGGATGGCTTGCTTGGAACAGAATCAACAAGGTAAACTCCCTCAAACTTTTTATCTTTGGTCAATTGGCTGCCGCTACATATTGTGATGGCATTGCACTCCTCCGCACTGAAAGTTTTAGTGACTTTAATATCACTAGGTAAACTGCCTTGAGATCACATCTTCAAAACTTGGGCAATCTGTCCAACTTGCGTTTCCAAGGATCGTAAGGAAGTGGCATGGTTTTGCATGATGGATTGTTGGTTTTGTACCATAGTGGCTTGCGTTGTGAACATGTCATTATGATTCTTTAAATGCGCTGATCGATCCTTCATAATAATTCGGGTAGTTTCCATAAAATTTTGATAAGTAGAGTCAAAAGAATTAGAATTAGAGTTGGAAGCTCCCTGGTTCTGCCTTTGAGTTTTCTGTTGAAATCCAAGAGGTTCTACTATAGCATTCTGTCATACTTCTAAATTACCTGAGTTACCTCCATAACCAAAATTTAGATGTTATCGCCACCCTCGGTTAGAAGTGTTCGAGAAGGGATTGTTGTTGCAGTTGGCATTCCCTACGTAAGATTTAGATTCTTGTTGTCAGGGGCATTCATTCGACTGGTGTTCCTTATCACAATGTTCACATGTATATTGAATTACCTTAGCCTTACATGCATTGGATGTCGGCTACATGTTCTTGAGCAGATTTACAATGATGTAGAATTGAGCCACCACGCTCTGGGAATCATCCAATTGGAGGGTTCTGGGAGATTTAGAGCAAAGATTCAATCTCCCTATAGGAAACTGGTAGTCGGTATTGGCTATCTGATTGAGAATCCCGAAAGCCTCTTCAGGATCTTTGTCAAGCAAAATACCATTGGTTGAAGAGTCAATCATCATCCTTGTTGGTGCATTGACGCCATTATAGAACGCCAATATTTGTAGTCAATCATGGAATCCATGAATCGAGCACTTGTGCAGTATATCTTTGTATCCATCCAAGCATTCATACATAGATTCATTATCTTATTGTTGAATGCTATGATTTCACTTCGCTTCTGGTTATGTAATTTCGATGGATCATAATGGTGCAAAAAGTTCTTGCACAGGTCATCCCATGATATAATAGATCCTAAGGATACAACCTTCAACCATGCCCGGGCTCAGTCACACAAGGATTAAGGAAATAGTTTGAGTCTCAACACATCATCAGAGACTCTCGGTTGCTTGAAGCAATCACAAACTTTCTAGGGAAGATTGAATGTGTTCTCTAGCGTCCTCTCTTGCTGACCCACTAAATTGTCCAATAGAGTTGAGCATGTTGAACATAACGGGCTTCAGCTCAAAGTGAGTTGTCCCTAGATCTGCACAACGAATCAATGGGTTGAGGTTGTTGATGATTAGTGCTATGTTGTTGTGAATGGTTTTCTAATTCAGGCTGGTGGAATAACTTCCAGCCTTTCCTGACCTCTATTATGGGCTATATTGTCAACAACTACCCGTACATCTGTCGGTGGAATGTCATCGCTAAATATATTATCTCTTGGTCATTCTGTGCATTGTTAACAAGGTTACCAAGAGGATCCATAATTCTTTTTCCTCGGCAGAGATCTCTCAAATATCTTTCAATTTCTAAATTATAAGGGAGAACTAGTTCCTCTCCATTTGTGCATCGGGTCATGCACTGGAACATACCTGAAATACAAAAAAATAAATGCAAATAAAATAAAATCTTAAGCGCAATTATAATGTAATTATCAATTGCCAATCCCCAACAACGACTCCAAAAACTTGATGCTTGTTGAATAGTGTTGCACTTTAGAGCAAGTATACTCGTCGATCAAGTAATAAAGTGATGAAGTAGAGTGTCGAACCCACAAGGATTGGATCAATAAATACGAAGCGATCATACTTAAGAATGCTTCAACAAGCATTGCTTTGATGGTGGTTTATCAAAACTAAATGCAAGTAAAGTAGAATAGCTATGATCATGACAATAAGATGTTGCGGCAACTACTCAGATAATTATAGAAAATGGGTTTATTGCCTAGGAATTATGGTGATTACTTATTTCAATGCTATAGCGACTGGCAATACATGTTTGCATAAACCACTAAAGATCTTTATCTATTCAATAGGGTTTTCTAATTAACTTTTGACTCTCTCGATGCCTAGAAGTTGATAACATTGAAGCTAAGGTAATACATGTCTACGTGAACCCTAACAACTCTATTATCTATTCAAGTTCCCCTTATTAGTCGTTGAAACCCTAAACGTATGTCTAAGCCAAATTAAGACTAAGTTAATAGCTTAGCTTCACTATTCACGTTTGTTTAACCTAACTCTAGCTTGATCATTGATTTCAATGGTAGTTGCGAAGAGCATCCCCCTTTAGTTGAGTTCACCTACAACAATAGATTCTAGTCGAGCATTTAGATGGCTCCTTTTGAGGTATTGTATGGACGTAAGTGTAGAACTTTGTTGTGTTGGAACAAGTTAAATGAGAGACGTATTATGAGCTTAAACTTGATTAGGCAAACTGAGGAGGAGGTTCAGATAATCAAGAACAGATTGTAAGCGGAATTCGACCGATAAAAGGCTTATGCAGATTCACATCGTAAGCACATTAAGCATGAGGTTGGTGACAAGGTGTTTCTTAAGGTATCACCGTGGAAAAAGGGTTTTGCATTTTGGGCGCAAGGGGAAGTTGAGCCTGAGGTCTATTGGACCTTATGAGATGATTGAGAGGATTAGACCAGTGGCTTATCGCTTGGCCTTGCCACTAGAATTATAGTAGATTCATAACGTGTTTCATTTTTCGATGCTTCAACAATACCGCTCTAACACTTCCCATATCATTCCTCTTGAGGAAATCGAGGTGAGTGCTAATTTGTCCTATGGGGAAGAATTGATTAAAATCCTTGATGTAAGAGTAAAAAAACTACGCAACAAGAGTATATCGTTGGTCAAGATGCTTCGGAGGAACCATGGAGTTGAAGAAGCTACTTGGGAAACCAGAGACGACATAGAGTTGAAGTACCCATATCTCTTCAGATTATGTAAATTTTGAGGATGAAATTTTCTTTAAGGAGAAGATGATTATAACGACCTGGATTTTCTAGTCAATGGGTTAGCATTGACCTGGGTCCTAGGCCTATGTGTTAAGATTCATATCTCTTCTTGTTGGGTCATAGAATAGAACTCCTTGGGCTTTAAACTTGACCCGTTAGTTTGGGCTTGTGCCTGAGTTGTAATTAGGGTGTTTCTTGAGGGGCATGATGGGTATTTTACCCCAAGTTAAAGAAAAGGCTGATATCTTTCCCCCATCATTGGCCTTGACATGGGGTGTAAGGGGACAAACTTTATGTGCTTTTATCAGCTTCATTAAACCCATCTTCTTCCCAACAAGTTTATATCTCCTCAAGAACATCTATTATTATCAAGGTAAAGATTCAATCTTTCCTTGTCTAACTTAGCATCCAAGATTTGAATTCTAGATTTGTTTATCTTCTCCCAACGATCTACGTTTAGAGGTAGGGATCCTTGAAAATGGTGGATATTTGAGGAAATGGGTTTTTGAAGAGTAGTTTGGTTGGGGGTGTCCTAGAATGGATTTGGAATTTTAAATACATTTTAAGCTTATTTCTAATCCCTTAGGAGTGTAACAACTTGTTTTTATATTTATTGATTAGTTAAAGAGGTTAGAGAGCCATCCCACACCAAGGACAAGGAAGGGAAGTGAAGGAAAGCTGGAGATAAGGGGATTTCGAGAGTTCTAGCAAGGTTAGTACATCTCCATCTACAATATGCTTCATGTTTCTCATAAAATGTAATTGCTTTGCATTGTTGAACTTTTGTTGTGTTTGGGTATTTAAGCATCTTAACTTTGGGGGTTCTCCATTCTTGATGTTTCGTTGTTTTCAAATGGATTTAAGGGACAAAATGGACTAATAACATACCTAGTAAACTTTAGAGAGCATGAAACTACCTTGTCGGTCGAATTTGGGGATTTTGAATGGAACCCCGTAGCTTGGAAATCCAATTCTAGGTTTCGATATCGATACTCAACAGGCAGTACTGATACCTCCTTGATAATTTTAAAAATAAGGATGAACAAAGGGTAGCGTATCGGCACGGCCTTCAACCTGTATCGATACACAGCTCAAGTAAGTATCGATATGGGTCGACCCGTATTGGTATACATAAGTTTTTGAAAATTCCAGTAGCGTGTTTTGGTATCGGTACGGGGTTTAGTACAGATACCCATGGCATAGTACAGATACTTGCAGGGCTATACCGGTACCCTTTGAGCCCACTACCCAAATTTGAAAACTTTTTGGTGAAGGCCTATAAGGTAAAATCGAATATGGAAATTGAAATACTGAACCCCTTGGTTGAACTATGACTTAGATGTCTTATTTGAATGATGCTTTCTTTAGCTTGTGATACATATGGGCATTGTGAGCCTTGAGTTATTATAATGGGATCTGGATGCCCGAGGTAAGTATTATAGTACATACATATAATGTTAATGCACTAGATGTCTTTGTGGTCCCGAGTGGCATTCACTACCCAATGTCTTGGTGGTCTCGGGTAAGTGTCATGCACGAGAGGAGCTCAATTAGATCACTCCACAACATACAACAAAAAAGCCTTTTCAATTGAAGTTGATGATTGTTCTCTCATTGCCGATTTAGATTCGAGGACGAATCCTTTTGAGGAGTGGGGGGAATGATACATGCATGAGCGGGGTTAAATTAATCATATTGGACAAGAAGCAGAATTTTTTCGATGCAAACAATAATGGCCAAAACAATGCACGCATAGGAGGTCAAAAACGATGCATCTTGGACAAGAAACTGAATCTGTTTGTGAAGTCTGGAAAGTCAGCTAACTTGCGACGAATTTTTGGATGGGATCCAGGCATTTATGGGTCAACATGTCTTCTTAAAACTTGTCCGGCTGCAAATTAGCTTTCCAACGCATCTTGAAACGCCTCAATCGGACATCTAGATCTCAAGATACATATATTTTAGCAAAGACAGCGCATGCAGAAATTCCTATACGGGATTGATACGAGATTTTTGGATAATTACGAATTTTCAAGATTTTATTTGATTATTTGTAATTTAAATCAATATAGGATTCTGCAATATCTATTAGGATCAGATTTATTTGACTAGGATTTTATTTTTAGCATTTATTTATTATTAGAAGTTACTTATCTAATTAGGAGATTAGATTTTAGCATTTATTTATTGCATTTAATTCCTAAGTTTAGTAGGATTAGAACTTCTCCATGGCCTATATAAAGGAGGCTTCACCCACATTGTAATTTAGATTTCATTGATTAATAAAAATTTATCTTTGGAGATTTTAGTATTCTTTGAGTTTGCAAGTGTTCGGTAAACTTGTCTAGAAGCCATCTTCAACATAAGATCATCGAGTTCTTGTGAGGGAGATCATCTTCACACTCTTGCTTGCCTAGGTAATTGCATCTAGGAGGGTGGGTTAGAGCCGCTTGAGGTTGATTGCTTAGATAATTGAGTCTAAGAGGGTGCCGAGGACAAAACAAATTCAACAATTCGCAAGCCATCTTCATCTTCAACCTTCACACCATCTTCCATAATTCCATAAACAAAGCTGGAATTTCCAGATTTGTTTTACCTATCTTCTTCTTAATCTTTTTTCATCTTTTTATTTATATTCTTATTTCTTATCATCTAATCCTTCATATTGTCTTTCTTTCTTGAATTTTCCAGCCTCGAATCTGAAATTTTCAAGAAAAAGCCCTTCTATTTTCTCTTGAATTTTCTGATCTGCCCATACTTTCTTGATTGAGTCTAGAGCTCCTAGTTCTTGCTACAACTTGATTGAAGGATTCTAAGTTCAAGATTGCGCTACTCTATCATTTGGTGTCAGATTTGGGATGATTCTTGACAAGATTTTTGGCGTTTTTGGAGGAGTCACCACATAAAATTTCAGAATTTTTTGACATCGGGAACACCTCGAACGAAGTAGATCAAGTTGCTGCAAAATTCTAAGGTTTTCGGGGTTTTCTAATTTTCTTTCATTCTTAGCCATTAGTTTTCGTTTGCTTTAGCTTTTATTGCTTCTTACACATCTTCTAACACCTTCTTGTTTCCTTGTGTTAGTAGGACTAAAAGTTGCATACTGTTCTTTCTCCTTGCAACTATAATTCTATTGGTGTCTAACCTTTTCTTTGGATTCTTAAAGTAATTAGGATGTTTCATTCTCTTTTCAACACTCGTTATCGTATACCAATAAATATTTTTCGGTCACGCTGTAAGATACAAGGTAATCTATGTTCTTTAATTATTGATAGTGATAGTCGTGTAAACTTAGTGAGTAGCTTCATTGTTGATGCACTCGATCTACCATGCCAAGAACACCCTAAGCCGTATCATCTTCAAGGGTTTAATAGCGGACCGGATATGAAGGTAACCGAACGTTGTTTAATCTCTTTTACTCTTGGAAGCTATTGTGATGATGTATGGTGTGACGTGGTTCCTATGGAAGTCACCCACTTGCTATTAGGAAGATCTTAGAAAAATGATCGGAGTGCTGTCCATCGAATCAATACAAATGGATACTCGGTTTTGCACCAAGGCCATAAGCTCTCGTTTGCTACAATAGAGCCGGAAAAAGTAGATGAAGAAATAGCAAAAGCAAAAAGCCGGTGTGAGAGGATAAAAAGAAAAAGATTGGAAGCGCAAAAGGCTGAATCAATTGACCACACAAAGGCAACCAACCATGAAGACATCCCAAAACCAGAAGGTACACATGATTCTCTTCGTACTTCTACTTCTAGCATTTGTGCAAATGTTGATATTGGAGAAGAACCATCTCCCAAACAAAAGGATAGTGATAGTGAACACATTAGACAAGATGACAATGCTTATAATCCCTCGTGTGAAGTAGTAGGTCCACTTGCTATACTCTCATCACCTCCCCACGAAGAAAGTAGGTGTAATTCTAACCCTTCATTTGATTCTTGTCCTATCATTCCGTTAGAAACACTTTCTCCTCTACAGAAATTGTACATTGATGATAAATTTTATGAGAGGGATATGGGATGTGAGATACAAAAGACTGAGAGTAAAGAGGCCGAGAGTGAAAAAAGTCAAATTAATGGCCCAAATTTGGTGAGTGAAAATACATATGAGGTAAAAGTCACACAAAGCCCAAAAGAAAAAGACAAGAAAAAGAATGCGACGAGTGATTTTGTTTTGACTAGTCATTACAAATGTTCGAGTAGTGTTGTCTTATTTTTTCAGGATTTCGTTGAACCATTGAGAGGAGCTCAATTAGATCACTCCACATACAACAAAGAAACCTTTTCAATTGAAGTTGAGGATTGTTCTCTCATTGCCGATTTAGATTCGAGGACGAATCCTTTTGAGGAGTGGGGGAATGATACATGCATGAGCGGGGTTAAATTACTCATATTAGACAAGAAGCTGAATTTGTTCGATGCAAACATTAATGGCCGAAACAATGCACGCATAGGAGGTCAAAAACGATGCATCTTGGACAAGAAACTGAATCTGTTTGTGAAGTCTGGAAAGTCAGCTAACTTGCGACAAGTTTTTGGATGGGATCCAGGCATTTATGGGTCAACATGCCTCTTAAAACTTGTCCGGCTGAAAATTAGCTTTTCAACGCATCTTGAAACGCCTCAATCGGACATCTGAATCTCAAGATACGTCTATTTTAGCGAAAACAACGCATGCAGAAATTCTTATACGGGATTAATACGGGATTTTTGGATAATTACGAATTTTCAAGATTTTATTTGATTATTTGTAATTTAAATCAATATAGGATTCTGCAATATCTATTAGGATCAGATTTATTTGACTAGGATTTTATTTTTAGCATTTATTTATTATTAGAAGTTACTTATCTAATTAGGAGATTAGATTTTAGCATTTATTTATTGTATTTAATTCCTAAGTTTAGTAGGATTAAAACTTCTCCATGGCCTATATAAAAGGAGGCTTCACCCACATTGTAATTTAGATTTCATTGATTAATAAAAAGTTATCTTTGGAGATTTTAGTATTCTTTGAGTTTGCAAGTGTTCGGTAAACTTGTCTAGTAGCCATCTTCAACATAAGATCATCGAGTTCTTGTGAGGGAGATCATCTTCACACTCTTGCTTGCCTAGGTAATTGCATCTAGGAGGGTGGGTTAGAGCCGCTTGAGGTTGCTTGCTTAGATAATTGAGTCTAAGAGGGTGCCGAGGACAAAAGAAAATCAACAATTCGCAAGCCATCTTCATCTTCAACCTTCACACCATCTTCCATAATTCCATAAACAAAGCTGGAATTTCCAGATTTGTTTTACCTATATTCTTCTTAATCTTTTTTCATATTTTTATTTATATTCTTATTTTTTATCATCTAATCCTTTATCTTATCTTTCTTTCTTTAATTTTCCAGCCTCGAATCTAAAATTTTCAAGAAAAACCCTTCTATTTTCTCTTGAATTTTCAGATCTGCCCATTCTTTCTTGATTGAGTCTAGAGCTCCTAGTTCTTGCTACAACTTGATTGAAGGCTTCCAAATCCAAGATTGCGCTACTCTATCATTTGGTATCAGATTTGGGACGATTCTTGACAAGAATTTTGGCGTTTTTGTTTGAAAAACTCAAAATTAGGGAAAATTCATCAAATTCAAACGAGCGAATTTTGAGCTGAAAATTTCCAGATAAGATCTACACCTTTGGAGGAGTCACCACATAAAATTTCAGAATTTTTGACATCGGGAACACCTCGAACGAAGTAGATCAAGTTGCTGCAAAATTCTAGGGTTTCGGGGTTTTTCTAATTTTCTTTCATTCTTAGCCATTAGTTTTCGTTTGTTTTAGCTTTTATTGCTTCTTACACATCTTCTAACACCTTATTGTTTCCTTGTGTTAGTAGGACTAAAAGTTGCATACTCTTCTTTCTCTTTGCAACTATAATTCTATTGGTGTCTAACCTTTTCTTTGGATTCTTAAAGCAATTAGGATGTTTTATTCTCTTTTCAACACTTGTTATCATATAGCAATAAATATTTTCCGGTCACGATGTAAGATACAAGGTAATTTATGTTCTTTAATTATTGATAGTGATAGTCGTAAAACTTAGTGAGTAGCTTCATTGTTGATGCACTCGATCTACCATGCCAAGAACACCCTAAGCCGTATCATCTTCAAGGGTTTAATAGCGGACCGAATATGAAGGTAACCAACGTTGTTTAATCTCTTTTACTCTTGGAAGCTATTGTGATGATGTATGGTGTGACATGGTTCTTATGGAAGTCACCCACTTGCTATTAGGAAGACCATGGAAAAATGATCGGCGCGCTGTCCATCGAATCAATACAAATGGATACTCGGTTGTGCACCAAGGCCAGAAGCTCTCGTTTGCTACAATAGAGCCGGAAAAAGTAGATGAAGAAATAGCAAAAGCAAAGAAACAGTGTGAGAGGATAAAACAAAAAAGATTGGAAGTGCAAAAGGCTGAATCAATTGACCACACAAAGGCAACCAACCATGAAGACATCCCAAAACCAAAAGGTACACACTGATTCTCTTCAGACTTCTACTTCTAGCATTTGTGCAAATGTTGATATTGGAGAAAAACCATCTCCCAAACAAAAGGATAGTGATAGTGAACACATTAGACAAGATGACAATGCTTATAATCCCTCGTGTGAAGTAGTAGGTCCACTTGCTATACTCTCATCACCTCCCCACGAAGAAAGTAAGTGTAATTCTAACCCTTCATTTGATTTTTGTCCTATCATTCCGTTAGAAACACTTTCTCCTCTACAGAATTTGTACATTGATGATAAATTTTATGAGAGGGATATGGGATGTGAGATACAAAAGACTGAGAGTAAAGAGGCCGAGAGTGAAAAAAGTCAAATTAATGGCCCAAATTTGGTGAGTGAAAATACATATGAGGTAAAAGTCACACAAAGCCCAAAAGAAAAAGACAAGAAAAAGAACACGACGAGTGATTTTGTTTTGACTAGTCATTACAAATGTTCGAGTAGTGTTGTCTTATTTTTTTCAGGATTTCGTTGAACCATTGAGAGGAGCTCAATTAGATCACTCCACATACAACAAAGAAGCCTTTTCAATTGAAGTTGATGATTGTTCTCTCATTGCCGATTTAGATTCGAGGACGAATCCTTTTGAGGAGTGGGGGAATACATGCATGAGAGGGGTTAAATTACTCATATTAGACAAGAAGCTGAATTTGTTCGATGCAAACAATAATGGCCAAAACAATGCACGCATAGGAGGTCAAAAACGATGCATCTTGGACAAGAAACTTAATCTGTTTGTGAAGTCTGGAAAGTCAGCTAACTTGCGAAGAGTTTTTGGATGGGATCCAGGCATTTATGGGTCAACATGTCTGCTTAAAACTTGTCCGGCTGCAAATTAGCTTTCCAACGCATCTTGAAACGCCTCAATCGGACATATGGATCTCAAGATACGTCTATTTTAGCGAAGACAGCGCATGCAGAAATTCCTATACGGGATTTTTGGATAATTACGAATTTTCAAGATTTTATTTGATTATTTGTAATTTAAATCAATATAGGATTCTGCAATATCTATTAGGATCAGATTTATTTGACTAGGATTTTATTTTTAGCATTTATTTATTATTAGAAGTTACTTATCTAATTAGGAGATTAGATTTTAGCATTTATTTATTGTATTTAATTCATAAGTTTAGTAGGATTAAAACTTCTCCATGGCCTATATAAAGGAGGCTTCACCCACATTGTAATTCAGATTTCATTGATTAATAAAAAGTTATCTTTGGAGATTTTAGTATTCTTTGAGTTTGCAAGTGTTCGGTAAACTTGTCTTGAAGCCATCTTCAACATAAGATCATCGAGTTCTTGTGAGGGAGATCATCTTCACACTCTTGCTTGCCTAGGTAATTGCATCTAGGAGGGTGGGTTAGAGCCGCTTGAGGTTGCTTGCTTAGATAATTGAGTCTAAGAGGGTGCCGAGGACAAAACAAATTCAACAATTTGCAAGCCATCTTCATCTTCAACCTTCACACCATCTTCCATAATTCCATAAACAAAGCTGGAATTTCCAGATTTGTTTTACCTATCTTCTTCTTAATCTTTTTTCATCTTTTTATTTATATTCTTATTTCTTATCATCTAATCCTTCATATTGTCTTTCTTTCTTGAATTTTCCAGCCTCGAATCTGAAATTTTCAAGAAAAAGCCCTTCTATTTTCTCTTGAATTTTCATCTCTGCCCATACTTTCTTGATTGAGTCTAGAGCTCCTAGTTCTTGCTACAACTTGATTGAAGGATTCTAAGTTCAAGATTGCGCTTATTCTATCATTTGGTGTCAGATTTGGGATGATTCTTGACAAGATTTTTGGCGTTTTTGGAGGAGTCACCACATAAAATTTCAGAATTTTTTGACATCGGGAACACCTCGAACGAAGTAGATCAAGTTGCTGCAAAATTCTAAGGTTTTCGGGGTTTTCTAATTTTCTTTCATTCTTAGCCATTAGTTTTCGTTTGCTTTAGCTTTTATTGCTTCTTACACATCTTCTAACACCTTCTTGTTTCCTTGTGTTAGTAGGACTAAAAGTTGCATACTGTTCTTTCTCCTTGCAACTATAATTCTATTGGTGTCTAACCTTTTCTTTGGATTCTTAAAGTAATTAGGATGTTTCATTCTCTTTTCAACACTCGTTATCGTATACCAATAAATATTTTTCGGTCACGCTGTAAGATACAAGGTAATCTATGTTCTTTAATTATTGATAGTGATAGTCGTGTAAACTTAGTGAGTAGCTTCATTGTTGATGCACTCACTCTACCATGCGATCTACCATGCCAAGAACACCGGACTAAAGCCGTATCATCTTCAAATGGGTTTAATAGCGGACGGATATGAAGGTAACAATACAAATGAACGTTGTTTAATCTCTTTTACTCTTGGAAGCTATTGTGATGATGTATGGTGTGACGTGGTTCTTTAATTATTGATGAAGTCACCCACTTGCTATTAGGAAGATCTTAGAAAATGATCGGAGTGCTGTCCATCGAATCAATACAAATGGATACTCGGTTTTGCACCAAGGCCATAAGCTCTCGTTTGCTACAATAGAGCCGGAAAAAGTAGATGAAGAAATAGCAAAAGCAAAAAAATAGGTGTGAGAGGATAAAAAGAAAAAGATTGGAAGCGCAAAAGGCTGAATCAATTGACCACACAAAGGCAACCAACCATGAAGACATCCCAAAACCAGAAGGTACACATGATTCTCTTCAGACTTCTACTTCTAGCATTTGTGCAAATGTTGATATTGGAGAAGAACCATCTCCCAAACAAAAGGATAGTGATAGTGAACACATTAGACAAGATGACAATGCTTATAATCCCTCGTGTGAAGTAGTAGGTCCACTTGCTATACTCTCATCACCTCCCCACGAAGAAAGTAGGTGTAATTCTAACCCTTCATTTGATTCTTGTCCTATCATTCCGTTAGAAACACTTTGTCCTCTACAGAAATTGTACATTGATGATAAATTTTATGAGAGGGATATGGGATGTGACATACAAAAGACTGAGAGTAAAGAGGCCGAGAGTGAAAAAAGTCAAATTAATGGCCCAAATTTGGTGAGTGAAAATACATATAAGGTAAAAGTCACACAAAGCCCAAAAGAAAAAGACAAGAAAAAAAAAGTGACGAGTGATTTTGTTTTGACTAGTCATTACAAATGTTCGAGTAGTGTTGTCTTATTTTTTTCAGGATTTTGTTGAACCATTGAGAGGAGCTCAATTAGATCACTCCACATACAACAAAGAAACCTTTTCAATTGAAGTTGAGGATTGTTCTCTCATTGCCGATTTAGATTCGAGGACGAATCCTTTTGAGGAGTGGGGGAATGATACATGCATGAGCGGGGTTAAATTACTCATATTAGACAAGAAGCTGAATTTGTTCGATGCAAACATTAATGGCCGAAACAATGCACGCATAGGAGGTCAAAAACGATGCATCTTGGACAAGAAACTGAATCTGTTTGTGAAGTCTGGAAAGTCAGCTAACTTGCGACAAGTTTTTGGATGGGATCCAGGCATTTATGGGTCAACATGCCTCTTAAAACTTGTCCGGCTGAAAATTAGCTTTTCAACGCATCTTGAAACGCCTCAATCGGACATCTGAATCTCAAGATACGTCTATTTTAGCGAAAACAACGCATGCAGAAATTCTTATACGGGATTAATACGGGATTTTTGGATAATTACGAATTTTCAAGATTTTATTTGATTATTTGTAATTTAAATCAATATAGGATTCTCATTTAATATCTATTAGGATCAGATTTATTTGACTAGGATTTTATTTTTAGCATTTATTTATTATTAGAAGTTACTTATCTAATTAGGAGATTAGATTTTAGCATTTATTTATTGTATTTAATTCCTAAGTTTAGTAGGATTAAAACTTCTCCATAGCCTATATAAAAGGAGGCTTCACCTATTGTAATTTAGATTTCATTGATTAATAAAAATTTATCTTTGGAGATTTTAGTAGTATTCTTTGAGTTTGCAAGTGTTGATAAACTTGTCTAGTAGCCATCTTCAACATAAGATCATCGAGTTCTTGTGAGGGAGATCATCTTCACACTCTTGCTTGCCTAGGTAATTGCATCTAGGAGGGTGGGTTAGAGCCGCTTGAGGTTGCTTGCTTAGATAATTGAGTCTAAGAGGGTGCCGAGGACAAAAGAAAATCAACAATTATAAGCCATCTTCATCTTCAACCTTCACACCATCTTCCATAATTCCATAAACAAAGCTGGAATTTCCAGATTTGTTTTACCTATATTCTTCTTAATCTTTTTTCATATTTTTATTTATATTCTTATTTTTTATCATCTAATCCTTTATCTTATCTTTCTTTCTTTAATTTTCCAGCCTTGAATCTAAAATTTTCAAGAAAAACCTTCTATTTTCTCTTGAATTTTCAGATCTGCCCATTCTTTCTTGATTGAGTCTAGAGCTCCTAGTTCTTGCTACAACTTGATTGAAGGCTTCCAAATCCAAGATTGCGCTACTCTATCATTTGGTATCAGATTTGGGACGATTCTTGACAAGAATTTTGGCGTTTTTGTTTGAAAAACTCAAAATTAGGGAAAATTCATCAAATTCAAACGAGCGAATTTTGAGCTGAAAATTTCCAGATAAGATCTACACCTTTGGAGGAGTCACCACATAAAATTTCAGAATTTTTGACATCGGGAACACCTCGAACGAAGTAGATCAAGTTGCTGCAAAATTCTAGGGTTTCGGGGTTTTTCTAATTTTCTTTCATTCTTAGCCATTAGTTTTCGTTTGTTTTAGCTTTTATTGCTTCTTACACATCTTCTAACACCTTATTGTTTCCTTGTGTTAGTAGGACTAAAAGTTGCATACTCTTCTTTCTCTTTGCAACTATAATTCTATTGGTGTCTAACCTTTTCTTTGGATTCTTAAAGCAATTAGGATGTTTTATTCTCTTTTCAACACTTGTTATCATATAGCAATAAATATTTTCCGGTCACGATGTAAGATACAAGGTAATTTATGTTCTTTAATTATTGATAGTGATAGTCGTGTAAACTTAGTGAGTAGCTTCATTGTTGATGCACTCGATCTACCATGCCAAGAACACCCTAAGCCGTATCATCTTCAAGGGTTTAATAGCGGACCGAATATGAAGGTAACCGAACGTTGTTTAATCTCTTTTACTCTTGGAAGCTATTGTGATGATGTATGGTGTGACATGGTTCTTATGGAAGTCACCCACTTGCTATTAGGAAGACCATGGAAAAATGATCGGCGCGCTGTCCATCGAATCAATACAAATGGATACTCGGTTGTGCACCAAGGCCAGAAGCTCTCGTTTGCTACAATAGAGCCGGAAAAAGTAGATGAAGAAATAGCAAAAGCAAAGAAACAGTGTGAGAGGATAAAACAAAAAAGATTGGAAGTGCAAAAGGCTGAATCAATTGACCACACAAAGGCAACCAACCATGAAGACATCCCAAAACCAAAAGGTACACATGATTCTCTTCGTACTTCTACTTCTAGCATTTGTGCAAATGTTGATATTGGAGAAAAACCATCTCCCAAACAAAAGGATAGTGATAGTGAACACATTAGACAAGATGACAATGCTTATAATCCCTCGTGTGAAGTAGTAGGTCCACTTGCTATACTCTCATCACCTCCCCACGAAGAAAGTAAGTGTAATTCTAACCCTTCATTTGATTTTTGTCCTATCATTCCGTTAGAAACACTTTCTCCTCTACAGAATTTGTACATTGATGATAAATTTTATGAGAGGGATATGGGATGTGAGATACAAAAGACTGAGAGTAAAGAGGCCGAGAGTGAAAAAAGTCAAATTAATGGCCCAAATTTGGTGAGTGAAAATACATATGAGGTAAAAGTCACACAAAGCCCAAAAGAAAAAGACAAGAAAAAGAACACGACGAGTGATTTTGTTTTGACTAGTCATTACAAATGTTCGAGTAGTGTTGTCTTATTTTTTTTTCAGGATTTTGTTGAACCATTGAGAGGAGCTCAATTAGATCACTCCACATACAACAAAGAAGCCTTTTCAATTGAAGTTGATGATTGTTCTCTCATTGCCGATTTAGATTCGAGGACGAATCCTTTTGAGGAGTGGGGGAATACATGCATGAGAGGGGTTAAATTACTCATATTAGACAAGAAGCTGAATTTGTTCGATGCAAACAATAATGGCCAAAACAATGCACGCATAGGAGGTCAAAAACGATGCATCTTGGACAAGAAACTTAATCTGTTTGTGAAGTCTGGAAAGTCAGCTAACTTGCGAAGAGTTTTTGGATGGGATCCAGGCATTTATGGGTCAACATGTCTGCTTAAAACTTGTCCGGCTGCAAATTAGCTTTCCAACGCATCTTGAAACGCCTCAATCGGACATATGGATCTCAAGATACGTGTATTTTAGCGAAGACAGCGCTTGCAGAAATTTCTATACGGGATTTTTGGATAATTTCGAATTTTCAAGATTTTATTTGGTTATTTGTAATTTAAATCAATATAGGATTCTTTAATATCTATTAGATTTATTTGACTAGGATTTTATTTTTAGCATTTATTTATTATTAGAAGTTACTTATCTAATTAGGAGATTAGATTTTAGCATTTATTTATTGTATTTAATTCATAAGTTTAGTAGGATTAAAACTTCTCCATGGCCTATATAAAGGAGGCTTCACCCACATTGTAATTCAGATTTCATTGATTAATAAAAAGTTATCTTTGGAGATTTTAGTATTCTTTGAGTTTGCAAGTGTTCGGTAAACTTGTCTTGAAGCCATCTTCAACATAAGATCATCGAGTTCTTGTGAGGGAGATCATCTTCACACTCTTGCTTGCCTAGGTAATTGCATCTAGGAGGGTGGGTTATAGCCGCTTGAGGTTGCTTGCTTAGATAATTGAGTCTAAGAGGGTGCCGAGGACAAAACAAATTCAACAATTTGCAAGCCATCTTCATCTTCAACCTTCACACCATCTTCCATAATTCCATAAACAAAGCTGGAATTTCCAGATTTGTTTTACCTATCTTCTTCTTAATCTTTTTTCATCTTTTTATTTATATTCTTATTTCTTATCATCTATCCTTCATCTTGTCTTTCTTTCTTTAATTTCCAGCCTCGAATCTGAAATTTTCAAGAAAAACCCTTCTATTTTCTCTTGAATTTTCAGATCTGCCCATACTTTCTTGATTGAGTCTAGAGCTCCTAGTTCTTGCTACAACTTGATTGAAGGATTCCAAATCCAAGATTACGCTACTCTATCAATATGGCTGCATGGAGGACCATAGTTGGAACCATCAGTAAAATCCTTCATTGTATGATCAAAATGCTCCATTTTTTTTACCATAACAGTTTTGCTACAGTAACAGATATGCCATGGCAATACAATCCTCGTCAAGAGCATTCAAATTCCCTAGAGGAAACGTTTCAATCTTTCATGGTTAGATCTGATAGATCAATTGAGGAGATTCAAGAGCTATCAAATGCCATGAATACGAGGATAGCTAGGATGGATGCACTCATGAAAGATTCAAAAGATCAATTGAGGAGATTCACATATGCCATAGTAACATGCCCCAACAATTAAGTCCTAGGGATACTGAAGTCCCAAGGCAAGAAGACAATGAACAATGCGAAGAGAGCTCCTCGATGTATAGGGAACAACTAAAACCTCCAAGTCGAGAGCATGTTGATGAGAAAGACTTCCTAACACTAGATGAGCCTAAACAAAGATTTGCCATGACAATTGAGGAGCCTGAGCAAAGTAATGTCGCGACAACATTCAGTGAGGCTGAAAATGGTAATGCTACAACAAATTATGAGGAATATGATGCCTAGAATGTTATAACACTGATGCTAAAGCAGAAATCTGTGGATTGCTCTTATCCACCATTGCTACGGCAATTGCAAGACCACATACAGGATCAACAAGATAATGATACTCTGCTAATGAAGTGTGAGTAGGTGATGGTTGAACCTTTTAAAATCTTAAAAAACTCACCTCATCCATTGTAGGTATTCCTTGAAGAACCAATACTGGCATATTTGAAGGTATCGAAATCTCTACTGATGGATATGTTTGAGAGGCTTAAAGAAAATGGTGTTTGGACTCGTGAAGCTTTTCAGAAAATTGATCATTCCCTTGACTTACACCAAATTTTGGCAGAAGATTGCCACGGCAATTGCTAGAACAACAATTGCCACGACAACGAAGGCTACGTCCAACCATGATGAAAGTCAATGAGAATTAGGTAATCTAATGGTTGGGTGCTGATATAATTTTTCCTATTAGTATATTCATGCATTTAGGAGCAGTAGCAAGGTGGGAGGTATGCATGGACTACAAAGGAACAAGGAAAAAAGACACCTCCACCATGGTAGTACACGAGGGAGTAGCTACAAGCACATTGGCCCAACTCTTTTTGGGCAATATTTTCACCTGATGGAGGGTGCAGATGGACTATAAGAAGTATCGGAAACGACCCTCCTCAGGCTTTCTTTAAGGCAACCCTATTCCCTTTAATTTTTCTTTTCTTTTATGTTTATTTTGATATTTCTTACTATTTTTTCTCATTTTAATAAGCCAGGGTGTTGAAAAAAGCCCTGACAATCAGACTAGTCACAGTACCAGAATATGCCCTAGCAAATGCACAAGCCATGACAATTCTTTGTCAGTTGGAAGTGAAGCAATAGTTGTTATGGCTCTTTGTGAAGGATCGGGATATCGCTCTATAATGCTGGCAATTATGTGTCAGTTACGAGTGACATTGTCGCAGCAATCCCCATAACGCACAAAGGTCCCAAGATTCGCAACGTAGTGACTCTTGTCATGATTTTTCAGATCTTGAAGACACTACTACCTCTACACCGTTGAAGTCCCCACCTTCGGATGCGCCATCAAAGACAACATCAAAGTGTAAAACTTTACCCCACTAGACAAAGCTGAGTAAGAGGGTGAGCTGCTTGAGGACGTCGAGGAAATTGTGAACAGTGATCATGCACCAACTCCACCACTACTAGCAAGGCGAGGCAACAAATGCCTCAAGCAAATGACCCCACCCAAAGGACACTACGAATTCAAGGTGACGACCTCTTCTATTAACTCATTTGCAGTTTATTTTTTGTCTAGTTTTGCATGCATTGAGGATAATGCTTTCTTCAAGTTTGGGGGGATTGTCTTTGCTTGTTTCATGTTTAGTTGCATTTGCATTCATTTGTTCTCAGTTAGTGTCACTTGCCATGATAGTTTGCCTAACTAAACTAGTTAATAACTTGTTGTGATATTTGATGATAATTTATTTTCCACGGCATTAGATTAAGAGAACTTTTGACTCTAGGCTTAGCATGAAAAGTTACTTAGGATTTCGTTATGATGCAGCTTTAATAAACACTGTTGTGACTTGTTAATTTAGGAGAACCTAGTGAACCTTAGGCAAGAAATATTAGAAAAATGCTAGAGGTGCCCCACTGGCTCTAGAAAAAAAAACAATAAATGAACCTTTACTAGAGGTGCCCGAAACTGGCTCTAGATTTAGGAATTTTAAAAAAATGTTAGAGGTGCCCGAAACTGGCTCTAGTCTTAGGAATTTTAAAAAAATGCTAGAGGTGCCCGAAACAGGCTCTAGTTAGATCGCTTGCATTGGCAAGTTAATAAAACTAAGGTTTTGCTTGGAACTCCTAAGATTAACTTGTACATGACTACGCACACACTTCACTTGCATCATACTGAATTTTGAGTAATCTTTCTATATTTTGCCTAAAATCACAAAGGTAATTAAATCTAGTTGCCACGGTTCTGAGGATTGAAGTCAGGTATGCAACTTGTTCATGTTTGGTAAATGCCTTGGCAGGTGCTTGTTAGATTTGCATTGCTTGAGGACAAGCAATAGTTCGAGTTTGGGGTGTGACAAGTGTGTAAAAGTGCTATTTTTCTTGCCCTTTTTACTCATATTCTTGTTAGACTTAGGCTCATTTTAGTTGCATTTATAGGCATTCATGCATAGTTTCCTAGTTTGCTTGGTTAATGAGCTTGGTATTACATTTTTTTGTGTGGAAAATTCGCTGTTGGTTCATTCTATTTTGTGCAGGACAGGATTGCTATGGCAAGTAAGGAGAATACTAAAGGAGTTGCCGAAGCTGATTGTCGCGGCATATCTGGATAAATCTGGATAAATACAACTTTATCCACAGGATTATCTAGAAAGCAAAAGATAAAGCCCGGATTCAAATGGGAATTTACTATAAATAAAGACAGAAGATAAAGAGAGATAAAAGGGGATGATTATTCTATTTTACAATTAAATAGAATTTATCTTTCTTTTCTCAAGAATTATCCCTTATTATTATCCTTATCACATAGGATAATACTCCATATTTGAATTTAAATACACAGATGGATAGAGATAATTTCTCCATAGATTTCAAACGCAGTCAAACTCTTCTTCATCGTCTATTTAAAGAGATCAAAGAAACAACACAAAGGGGGAGTCGAATTGGAGAGGGAAATCTCACAAGAGGGGATTCACGCACAAAGGAGTTCTTCTCCATTTTTGTTTGTAATCTCACCATGTCTGGGTTATTTTCCTTGTTATTTCTTCTTTACCCAGCCATGAACTAAATTTATTTGGCTTGGGATTATTGGTTTTTTGGTGTTGAGAGACGAATCGTTCTTGTTCTTGGTTTTTAGTTTCAATATAAATTCATTGTTTATCCATTCTTGGTTTTTATTATTGTTTCAAGTGATCTTGGGAAAGAATCTTGAATGCATCCATTTATCTAGGCTCGGGAGAGCTAGATTCACGAAACAAATTGGATACGGTTTCCATTTAAACAACTGTTGGTGGGAACTAATCCGCCTTAGAGATAAGGAAAGGATTTCAGCAGCTAAAAGGAGTGAAGATCGATGTTGTCCACCCAAGGTTAACACGGGGGTGTATCACCAAGGCATACACAATCATCAGTTTGGTTAAGGATAAATCGAAGGCATTGAAGAACACTCCGTTGAACATTGAGGAAGCAACGATTTGCAACCCAGTTGCCACGGCAATCACTCTACATTGACTTGCCACAATAATTAACTTTCCAGGGCAACCACTTGCCAAGAAGAGTCCTACTTCTAGCAAACTACTTTCTTTTGTAATTACTTGCCATTGCAACTACAAGCCAAGGCAATTATTTCGGCAATCACACCAATACTCTTGATAACCCGACCTACTATCTCAATTCGGTTTCCTCTTTCCTTTATTTCAATTCTTTAGATTTAGTTTACTTTATCTCAATTCATTATTATTATTTAATTCTTTAAACCTTTTCTACTTAAGCAAAGTGGCCCAAACCAATCCCTAAAGAGATGATACTCGATACTTATCATTTATTACTTGCGACGTGTTCACTTGTACCATTTGCGTAGCACTTAAAACACGCAACAAGTTTTTACGAAGCTGATACATGTACCACAAGGCAATTCCAAGGACATGATAGACTTACTTTTCCACTTAGCCCAATAACCCGAGCCAAGTCTAAGCTAATCAAGGACAAGCTGAATTCGACCGTCCAAGTATTCGTGAGCCAAGGATTACAAGCTGCCATGAAGAAAGAAGAATTTCTTGAAGGAAGTCCACACTTAACATCCTTCAAGAATAATTAGGTCACAAAAACTCAACTTGCTGCACCTTTGGAGATGGATATCCATGAGTCTTTAGATGTCCATTAATTAGCTCTTTTATTGTAATTAGACCCAATACTCGTTACTATAAAAGATTGGGTCAGATTTTTATTTTTAGCCCAAATTAGGATTTACAAGTGTTTTTAGGCCTAGTTAGCTTTTTAAACAGCCCACACATGCCTCCTTGCCCAAGAACCATTTTCTTATCATCTAAACCAGCCCAAATACCCTTAAATTCGTCCAAATAAAGGCCCTATCAACTTTTACTTGCTGCCCAATCAAAACAGCTCTTATCAGCTCATTACTTGATACCCAAGCAAACCAACCTTCATCAAGTTTACTTGCTGCCCAAGCAACCAGCCCTTATCAGCTTATAACTTGCCTTATCACCCTATCCCTTGCCACACAAGCACAAGGAGTTTAAAGGCTGCTATTTTATTATTATTTTTAATTAGATTAGGGTTTCCTTATTTTAGTAGAAGTTAAATTACTTTGTCTATCCTTCACCTATAAAAGGATGAAGCCTCCATCATTGTAAGACAGATTTTCTTTGATTTATGAAATATTTAGTGAGTTTGCTTTTGCAAGTGCTGATTACTTGTGCCTTCGAAGTCTTCTTCAACATAAGTTCGACGAGTTCTTTTGAGGGAGATCATCTTCACACTATTGCTTGCCTAGATAATCGCGTCTAGGAGGGTGGGTTAGAGCTGCTTGAGGTTGCTTGCTTAGATAATTGAGTCTAAGAGGGTGCCGAGGACAAAACAACATCGACAATTCGCAAGCCATCTTCATCTTCAACCTTCACTCCATCTTCCATAATTCCATAAACAAAGCTGGAATTTCCAGATTTGTTTTACTTATCTCTTTCTCAATCTTTTTTAATCTTCTTTTTATATTCTTATTTCTTATCATATAATCATTCATCCTATCTTTCTTTCTTTAAATTTTCAGCCTTGAATCTGAAAATTTCTAGAAAATCCCTTCTCTTTTCTCTTGAATTTTCAGATCTACCCAAACTTACTTGATTGAGTCTAGAGCTCCTAGTTCTTCCAACAACTTGATTGAAGGCTTCAAAATCCAAGATTGCTCTACTCTATCATTTGGTATCAGATTTGGGACGATTCTTGGCAAGAATTTTGGCGTTTTTGAAAAAAAAACTCGAAAATTAGGGAAAATTCGTCAAAACCAAACGAGTGAATTTTGAGCTGAAACTTTCCAGATCAGATCTACACCATTGGTGGAGTCACCACACAAATTTTCGGAATTTTTGGAGTTCGGGAACACCTCGAACGAAGTGGATAAAGTTTCAGCCAAATTAGGGTTTTCCCCCGTCTTTAACCCTATTTTCATTATTTTGTTCTTCAATTTTTGTTATTTTCAGTTTATTTACCTTGTAAAAAGAAAAAAAAGAGAAAAAAATTAAAAAAGAAAAAAGAAAAGAAAAGTAAAGAAAAGTGAGAAAGCTTATACCTAACCACCAACCACCATCAAGAATCATCAAGATCACCATCATCAACCAACACAAGCATCACATTGAAGTGGATTCAACATTGGATTTCTTCCTTCAAGTTGTTTATGGGTTTTGGGGTTATCATCGTACCGGTACCCCTGTGCAATTTTGCACATATTTGAGCCATATCAGACCCCGCGTACCGATCTTTGTGGACACGTATCTGTACAACTAGGCTTGTAATGACATATTGGTCAATCATATGACACTTGGGCTCAATCAAACATGCTTCAATCAACATATAAACATCATACCAACTAATGAACTACATGATACCACAAAGACCTTGAAGCATAGGCATCATAAAAGCAAAAGCAATCACCAAGGTAGACCTATAGGCATGACATCTAACCCACATGCTTAAATCTCCCCAAAGCCCCTAATTCAAATCATAAACCAATCTACAAGTCTAAAACACCAAGTAGAACATGTCCAAAATTGGGAGTAACCAAAAAACCCTCCCAATTACAACTCTATCACATTGAATTTTATTACTACTAAGTATTTATGAAACCATACTTGAAATAGCTCAACCCTTGGATTCTTTCTTGCTTGCTCGCTGTCCAAATGCTTACTTTTCTGTATTGATGAGAAATGAGAGCGTAAGCACGTAAAGCTTAGTGAGGGATACTCAAAAACACTCGTCAGTGCATTTAAAACCATTTGCTTTTAAACATGAGTTGAATCTCATGCCAAAATATCTCATGCTTCTTTTGTCTTTCCAAAATATGCACATTAAACCTTATGCCAAACATGTATCATGGATCTCTAGCATAAACATTGTGCAAACCTCAGTTTAAGCCTTCACATGCTAATTCATCCAACAACATAGCTTAAAAAGCACAACATGTATAAGTCACATTATACAAAACATAATCCATTATCATGATACATTAATTCACATATTGGCATTAAAGTGATCCAAAACCAAATCTTTCCATTTGTAAAACACATCAAATACACGGATTTTCCAATTGGCTGGTTCGACCACTTCATATAAATCCTCGAACTGGAACAAATGGTACTACTACCACTCAACGGTTATGATGTGCAACACCCCCTTCTCGGTCTGGCAGGGATTCGGGTCAGAAAGCGTTACTGATGAATATTACGGTGATTGGATAAATGATTATGATAATGTATACAATAAGTCATATATAATTTATCTATAGTACAATAGAATAAACATTATTAATCAATAAGATTTACCCAATTCATGATTTAGGACCAATTTGTAACTTATTAAAGTTTAGGGATTGAATTGTAAATCCAATAAATTACAAGGTCTTGTCCAAAGATTGGATTACCAAAATGAAATTCAATGCATGAATATCTTACATACAAATTTCTATTATGATCAGAGTTCATTTATGACTTCAATTTCGGTGACCAAATTATAACATGTTAAAACCTTTTTACACATATTTTAACCAACTTACCTACCTCGGTATCGATACTTGAAGAGGCCGTATCGGTATGCCTTCGTTATAGTCTTAAAATGATTACAAACTTTAGGGGTCATACTGATACGGATACATCTATATCGGTACGCTATGATGTCTTAGTTAAATTCAGATTCTAGAACCGACCAGCCGTACCAAAATACCTAGGGGCGTATTGGTACGCCTGCCCTGACCTTTAAAATGATTATTTTCTTTAAGCTCGTATCAATATTGGTATCGGTACGCATGGTCAATGCCCAAAAAGTCAACTATTAGGATCGATACGATACTTTAATATTTTTCCAGTGGCTAAGCCCCGTACCGATACGTTGATGTCTGTATTGGTACGCACTGTTACCTACATTACCAAAATGCATACCCGTACCGATACACTATCACCCGTACCGATACGGACAAGCTTGTAATGACAGATTTTATCTGGATTTTAATCAAATTAAGGGCTTTAACCTTGTCCATTTGTTACCAAATTTTACAAACAAGTTTTTAGCCACTTAATCTATGCTCTGTCAATTTTTCCGCCATTTTGAATTCATTTACTATGGTTTCACATATTAGTGTATCTTAGTACCTTTCTCAACATACATCCTGCAATATTTCTTACTTTAACTTGTTTAACATGGTAAGCATCATGTACACACAAAATGGGGCTAAAATAACACGTCTAGACCCTATGCCACCTTTCTAGGAGTTTAAGGACAAAGTTTACATTACATGTAACTTGGTGACTTGCTTCAAAAATGTCCTTGCTCCGATCCTTGATCTGACGTACTTTTAACCTGAAAATGCATGGAAATGAGATGCATTAGGCTTCAATAGCCTAGTGAGGTAGTCAACAATGATGGAATGAAGAACAATGACATCACTAACATGTATATCATCATAAATGCATCTCAAATTATATTTTAACAATACTTGTGCTAATTTATTTCCTTGGATCGACATGTAATGTGGATACGCAAATTCCCAACTAACATCGCCAACAATAAATGCTCAATATCCTCTAACATCGCCAATAAGACCAAAACCAACACATCCCACCAACATCGCCAAATAGAGCCTTAGTTTTTCTTAAAACTTAGATTTCTTAATCTGATCCTTTCTTAAGGATGTTTTTTCTTAATCTAATCCTTTCATAAGGATGCTTTTCTTAAAACTAAATTTCTCAATTTTATCCTTTCATAAGGATGTTTTTCTTAAAACTTATATTTCTTAATCTAATCTTTTCTTAAGGATGTTTTTTTTCTTAAAACTTAGATTTCTTAATCTGATCCTTCCATAAGGATTTTTTTTCTTAAAACTAAATTTCTCAATTTTATCCTTTCATAAGAATATTTTTCTTAAAACCAGTTTCTTAATTTAATCTTTTCTTAAAGATGTTTTGCTTAAAATTGAAATTCTTAATTTTATCCTTTCATAAGGATGTTTTTCTTAAAACTTAGATTTCTTAATATGATCCTTTCATAAGGATTTTTTTTTCTTAAAGCTTAGATTTCTTAATTTGATCCTTTCATAAGGATATTTTTCTTAAAATTAAATTTCTCATTTTTATCCTTTCATAAGGATATTTTTCTTAAAACCAGTTTCTTAATTTAATCTTTTCTTAAGGATGTTTTGCTTAAAATTGAATTTCTTAATTTTATCCTTTCATAAGGATATTTTTCTTAAAACTTAGATTTCTTAATATGATCCTTTCATAAGGATGTTTTTTCTTAAAACTTAGATTTCTTAATCTGATCCTTCCATAAGGATGTTTTTCTTAAAACTAAATTTCTCAATTTTATCTTTTCATAAGGATATTTTTCTTAAAACCAGTTTCTTAATTTAATCTTTTCTTAAGGATGTTTTTGCTTAAAATTGAATTTCTTAATTTTATCCTTTCATAAGGATGTTTTTCTTAAAACTTAGATTTCTTAATATGATCCTTTCATAAGGATGTTTTTCTTAAAGCTTAGATTTCTTAATCTGATCCTTTCATAAGTATGTTTTTCTTAAAACTAAATTTCTTAATTTTATCCTTTCATAAGGATATTTTTCTTAAAACCAGTTTCTTAATTTAATCTTTTCTTAAGGATGTTTTGCTTAAAATTGAATTTCTTAATTTTATCCTTTCATAAGGATGTTTTTCTTAAAACTTAGATTTCTTAATATGATCCTTTCATAAGGATGTTTTTTTTCTTCTTAAAACTTAGATTTCTTAATCTGATCCTTCCATAAGGATGTTTTTCTTAAAACTAAATTTCTCAATTTTATCCTTTCATAAGGATATTTTTCTTAAAACCAGTTTCTTAATTTAATCTTTTCTTAAGGATGTTTTGCTTAAAATTTAATTTCTTAATTTTATCCTTTCATAAGGATGTTTTTCTTAAAACTTAGATTTCTTAATATGATCCTTTCATAAGGATGTTTTTCTTAAAGCTTAGATTTCTTAACCTGACCCTTTCATAAGGATGTTTTTCTTAAAACTAAATTTCTCAATTTTTTCCTTTCATAAGGATATTTTTCTTAAAACCAGTTTCTTAATTTAATCCCTTTTAAGGATGTTTTGCTTAAAACTAAATTTCTTAATTTGATCCTTTCATAAGGATGTTTTCTCCTTTTGGTAGTATCAAAGCGAGATACCATTTTTATTAAACTTGGATTTCCTGATTTTATCCTTCTATAAGGATGTTTTTCTCAAATTACTTAATTTGATCATTTAATAAGGATGTTTTACTTAAAACTTAGATTTCTTAATGTGATCATTTCATAAGGATGTTTTTTCTTAAAACTAAATTTCTCAATTTTATATTTCCATAAGGATGATTTTCTTAAATCTCTAATTTTATCCTTTCATAAAAAGATATTTCTCTTAAAATTCAATTCTATTTTTATTTTGATCCTTCCATAAGGATGATTTATTTTAAATAAATTTCTTAATATAATCTTTTCGTGAGGATGTCTTCTCAAGACTAATATTTAAGGGCATACAGGTCAAAGAGGTGGCCGAGGAAGAGCGAAGAGTTCCAGAAGAGCTCGTGATTCTAAGACCACAAACAGGAAACCCGAAGAATTCGTCCGAGGAAGAGCGGAAGATTCTAGAAGAATACGTGATTCCAAGGTATCAGATAAAGAAGCAGTGAGATCATTGATACATGCGTCACCCAAGAACGGAAAAACCCGCCGCATTGGAGGCGAAGAGTTCTATATAGGAAGGACTCCAAGCTTTACCGTCTCAGAGTGAAAAGTTCTATAGGAGGGACTCATAACTCGAGGCTTCAGAGTGAAGGGTTCTAGATAGGAAGAGCTTGTAGCTCCAAGATCGGAAGGTGACAAAGTTCTATATAGGAAGAGCTTACAAGCCTGAAGATTCAGCTAAGGAAGAGCGGAGAGTTCTAGAAGAATACGTGATTCTGAAGCTACAAACAATGAAGTAGGACAAAATGAGTGCTTTTGATCTTTGCTTTGTTCTCGTGTCACAAGAACAAGCAAAGATGGGCAACTGTAATCACTCATTTTTGTCCAGGTTTTAGTGTTACTAATATTATTGTAATACTATTATTATTAGTATAAAATTTAAAAAAAGGGCAAAAAGAATTGCATGGAGCAGGGCACTCCACGTCGCTATTTCATCCACCCCAATTGCCTATATTCAGGCATGAAAAGGGGGGGGCAATTCACACACAATAGAGAGCTGATAGTGGCACCCCTATAAGAGAGCTATGCTCTCGGGTAGCCAAGGACCGGGGGCAGTCCCCACGGTCCTAACTGATTCAATCGGAGTCCTATTTTGGATCCGATCTAGTTAATTTTTGGAGAGGTCGTGATAGATCTCGGTGGAGTTCAATCGGGGTTCGTCATTCGAGCTCCTAGTTAGGTATATTTTCTTTCCTTTTTATTTGTATTGTAATTTTTATGACTTAATGAAGTATTAGTTAATTTAAAATTGTGCTATTTTTTATGATGTATGTTTATTTATGTTTTAGATTAGTATTTATTATGTTTTAAATTTATGTTTTATATTAATATTTTATTTATGTTAAATTTGTTTTTATTTATGTGTTAGATTAATATTTATGAATGTTAGCATTTTATTTATGTTAGATTTGTTTTTATTTATGAGTTAGATTAATATTTATGTATGTATGTTTTAGATTAGTATTTTATTTATGTTAGATTAGTATTTTATTATGTTAATATTTATTTGTATTTTTATTGTATTATTTGCCATATTTTGTATTTTGCTCACTAAGATTGCATATCGAGATATATAAATTGTCAATGCGGTGCCCTTTTATCCGAGCGTAAATGGGGCCAGTATCAGGCGTAGTGATGGTGGTTGGGCGTTTACTCTCAGATAATGGGGCCTTTAAAATATACTCGCATTTATAACCAAAATTTAATTTAATCGTCATTTTAATCCGGAAAGTTTAATTTTAATAAAGCGGTAATTACTAAAGTACCAATTTTGGGCGGTGTGGGAGTGCTAATCCTTCCCCCATCCGTAACCGACTCCCGAACCTAACAATTTTTTTAAATTTCTGGTTTTATGGTGTCCGGCCTACCTAAGTGGCCGGTGGCGACTCCAATTTCAAAATAAAATACGGTTTCTTTAAAACCCCATGAAAGACATTATTTTCAAAACAAAACAAAATAAAAATACTTTTTTAGCGAAACGGACATCGCTACAATTTGAACCGGTTCAAATTAGGGATTAGAGACAATATTTGTAATTTATAAATGTAAAAAGGATAAATTGGATGCCAATATAAGTGGCTATACTAGATTCATTATCCTCAAATTTTGGAACTTCTTCAGAAGTTAATTTTCCCCTACTATAAGAGTAAATGGAATAATCTATGTTCGGTTAATTTAGCCTTCAATTCCAATTGTTTACACTTTACAACCTCCGAATTGTTTGTAACTTAATTAAATGTCCAAATACATTATTGTTGGTTATTATTTGAATATTTATAGCCTTCAAATACATGTTTTATTTTATTCATTATTTACAGCCTTCAAATACATGTTCTATTCATTATTTACGGTCTTCAATTCCAACTGTCTGGCTTTCTACATTTTATTCAATATTTAACATCCTTCAAATACATTATTGTTGGTTATTATTTAATTATTATTTAGTTATTATTTGATTTAAATAAAAAATATTTTTATCTTTTAGCATCTATAATATAACTATCATGCTCTTAAGTACAAAATATGTTATATGGTTAATATATAAATTTTTAAGGAAAAAAGGGCGCCTCGCCTACGAAAGGCGAGCGCCTTCTCCTAGCGTCTTGCGCCTCGACTCTAAAGACCTTTTGCGCCTCGGAGCGCCTTTTAAAACCAAGGCTTGTGTCAGAAACATGTTCGTTTACGATACATCCGAGTCTAAGTAATATAGCATGTTTCTCCTCCCAAGTTTTCACAAGCTTCTCATTGATGAACTGTTCTGTATGAATTTGTTAGCATTAGCAATTGGAATTATGGCAGTTGTCCGTATATAGTTCTTAGTCTGATCAATTGATTTCTTTACCGTGAAGTTCATCTCTCCTTGTGTTGGCATTAAGACTTGTCAAGATCAACCTGAACTTGAAAAATCAATTTATTAATCTGAATCTGAATCTAACTTGATTTGCTCATACATAGTCAATGACTTGCCCAACCTAGACCTGAAATTACTATTTAGAATGATTCGAACTCAACCTGAGAGGGTGAGGAGAATTTTTTTCCTTTTCTAAAAGAGGGTAAATAACATTATTCAGCACTAAACTATTCTTGTTTTTCTATTTTGATCACTTAACTATTTCTTTTTGGTGAAAATGTTACTATCGGTTGTCAAATATTTAGCAGTGATACTGTGGTAGATTTAATTTTCATGTTGTTTCTCTCACATAGTTGGCATTTTATGTTGTGTTTTTTTAATAATTTTATCCGACCAACGGAGTTGTGACATTCTATTTTAATTACCTAACTATTTTTTGTAAAATTGTCAGTATCGGTTGTCAAGTATTTAAGGGTGATAATGATGTGGTATATTTTAATTATTATTTTTTATTTTCATGTCGTTTCTCTCATAGTGGCATTTTGTGGTTTAATAAATTTTATTTGACCAATGGAGTTGTGACACGTCACCACTCAATTCGTGAAATAAAAAAGTTATTAACTAGGCTTGGAGTTGAACCACAAACATCTAGCCACACGCGCAAACACTCAACCATTGAGCCAACCTAGATTTTTGGGTTAACTTTTAAAGCTTTATAATTGACTTATATTATGTTACCACCACAAAACAAAATGCTTCAGCTCTAAAATAATTGCCCTGTTGATAAGAACTTTAGATGTTGCTAGATTTGGCCCAGAAAAGTCTTTTTGTCGGTTAGAAGGCGATCTACTTCCCTTTGATCCGTAGGAAAAGTGTCTGTTCAGGAAAGGCTTGCCCAAGGAACTTTTCATGCTTGAACGGGAAGTCTTACCTCCATGTCCACTACTTTTCATACGATAGGATCCATATCCATATCACTATCAACGACCCGACTCCTTGATTTTGGCCTTAAAATCTGTTTTAGCTTTAAATGCTTTCTCAGAGTGTGTGCCTTCTTCTTCTTCCCAAAAGTGCATATTGGGCAAGCAGGGTGATACTTGTCAACTTCAGGCAAATGATAATCATATTATAACAGCTTCGAGCAAACCCCACATGTTTGCAGATCAACAGAAGGTGGTTTTCAACTTTCTAAAGCAAAGAAAGTAACATGCTAGAGTTGCAGCATTTTATTTGTGGTGGTAATATGGTACAAGTAAATATAAAACTTTATCCCAAGAAACTAGGTTGGTTCAATGGTTGACTGAATGGTTTGTGGTTCAATTTCAAGCAGAGTCAATATTTCCTTTGTTTTTATTTCACCAATTGGGCGGTGATAGGTGTCAACACTCCATTGGTCAACTAAAATTATTAAAAATGAGAGGAAATGTTATAAAAATTTAAAAATATCACGTCACTGGATTGTTTTGCTTTGAAACTTCTGTTATTAGTAATGTGAAGTATGAGAGAAAATGATATAAAAATTTAAAAATATCACGTCACTGGATTGTTTTGCTTTGAAACTTCTGTTAATAGTAATGTGAAGTAGTGATCTTTATTATATAGATAATGTGCGAGTCCCAGACGTTTTTAGGGGTTTCTTTTCTTTTAGTTTAGTTTATTAAACTTTTCTGATTTATTATTCATACCAATTTGCATTTCCCTGAAACAAAAGTTATTGGCAATAATTTGTGTCCTATTAGATTGATTAAACTTCAATCCGAAGCTAATCTTTTTTTGTTCATACAATCATCATCTGAAAAAAAAATCAACATCTAACACATTACTTAAAGACCAAGTTACTGAATTGATCATTCAAAAGCATAAATATCTGCCACAACTCTCAGTATCCCATGGGCAGCTTTGACCTCTTTTATTAAGAGACTTGATTACCACTCCATTATCAGACTCAACATTAACCTCCAGTGTCGACTTAGCGTTCACTCATGTGTTGATTCCGACCAAAATTTTTCTTTCGCTGTTTCGGACTAACACGGCAGTGTCGCAATTGATTTTAATGGCTCCTCCTGCCGCTGATTTTGTACATCCTGACAGCCGTGAAGTGGCGCTATTCCAAAGAGATTAAAGCTGCAACTCACCTGAAATCTCATAAAACCAATAACAAGCATCATTCCAAATTTTAACATCATCTTCATTTTGTTTTATTAAACAGCCACTCTTCCAGGATTTCCATAGTCCCCATCACAGCCATGACACTAAGTTCAAACCTGAAACAAAATAAGATTCAGCAAGCATTGTTCCAGCATCAGAACACCTTGACACAAGATTTAAAATCAGTTCTCAAGGGAGAATAATTGAAACCAGACGTCCTCCAATATGATTGAGCGTGTGGGCAGAAGAATAAGACAAGTTCAATTGTTTCTTCTGCCTTCAAACATATCGTGCAAAGTGGTGCAGTTGCCTTGAGCCTTATCCTGGTTAAGCCATCCCAATTTTAGAACTTTCCGAGTGGTCCATAGAAAACACCACACACACACATATGAAATTGTTCAAAACCCCAAAAAACCAAAGTATCATATCCAATCTAACACCCCAAAAACAATGCGAGTAAAGCAGGCCAAATTGGTAAAATTTAAATGGAATTTTATGGCAGAACTCCATACAAGGCATGAAGTGCATAAATACTATAATATCAAAATAGATTAATGGTTAAGGTAGGTCAACTAAACTGAAAATAACCATCAACAATCATTCACAAGTGATAATCTTTATTCTTTGCACAACATTTTAAATCAAGATTGATTTGATAGATCGTAAGAGTAGATCCACATATAAGGTGGCAGTGCATAAATCTGCAGAAAAGCCCTTGTCGACCATTTCTGAAAGAAGTTGTGTTGCCTTTGAGGTATAGTTGTTTCGGAAAAACCCCTGGATCATTACATTATAAGAGATGTTATCAGGAAAACACTCGTTATATCTCATGCTGTTAAACAACTGGTATGCTTCATCTGGCAATCCCTACTTACAAAATCCATTAATCATTATATTATATGTGATAGTATTGGGTTTTAAACCTTTGATGGAGAGTTCATGAAACAATTTCTTTGCAACTTCAATATGTCCAGCTTTGCCTAAGCCATTAATTAGGACATTGTAAAAGATAATGTTGCGTCCCAACCCACTATTCTGCATCGTGTGAAAAATTTTCAATGCATCTTTAAGTTTACCACTTTTGCATAAACCATCCAGCAAAATCAAACATGTCACTTGACTTGGAACTAGTCCCGAAGCAAGCATCTTCCCCAAAAGTTTGCATGCAATAGCAACTCTCCTGAATTGAAACATACCTTGCATTAGAGTGCTGTATGTGACATTATCAGGGGTTGGTCCTGTTCGAGTTATTTCATTAAAGAGTTCCATTGCTTCATCTAACCTTTTAGCTTTGCAATATCCATTGATCATGGTGTTGTAACTATGTATATTAGGTGCACAACCCTCCTTAATCATCAATTGAAATACTACACGAGCTTTATCCATTTTGTTTTGCAAGCAATGCCCGTCTATCAATGAAGTATAGGTAACAACATTACGCTTAATGCCTTGCTTTCTCATCATGTAAACAATATCTTCAACTTTACAAACCAATCCCTCCTTGCAACAAGCATTAACCAATATATTATACGTGACAACATCAGGTTCAATGTCTTGCTTTCTCATTCAAAAGCCTTTTTACTTCCTTCTTCCGGCCCAAATTACACAGAGCATGAATTAGGCAAGTGTAAACAACGATATTCGGTCTATTGCCTTTAACCTTCAATTCAGAGAAGAGATCGAGAGCCTCCTTCAACAACCCATTCTTACAAAGACAGTCAATGACGGTGCCATATGCTACAATATTGGGTTCGAAACCTCTTTCTTCCATCAACCTTAAAAACCTTACAGCCCTATCGGTATTGCTGGTCTTACACAATCCATTAAGTATTGTATTGTCAACAATTAAATTAGGTTGATACCCTTTTTCAACCATTTCATCAAACAAACTCACAGCCAGAGAAAACCTACTTTCTATAATAAGTCCATTAATCAAAGTGGAAAAAGTCACGACATTGGGTTCAACACCTAACTTCAGCATTTTCCCCAAAACAGACAACCCAAAATTAGTTTGACCTAATTGACAAAATTAATCAAGACGTTCAAAGAATAAACATTATGAGAAATTCCAAATAGATCCAGTTGGGTATACATAGAAACAACGACGGCATAATGTTTCATTCTAACGATGGCTGCAAATAGTTTAGTGAATTCCACAATTGAAGGCTTTGAGTACTTGCCAATCATCTTATTAAACAAAATCAAAGCATCATCAACATTATCAAAGCGATCACGCCTTTTCGGGCTTCCCTTTACAGACATTAAACTTTTGCTCAAACACTCGATGTGGGTAGCAATGGTGTTAACAGAAGTAGAAAGAGTAGAGTTCAAATAAGAGAGATGCCTTACACTATTAACGATTGAACAAAGAAGTAATGAAGAGTGAAGCTTGCCCATACCTTGAAATAAGACACGGAGCACCAAAGACAAGAGACTGAGAATGCGAGAGATGAAACTTTGAAAGAGAGGATAGGTTTTGCCCTTTCCGAATAAACTCTTCAGAACCAGAATTTAACCCCCAAGTATAAATAAAAGTAAAATTATTTAAGCTGATCAAGTTAATAAATCTTATTTTATAATTAAAACTTTATTTGAAACTTTTTTAAATTAGATTGAGTTTATAAAATTCGAGTCGAATTATTTGTATTTCTACTCAAAATTAATTTGTAAATATTTATAATACTATGATAATAATTGATTCCATTTTAAAAGTTTTTTATAACCATATACTATATACATATATATTTCTACATATCTTTTCCTATGCGATATATATACAAATCAAAGAACTCAACTCGAACTTAAAAATCGATCTACTTATTACTATAAATTTTGAGTTAATCGAAGTCTCGTTTTATTATTCAAACTTTATTTAAAATTTTTAAACTGAATTTATAAAATTACGATTTAAGTTAAGTCGAATGAATTTTTTATATCAAATCAAGTCCAAAAATGTAATCTTTTTCACCATTACTCATAGCCTCACTTTCATCCTTGGCAATAATGTCATCCCGAGTCCCGACCAAGATTTAGAGTGGTCAAATTCTTCAATTAATCTCTATAGCATGTCTAGATTATATATTTAGTCTTTATATTTTAATTTGGTTCTTTTTAATTTATGTAATTTGAAATTTTGCTTTGACTCATACAAAACAGTCAAATTTGAAGTCAAAATTTGATATTAATCCATATACTATGTATAAGTTGTAGATTTAATTCATATTTTCTAATTTTAAGTTCCTATGATTTAGTCATTATCTACTTTACTTTTGGGTTAAGGCTAAAATTTTAATGTTCAAAATATAATTGCTAAATCCATAATTTACATATAACGTAGGACTAAAGACAAAATTTGAGCCAAGTATAAGAGATAGTTGTATTAGACTTCTCAATATATATATATATAATATACTAAATTAGTCTTAAATTGAAAAATATTTTATTTGAATTCTTAAAGTATCAAATTCAATAGAGTATTAATGAGGTATTTTTAGAGTGTCTGGTAATTGAATTGAGTGAAAATTTGAATTAATTAAATTGACAAGTTTTATTTTTTTATCTTAATTTATTTTGAAAATTTCACAAATCGAGTTATAAATGATAAACTTGAATAAATTTATTCAAATTAAATTAAAATATCAAACTGAAATCTTGTTGACAATATAACTAAATTTTAAGACCATACATATTTGAAAACTCTTTCAAAATAAAATAGGACAAAAACAAGATACTTTAGTACGACGAACTTGATTTGGAAATTTATTTGTCAGGCTTTTGAATTTATCATTGTGGAAAAATATTTTTTTATAATTTAATATCTTTATAGATTTTTTAGAAATTTATTATATAATTTTTATGTTTTATTTATTTATATATATTTAAAATTTTGATTTTTTGTAATTTTGTTGAAAGAGTTGATTTTTACATTTTTAAATTTGATAGGGACCTAAGGGATATTTACACTAATTTATTGTTTAATTTATTGTAATTGTAAAATTAAACTATACTTAAACACAAAAAATCAATAATTCAAAACTTAACTCGATTAACTCAATATTAATTTTTTTTAAATCAAATGGAATATTTCTCTCTTAATCGTTTTTTTAATATGAGTATGTTAGTTTTGTTAAATGAGAAAAACTTAAAAAATAAAATGAAAGTTTACAACTCAGATAAACAAACTTGTTCTGGACATATTCCTAAAAACACGAAAACTAATGTCTCTAGATCATAAACAAGATCATACAAAAAAAGGTAAAAATCCTAACTCAAAGACTCAAATAAAATAGATACAACATCACAAAGTTTGACGATAAAAGGTAAAAACCAACAACAAAAACACTAAAAAATGCATATTATAATAATAAGGCATGTTGACAACATGATCATTACTACAACTCAATCGCGAACAATAGCGGTGACTGTGAGATGGATCCAAATCTAGTTCGAGGTTCCAAAACATGGAGATCAACAGGATAATCAAAAGAACATCATCTTGATCAGTCGCGGTGACGTCAAATCTAACTCTGATAGAAAATAAAAAAGGGTCAAACGACCAATTAAAATAAGAAAAACGTGCCAAAAGATAGAGAATACATACCAAAAGGTAGAGAAAAATGTATTACAAGGACAAAATTATTAAATTAAAAAATAATAAAATAAAGAACTAAACAAAAAAAATTACCGACAGTCGATAACCAAGATTAAAACTAATATCTCTGATATTATCGCCAGTTACGTAAAGATAAAAAAAGGAAAAAGTTGTCGAAGCTATAGACAAGTTGAAGAGGCGGCTGGGGTTCTAATCGTTTTTATTAGAGTAGTTTTCTGTTCAAAGTTATTTCTGGTGAAATCTTAAATAAATGTATATTCATGTTTATATTTAGAAATCTAAAATTTATAAATAAAATTTATTTATATTAACATGAATCTAGTATATAACAAACAATTACTATTTTTTTTTTGAAAGTGTTATAACTACAACATAATAACATTCATAATTACAATTAGTACAGTTTGAATAACTACATTAGAATCAATAATTATAATATACAATTAAATTGTTAGGGTGAATAGTTTTGCATCCCGAACATAAATCATATGACGGATATGTATATTACCAAAAAAATTAATAATAAAAATATTAAACTCACACATGATCAAACGTTAGAGTTATTATATAGTATTAATATATAATTTTTAAAACAAATATTGATATGGTAAATAACAGACATCCCTTTAACCATCATCCAATTAAACATTTTCCTTCGTTTCTTCCCTGCATATACAACATTTTTCTTTCTTTTCGTCTTTACATGATCAATGACAATGGTATTGTTCACCGACCACCGATAATTTTTTCTTTTGTTTTTTATTTTTTATTTTTTTAATTTAATAACTATATTTTTGGGACACACATTTCTTTAGGTTTTGGTACGTATCATCTGTCTTTTGACACATTTTTTCTTTTAATCGGTTGCTTGGCTGCTTTTTTCATTTGTTTTTTTATCACGGTTGGATTTGACATCATCATGACTGATCAAGATAACGCTCTTTTGATTATCCTGTTGATCTCCCTCGAACTAAATTTGGATACAAGTTCACAATCACCGCTCTTGTTCCTGATTGAATTGTGGCAATGACCGTGTTGTCAACGTGCCTTATTATTGTAATATGCATTTTTTAATGTTGTTTGTTGTTGGTTTTTACCTTTAATCGTCGGACTTTGATGATGTCTGTATCTTTTTGTTTTGAGCCTTTGAGTTTATGATCTAGAGACGTTAATTTTCATATTTTAAGAATATGTCTGAATCAAGTTTGTTTACCTAAGTTGTAAACTTTCATTATATTTTTGGATTTTTTCTCTTTTAATAAAACTAGCGTACTTATATTCAAAAAATAAATATTGATATAATTTGTTAGCAAAATATTTTAATTGTTTTATTGATAATTTTTTTATCAAAACACTAAATTTTATTGCAAAATAAAAAGAGATAGCAAAAAAAACATAAAATTGAACTCTAAAATTTTTTTATTATGCAAAACAACATTGGAAACATAACAAAAAGAAAAACTCATGTAAACAACAAATTTAACTCTCAAATTTCATTAGAGCATGAAAATTTAAACATAAACATCTCCTTTTTATTGCGAATTGTTCATCATCGAACGTAAAATCTAACATCACGATTTACTCTCGGAGTGTTCACTCTTAAGAGCTCAAATCACATAATTACCTTCAAATGTTGAAGGAGATGAAACACTTTCTTTAATCAGAAGAGTCCAACAATCTTGCACAGAATTTTGTTGCCAGTTCCAAGTGCATCAAAACTTTTAATTAGTATCTAAGCATATACCACTAATCATCCTTAAACAAAACATGCATCATATTATTTACTCTTCAATCTTCAATCTTCATCATGATTTAGGGTTTTAATATAGTTTTAGGGTTTCTTTCCTTTCATTAAAGTTTATCAAAAAACTTTTTTTAATTTGTTATTTATACCAATTTACATATTTTTCCTTATACAAAGTAATAATTCGTGTCCTATTAGATTGATTAAACTTCTATTCGAAGCTAATCTTTTTGGTTCAAACAATCATCTTTGGAAAAATTAATATCTACCACATTACTTAAAGAAGACCCTATAACGACTAAAAATCTGAGTATCTCACTTTTTATAAAAGATTTGATTAAAGGGGAATTCTTGAAAAGCTTGTTGGAAAAAACAATGAGGAATAGGCAACTTTGAGACATAATTCGAAAGGGTAAAGGTGGAGATTCGAATAATGATTTTATTAGGTTATATTCTACTCCATGAGACCTTTACGACGGTATCTCATATGCTCAAAATGATTGACTGGTGAATGAGAAATTGATGCTCAAAGTAAGGTGGTTGTGAATTGAGTAAGGAAAATGAAACCCCCTTATCCCACATTGATGGGATAAATGGAATGGAAAGTGTTTATATACACTTACCCACTTTGTGGTCGTTCAATGACTTGAATGGAAATTGTGCCTCGAGCGGGGGAGGGGTGTGAATGGGATTGGATTCACACTTGCACGACGTGGGCAACGCGAATGTTCAGCCGGGTCGTGGACCTACGGATATTTTACCCACTTCAAAAAAAAATTCCTTAAAAATAGCATATCCTTTTTGAATATTCAGAATTTAAAGGGATATTATAAGCTTTCCTTAAATACAAATATTAAAATGGTATTGCTTGCTATTTACGGAAATATTCAATTATATATATAGTATTGATTATATATTATGAATTAAATAGGAAAGTAATTAAAATTCAAAATATTTATTATTCTCACATTTTAACCTAATCGTTCTCTCTATATAGCATGCCTCTCTTCAGTTTTAAAACACAACTCGAAAATTTTCTTCTATTGAGAATTGCATAGTGTTTTGGTGATAGTGAAAGGCAAGGGTTCTGTTAGTGATCTCTGCAACAGTGCTACTGTAGAAGATCATCGGTTGTTGTATCATGGGAGACTGAAGACCGACGAACTCAAGCCCCAAGGAGTGGTCGAAATCTATCTTAAGTAAACTGTGTTGGTGCAGGCCTCAACAAGTTTCTTTCAGTTTATTTAAATTCTGTAAAAATTCCATTCAAATCTATTTACATTAATTTCGTTTTTGATTTATTTAATCTTTTTGGATTAACTTATTTCCTACAATCTTAAGACATATTTCTAGTCCAAGGCGATTAAAAGTTTTATGAAACTAAGAAAGCAAATAAATTCATTTTCAGGATTTATCCTATCATTTAAACGGGTTTGCTTAATCTCAAAAAAGGGACAAATCTATCATACAGAAATTGTCAGTAGAAGTAATTAAGGTTACGAATTTTGTGAAAAATCTAAATCGGAAATAAACGAAGTTAATTTTTTAGTTTATTGGAATCATTACTAATTCTGGGCTTTTTTGTTTCTTTTTGAACAAAAATAATGACTATGGGAGATTTTACCGATTCACCCAACTCATCCTCACAGATGGTGGGACTAGGGCAGACTTCGAAATAAGCGAAATAACCTATGAATCTGAACGCAGTGGTTGTGGCAATGAGCCACAATGAGAAGCCGTCAAAATTTTGTGGGCAAAATTTCAAGATATGGCAACATAAGATGTTGTTCTATCTGACCATGCTAAACTTCGCAAATACTTGAAGGAAGATCCCCCGGTTGTTAAAGTATGGGAAGGAGAAGGAGAGATGGATGATCTCACTGCCTTCAGTATCACTGAGGCTTGGATGAGCGCCGATTTTTTTATGCCGAAACTATATCCTCAACGGATTACAAGACTCTTTGTATCTGATATATGATGTTTATAAAAACAGCTAAAGAGCTATGGAGGGCATTGGACCACAAGTACAAAGCAGAAGATGTTGGGGCTAAAAAGTTTTTAGTCGCGAAATTCTTGAATTTTACTATGGTTGATTCCAAACCAGTAGTAAGTCAAATGGAAGAACTCCAACTGATTGTTCATGGAATTCTTGCTGAGGGAAAGGTCATAAGCGAATCCTTCCAAGTAGCTGCCATCATGGAAAAGCTGCCTCCCGGATGAAATGACTTTAAAAATTACCTAAAGCACAAAATAAAAGAAATGCAGTGGAAGGACTGATTGTCAGACTTCGAATAGAAGATGACAATAGAGGCAATGCCAGAAAACTCAGTAAAGAAACCTTTAAATAGGCCAAGACAAATGTTGTCGAAGTCAGGAAGGGAAAGCAACCCCAACAACACCAAGCTAGGTCGAAGTTGGGGCCTAGTGGTGGAATTTCCAAGAAGGAGAAATTCAAGAGAGCATACTACAACTGTGGCAAGATGGGGCACATATCCTCTGAATGTAGAAATCTAAAGAAAGCCAAAACTAATGAAGCAAATGTTGTAGAGGATGAAGATCTATGTACTGTAATCTCTGAAGTCAACTTGGTTGACTCTAACCCAAGGGAATAGTGGCTTGATACTGGAGCCACACGTCATATCTGCTGTGAAAAGAATTATTTTTCTAAGTTGATACCTAGCGACGATGGGGATAAGCTCTACATGGGAAATGCTGCGACTTTCAAGATTAAGGGAAAAGGGAACTGTGGTCTTGAAGATGACTTCTGGGAAAGAACTCAAGCTGCAAAATGTGTTGTATGTGCCTAATATACGGAAAAACCTTGTATCTGAAATGGTTTTAGAATGGTTTTTGAATCCCAAGATTAATTATGTCTAAAGGGGGATGTTTGTGGGCAGGGGATATGTATCGAATGGAATGTGGAAAATCAATGCTATCTCTATAAAATCAAAAGGCATGAATAAGAATATCGTTTATTCTTCTGTTTATATGCTTGAGTCTTTAAATTTATGGCATGGTAGACTCATACACGTTAATTATGATACTCTACGAAGATTAATTAACTTGGAACACATCCCTTCGTTTCACATTGATTACAATAATAAATGTCAAACTATTAAAAGAAGTATGGAACCGCTTGATCTAACTCATAGCGATGTTTGTGATTTGAAATTCATTCAAACGAGAGGAGGAGATAAATTTTTTATTACCTTCATCGACGATAGCACAAAATATTGCTATGTGTATTTTCTTAAAAGCAAAGACGAGGCTATAGACAAATCTATACTCTATACGCAGGAAGTCAAAAACCAATTTAATAAAAAGATTAAGATGGTGAGAGGTGAACGTGGTGGTGAATATGTTAATCCATTTGGTGAATATTGCCCACAACATGGTATTATTCGCGAAGTAACACCACCGTATTCTCCTCAATATAATAGAGTAGCCGGGCAGAAAAGTCAGACTCTAAAAGAAATAATGCATGCCTTGTTAGGAAGCTCTGGGTTATCACAAAACATATGGGATAAAGCTATCCTTTCAGCTAATTAATTACCTTTTAAATAAGGTTCCCCGAAAGAAAAAGGATAAGACATCATATGGGTTATGGAAAGGTTGAAAACCTTCCTACCAGTACTTGAAAATGTGGGGGTGTCTTGCCAAGGTAATCGCCCCATTACCAAAACAAATGAAAATAGGTCCTAAAATTGTAGATTGTATTTTTATTGGCTATGCAAACATAGCAATGCTTATCGGTTCTTGTGTACGAATCAAAGAATCATGAGATTCACAAGAACACAATAATGGAATCAAAGAATGCATCATTCTTTGAAAATATATTTCCCTATAAATCTAGGGAGCTTGAAAAAGTTCAATAAAACGAACCTTAGACGAGATCAGTCTAAATGATCAACAAGAGGCTAAAATTAAAATTGAGCCTAAAAGAGCAAACGAGCAAGGGTAGAAAAATCCTTTGGATTAGATTTTCTAACCTTTTATGTTAGAGGCTGAACCTAAAACATATAGCGACGCTATACTCTCCGTTGAAGGCATTTTATGGAAGGAAGCCATTAAAAGTGAAATTGATTCCATCATGCAAAACCATAAATGGGAATTAGTGGACCTTCATCTTGGAATTAAACCACTAAATTCAAAATAGATTTTCAAACGAAAAATGAAAGCATATGGAACAATTGATAAGTACAAGGCAATATTGGTAATAAAAGGATACCGACAAAAAAGCCTTGATTACTTTGATACATTCTCCCATGTATTAAGAATAACATCCATAAGGGTACATTAGCCTGACCCTTTCTGGCTAACTGTGGACAATCCCTACAAAGATGATCCCTCGATCCACAACTCTAACAAGTGCCGATAGCACCCCAACACTCTCCCGAATGCCTCCGGTCACATCTCTTACACTCAGGAACTCCAGCATGAGCATTCTGACCCTAAAATCCACGTCTATCACCAAATCCTCCACGCCTCTGATCCAGGTGATACCTCTTGTCTCTATGATTCTTATAAAAATCTCGACCAGCATCAAACTATGCACTCCTCTTACCAGACGAAGAATCCCTAGAACGATCAGACAAACCCAGATTCTGTTCTATGTCCATAGCCTGTGACACCAGCACGTCAAACTCTATATAATCAGTGGCCAACATGTATGTCTTCACTTCCTTAATCAACTTGAAATAGAAATGATCACACCTCTCTCGCTCGTTCGAAACAAACTCAGGAGCATATTTGCTCCACCGAACAAACTGGATCTCATACTCAGAAATAAACATTTTTCTTTGCTCCAAAAGCCATAAACTCTCTCTTCTTCGCATCCTTGTATCAAGTTCCTAAATACTTCTTCTTAAAAGCCCCATAAAAGAATTCTCATATAACATTAGCAAGTTCCATACCCGCGATCACAGTTGTCTACCAACTGTATGCATCACCCTGGAGCAACGATACAATACATCCCAACTTGCGTACATCGGTACACTTCATCTGGCCATGGATCATTTATGTGCTCGCAAACCATTCCTCGCTGCTTCAGGAACCAAACCCCTAAATTCAACACTACCAGGCTACACAAATGCTCCAAAGGTAACCCGGTGTTAATAACTGCAGGCATCGATACAGGTACATGCACTCTAGCCATGGCCACCTGGAAAGCTCCCATCATCGCTTGCACCAACGAAGCTATATCACCAAAAACAGGTACTTCTAGTGCCTAAGGCACACCTCCATCTACTCCAACACCAGTAGGAGGAATCGATGGAGGATGAGGTAACTCTTCATCACGCGTATCCACAACACTACCCATGTGAGCTCTAGTCTCTCGTCTTGGTCCCATACTTGATAATATGAGTCTAAACATGCTAGTGCAACAAAATAAAACAATTAGGCCAGCTCGCAGTGAGAATCTAAGTCACTCTTATTTTAAAAACAAAATCATTTAACTCAAGTAGTAATAAGACAATGTGTCCTAAGGTTTAACTCCCAAACTTACACATATTAGGTACAATTCCTCAAATTCAATCATCGTGCATATCAAACAACATATTCAATCATACAACCAACCACAACCCACCTCCCAACAATCATAACATGGCTCTGATACCACCAAATATAACCCCAAAGAAAATACATTCAAACTGATCAATTTTTTCTCTTTTCATCTTTTCTAGATGCACTTTTAGGTCCTACGGTGTGCATACAAGTCATGGTCAAAATCTCAACTCAATCAGGCGTCATTTCGACATCCAATGCTCGGAACCATATTCTAAGGACTAAAACGTATTTTTTGTTATTTATATGAGCTTTCAAAAAATTAAAGTTACCGATTATCAATTAGTCATATTTCATGCCTTCATATTAAATCACAACTCAAAATGATAATCCATTCTCATTTAATTGTATAAATGCGGAACAGGGACTAAAATGCAAAGATTCAAAAATCAACCAGCATTCCTAATTGAAATAACGTCCAGTGTTTCGGTAAACTTGTCCACCGTATCGATACGATCTCAAAGAAAATCGCGTACCAATACGGTCCTTAGGCGTATCGGTACTGCTTGTTTGTTTTTGAAAATCCAAATTTCAGTATCTAAAGATCGTACCGGAACAATGACCCATGTACCAAAACCCTCCTTATTTCATAGCTAGGCGTACCGATACGGTTACCAGGTGTATCGGTACAGTAAGGCAAAACTACACAATTTGAGCCTATACAGGTCCTCGCGTACCGACACCCTAAGGTACCGTACCGGTACGGGGATACCTGTAATGACCACTAGGTCCAACATATGACACTTTGGCTCAATCTAACACCCTTAACTCAACCTATAAACATCATATAGCATCATAGAAATACGTTCATCACACATAGTAACATATCAAAAGGTTACACCAAGCATGGCATACTCAAGCATTCACCTAAGAGCATGATCTCTACCCAAGCATGCTTAATATTTCCCAAACCCCTCAAACACAAGTAAAGAGCATCATACAAGTCCAAAACAACAATCTAAACTATTACATCAGGGGGTATCTCAAAGCACATCTCCCAAAACAACCTGGTCACATTGCCTTCTTATTACTACTTAGAATGCATTAAAAACCATACTTTGAATTGTATCAAATCCTTGGATCCTTACTCGCTCGTGTGTTGCCCGAGAAAGCTATTTCTCTGCATTGATGAGGAAAAGAGAGCGTAAGCATTAAGCTTAGTGAGGGAAACCACAAAACACTCATCAATGCATTTAAAACCATTTAGCTCAAATCACATGTAAACATCGCTTGGTAAAACATCTCATGCTTCTCATGTCATCTCAAATTACACACATTTAAATCATTTTCTACCTGAATTTAAGTTTCACACCTCAATTCCTTTATAACAAGCTTAAAGAGCAACACATGTATAAATCACATTATACAAAAAATCCATTTCTCATGATACATTATCTCATATATTGGCTTTCAAGTGACTCAAAACCAGCAACCTTACGTTTCATAAAACACATCGGATACACGGATTCTCAAGTAGTTCACACAACCACTTCACATACATACCTCAATTGGAGAAACGACACACTTGCCCACCTCAAAGGTTCAAACCGGAGTAACAGAACTTTTACCCACCTCTACGGTTTGGATGTATTAATCCACCAGTAGGAGAAAATGAAACATTTACCCACCTCAACTATTATGGTTCTCATGGTGGAGATTACGGGCACTTTAACACCTCTCGACACACATGAGGTGACTTTATATAGTGCACTTTTAATCCTATGTCCGGTCAACTATATCCAATAACATTTTAAACATAGCCACTTACCAATATATTCAATAACCAATATTACCTCACTGTTTTACATATGCATCAAATTATTTCAACACAAATACATTAAACCATGTATTTCCATAATCTCAAAACACTTGCATAAATCATATGCTAATCTCAAGAGTCATCGTTAAAAATTATTTGCATCATCTTTCACTTTCAAAACGTGCATAATATAGTGAGTAATAAAATCAGAAACATGTGCATGAGATTTCACTTTAAAACATCGAAATCGAGAGATAGCTCAACCGATACTTACTTTCGAGCTTAGGTAGGTGTGTCAACCTTACCTAAACTCCCACATATCCTTTCACACCTTTAAACAGTAGTAAAACACTTTTCCACTCACTAACAACCCAACGCTCGATGGCCGATGCATGAATCAAGTCTCTGCAACTCCCGTGCCTTCTTTGATAGGTAAAGCATTCAGCTCCCCTGCTTTACCCAATCAAAACAGAGGATTAAGAACACATCTCTGTACAAAACCTTCCAGCAACCAACAAACTCAACAACACCTCACAAGAATCAAAGGAACTCCCTCCTAAAACCAACAAAAATACCACCAAACCTCACTCAAACAAAACCCAGCCAAGATCTAACAATTCTAACACATTACTAACAACAATTAACATCCAACAACAACCTAATCACATCCTTAAATCTCCAGCAACAACACAACAACCAGATCGCACCAAAAACCAACTATAAACAACCTAAAAACTAGCAATCCTTATAGTTTCAGGATTCCATTGATCAATCAATCCTTTCAATATTAAAACTCATCTAATTTTAGATGTAAATCAATTAAATCCATCAGCAAAACAGATCCAATTCATATTCCATTAATTTCCAAGAAAACTCAATTAAATCAACAAATAAATGTTTAAATCACAATTCCACAATAAAAATCAACAACAAAGGATCAAGAACTTTGGAATTTCAATAAAGAACCTTTAATTAGAGGAGAGAAACAAAAATCACCTCTAATTGCTGATTTCTCCTTAATTGGCCAAGCTTTGATGAAATCCAAAGAGAATTTGCTAAGGTATTTGAAGAAATCAAATAGAAATCTAAAAGGAAATCAATAAAGATTGGTTCTTGGAGATTTAGAAGTAGAAATCTCAGTTTGGTTCTGAGAAAGTTGAGAGAAAAGATTTTGAGAAAAGTAGTTATGTGATAAAGTGTTTTTAGGAAATAAAGATCTTTTTAATTAAAACCTCTTTTATCCAATTATTAAAACCTTTTAAAATACTTTAAAAATAGCCTCAATTAATAGAGAAATCTGTAGAAAAAGAATGGTCAAATACCTCCTTAAATATTCTAAGTTTTGATCCTTTTTCAATTTAGTCACCAAAAACAGTTTTGAAATCTTTCAATTTAGTCACTAGACTTAATTGTCCAAAAATCAGATTTAATTTCCTCAAACTGACTTCACCAATTTACTTAAAATATTAATTAAGTAAGTTAGAGCATTTTCCATATTTTATTTTACCTCAAAAACCAATTTTTAATTTATTTTCCCAGAACTATTCGAATTGCCTAAACTAGTTCCCTCGAACCTTTGGGCCATCCTGATTCACATCTAGAACCATTTTTAGGGTGTTATAGAAATTCCTCTGGGTCCAATGGTGGTGGTGACTCCATGATCTCATCATCCTCCCCTTCTTGAGAGCGATTTGTCCTCAAATTGTTACCTTGCTCAAAAAGAGATAAGTCTAAAATGTTAAAAGTAGCACTAACACCAAACTTTCCTGGAAGATCTATCTTGTAGGCATTATCATTGATCTTCTCCAATACTTGAAATGGCCCATCCCCTCTAGGCGAGAGTTTAGATTTCCTTTATGTTGGAAATCGTTCCTTCCTAAAGTGCACCCAAACCCAATCGTCAGGTTCAAAGTTGATTCTCTTTCGCCCTTTATTTGCTTGTTGTTCATATTTCTTTGTTCTTTTCTCAATGTTCTCTCGAACCTTCTGATGAAGCTTTTTGACGAATTCAGCCTTGTTTTTCCTGTCCAGGTTTAATGCTTGATCAATGGGCAAAGGTAACAAATCCATAGGATACAATGGATTAAACCCATATACAACCTCAAATGGTGTGAATTTGGTGGCTAATTGAACTGATCTATTGTAAGCAAATTCCACATGTGGCATGCTATCTTCCTATGATTTTGGATTCTTGCTAATCAAAGACCGCAACAAAGTTGAAAGTACTTGATTTACCACTTCGGTTTGGCTATCAGTTTGAGGATGACAAGTTGTAGAGAACAATAACTTTGTCCCAATCCTGCTCCATAATGACCTCCAAAAATGACTCAAAAACTTCATGTCTCGATCTGAAACGATTATCCTCAGAAGTCTTTGTAAACGCACAATCTCCCTAAAAAATAGATTAGCAATATTGGAAGCATCATCAATATTATGACACAGAATAAAGTGCGCTATTTTTGAAAACCTATCAACAACCACGAAAATGGAATCTCTTCCATTTTTTGTTCTAGGAAATCCTAAAACAAAGTCCATGGAAATGTAAACCCACGACTCTTTAGAGATTGGTAATGGTGTGTACAACCCTTGAGGTTGAAGTCGTGATTTCGCCCTTTTGCAAGTGATACATCGCTCACAAATTCATTCCATATCCTTTTTCATTTTTGGCCAAAACATATGCTCTTGTAGGATGTTTAACATCTTGTTAACTCCGAAATGTTCCATAAGCCCCTCGCTATGGACTTCCTTCACTAAGACCTCACGCGCACTTCTTTGAGGGATGCAAGGTTTCCTTTCCTTGAATAAGAACCCATCATGCTCGTAAGACTTGTGAAACACACCTTTCTCACATGCTTTAAAGGTCTCTCCAAAATCAAGATCAGTAGCATAGAGTTCCTTAAGAAATGCAAATCCAATAAGTTTAGATTCAAGATAATTAAGATGCACACACCTCCGTGATAAGGCATCAACAATAACGTTCTCTTTTCCCTTCTTGTACTTGATGACGTATGGGAATGAATCAAGGAATTCCACCCATTTGGCGTGTCTTTTGTTGAGTTTGTGTTGTCCCTTGATGTGTTTCAATGACTCATGGTCTGTATGCACAACAAATTCCTTCGACCATTGGTAATGCTACCATTTTTCCAAGGCCCTAATCAAAGCATACATTTCCTTGTCGTATGTTGGATAGTTCAAGATTGCTCCATTTAGTTTCTCGCTAAAATATGCAACTGGACATCCCTCTTGTGATACAACAGCACCGATTCCTACACTTGAAGCATCACACTCAATCTCGAATGTCTTATCAAAGTTTAGTAAGGAAAGCAATGGTGCCTTTGTTAAGTATTCCTTAATCTAATTAAAAGTTTGTTCTTGCTTAATATTCCAAAAGAAACCTGCATTCTTTTTAATCACGTTAGTTAAAGGAGAAACAATGGTACTAAAATTAGGAATGAACCTTTGATAGAAACTGGCCAATCCATGAAAGCTCCTTACCTGGATAATGCTTGTAGGCTTCGACCACTCTTCAATTGCTTTTACCTTCTTATGATCAACCTCCAAGCCTTTAGAACTCACTACAATCCTAGAAACACAAGTTTGCTAGTATAGAAAATACATTTTTTAAGTTCGCATACAGTTTCTCCTTTCGAAGTGTCTTCAAAACAAACCTAAGATGTATTTTATGGTCCTCCAAAGTACAACTATATATGAGAATGTCGTCAAAATAAACAACGAAAAACTTACCAATATAATGCCGTAGGATGTGATTCATCAATCTCATAAATGTACTAGGTGCATTTGTTAAACTGAAAGGTATCACTCATATAAACCTTGTTTTGTTTTGAACGTTGTCTTCCATTCATCACCTTCTCTCATCCTGATTTGATGATATCCGCTTTTAAGATCGATCTTTGAAAACATACTGGAACCACTTAATTTATCCAACATATCATCTAGGCGTGGTATAGGATGTCGATATTTGATTGTGATCTGATTGATTGCTCGACAATCCACACACATGTGCCATGGCCCATCTTTCTTGGGTACCAACAGTACAAGAACGACACAAGGGCTTAAGCTCTCTCGAATATAGCCTTTTCCATCAATTCTTGTACTTGTCATTATAACTCTTTTGTTTCCTCAGGGTTACTCCTATATGCTGGTCGATTGGATAATGTAGCACCAGGCACAAAATTGATTTGATGTTCTATGCCACAAATAGGTGGTAAACCTCCTGAAATCTCATCGGGTAAATCATCTTCAAAATCCTAAAAAAGAGAAACAATAGAAGAAGACAATGTTGCATCGAGTTCGTTAGTGTTCAAAAAATTCTACTTGTACAAAAGCACAAGAAGTGTTTGCCTCGCCAAAACACATTTTATAATTTCACTACCCCTCGCATATACGCTCATTTTAAGCTTCTCTCCCCCGCTTTCAATGTTACTCTTTCCCTTCCCGCTTTTACTAGTACTTACTGTTTTTCTCTCATTCTCTCACTCATTTTTTCTCTTATTTTTTGTTTCTTTTTCTTTTAATCCTTGAAAACTCTTTTTCAAATGCAATTGATCATCTTGTACTTGCTACGGTGATAAAGGGGTTATCGTGTGCTTCCTTCCTTCAAAAGTGAATGAGTATCAATTGCTATATCCGTCATGATTCACTCTTAAGGCCTCCCCAAAAGTAAGTGGCTGGCGTGCATGAGTACAACATCACATAGGACCTCGTCCTTGTATCTACTGATGGAAAATGGTACGAGTACCTGCTTGGTCACATTCAATTCCCTACCATCATTAAGCCATTGAAGCTTATACGAGTGTGGTTGTTTTGTTGTCACCAATCCAAGTCTGTCCACCATTAAAGTGTTGGAAACATTGTACAACTTCCTCCATCGCTAATCACAAAACATACCTTCCCATTGATATGGCAGCGTGTATGAAAGATATTCTCTCATTGCTGGTCGCCTTGCACCATTTGTGTATTTAGAATCCTCTTCACAACGAGTACTTCTCCTTCAGCGGGAGGGTCTAAGTCTTCATCATCTTCACTTATGGAATCAACTTCTTCTTTTTCTGATCCAGATTCAATCTCGCCACTTTCTCGAATCACCATAGTATGCCTATTTGGGCACTAACTAGCTACATGTCCCCTTCCAAGACATTTGAAGCATTGAATATCCCTAGATCAATTTGGTGTAGCTTGTGGCTTTCCTTTGTTCTCATCAATAGTCTTGTTGGGTTTTGAAGTCCCAACATTTTCCTTGAACTGATTTGGTTTGTATGGCACTTTTGGAGCAATCTGTCACCATTTAGAATTCTAACTCCATTTAGAAGTAGAAGAGTTGTTTTGGGATGTACCTTTACGTTTAAATTGTTGTTCCACCTTCATAGCCAAGTGAACCAATTCTTATAAGTCCACATAGTATTGCAAATCCACGGTGTCGGCTATGTCTAGATTTAGACCCGAAATGAACTTGCCATGGTAGATTCAGTTCTTCATCCACGTTTGCTCGTATCATTGCCATCTCTATCTCTTTAAAATAATCTTCCACACTCATGTTGCCTTGTTTGAAGTTCTGGAGTTTCCGCTTTAATTCTCGATGATAGTATAATCACTCATTTTTGACCGGGTTTTAGTGTTATTAGTATCATTTTAATAGTAATATTATTAATATAAAATTAATGAAAAATCAAAAAATAAAAATAAAAATATAATATTAAAAAGTAAAAACGGTAAAAGTAAAAAAAAAATTAAAAAGTGTAAAAAAAGAGATCAAAGTATAAAAAAACAAATGCACTGCGTGGAGGAGGGTGCTCCACGTCCCCCCTTTAACAACCCCAATTGCCTATAAATAAGGCATGGGATTGGAGGCACAACGCACAAATGAGCCGGTTAAGGCATGCCCAAATAAGAGAGCTTGGCTCTCGGGCTGCCAAGGACCGGGGCAGTGTCCTCGGTCCTAACCGGTTCGATCGGGGTCCTATTTTAGACCGATCTAGTTATTTTTTTGGAGAGGTCGTGGTAGATCTCGGTGGGGTTCAGTCAGGGTTCGTCATTCGAGCTCCTAGTTAGGTATATTTTCTTTCCTTTTATTTGTGTTGTAATGTTTATGATTTATTGAAGTAGTAGTTAATTTAAAATTGTGTTTTTTAGTTTGTATGTTTATGCTTTAGATTAGTATTTATGTTTTAAATTTATGTTTTATATTAATATTTTATTTATGTTAGATTTGTTTTTATTTATGAGTTTGATTAATATTTATGTATGTATGTTTTAGATTATTATTTATTTGTGTTTTAAATTTATGTGTTAGATTAATATTTATGAATGTTAGCATTTTATTTATGTTAGATTTGTTTATGAGTTAGATTAATAATTATGTATGTATGTTTTAGATTAGTATCTTATTTATGTTAGATTAGTATTTTATTATGTTAATATTTATTTGTATTTTTATTGTATTTAAATTATTTGCCGTATTTTATTTTTGCTTTCTAAGGTTGCATAATGGAATATAAATTGTCAATCCGGTGCCCTTTTATCCGAGCGTAAATGAGGCCAATATTAGGCGTAGTGATGGTGGTTGGGCGTTTACTCTCGGATAACGGGGTTTTAAAATTTACTCGCACATATAACTAAATGTTAATTAAATCGTCACTTTAATCGGGAAATTTTAATATTAATAAAGCGGTAATTATTAAAGTACCAATTTTGGGCGGTGTGGGGGTGCTAATCCTTCCCCATCCGTAACCGACTCCCGAACCCAACAATTTTTAAATCTCTGGTTTTACGGTGGCCGGCCTACCTAAGTGGCCGGTGGCGACTCCATTTTCAAAATAAAATACGGTTTTTACAAAATCCCACGGAAGATATTTTTTAAAGCAAAACAAAATAAAAATATGTTTTTTTAGCGAGAGGGACATCGCTACAGATGGCGACTCCGCTGGGGACACTATTATTATTTGTTTTTCGAAAACAAAAAAGAGAGTCAAGCTTTTTTAAATAATTACCGCTTTATTAATATTAGAAATTCCGGATTAAAATGACTATTAAACTAACATTCAGTTATAATTGCGCGCTTATTTAACGCATTTAAAATATGGCATATAAGCCTGTTTTTTAAGTGGGGGGAAAACACTAATGCTTTCGTGGAGATATCATTCTCCCGTGTAGGCCTAGCAAGTACCTTCGGGGCTCGAGTACCTTATGCTTTCGTAAGGATATCGTTCCTTCGTGCAGGCATAAGCGAATGAGTCCCCTGAATTGAACCCGGTTGAAAGGAGCCTATAATGGGTGATGATCGGGGGCCTTGCTACTCTTAGTAGAGGACAACGAGGACAATTCGGGAACCTCCTAGAACCAAAACTGCATGTAGAGAACATATAGAAACCCACCCCTTTAGAGCCATGCGGATAACCTTATGTGTTTTAAACGAGATAAATAGGGTTGTTTTGTTTGTTTACCTTATTTAATTTGTCCTTTTATTTATGTATTTATTATTTTTATCGGGTACTAACTCATTTCTTTTTTGTGTTTTATTTTTATTTTACACATACTTTTGTTGCATTATCATTGCATCCACATTACATAGAGGCGTTGATTCAAGTGGTTTGCCCGATTAGAAAATCTTTCATCATGGAAAAAAAGGTGTCTTAAGAAGGACGTCATCGATCCAGTCGTGTGACATTGGTCAGAGATTAATCAACAGATCCGAGGTAACAATTTGCCGAGCAAGCATGTAGTTCCAAAGTACACACGAGACCCTGATGGTGGACATACAACGAGTTGCAAGGCGTGTGAATGACTTAACTACCGAAGCTGCGGCTCTCCGACCTTTCGTAACCCCGGACATGGAAGAAGCACCAAGGTTTATCAAGTTGCTGAGAGCTATCGAGGAGCTAAGAGGTAGAGCTAGGGCTTATGTGTAGAACTTTGTTTTGTAATTAAGACTTTTTGTAATAGGGACTTTTTTTGTAATAGGGACTCCTTTTGTAATGTGGACCCTTTTTGTAATCTAGACCCTTTAGTTCCCATGAAAGTCGTTCGAAAGGGTGATTACCAGCGGAATCAACGCCTTTATTTGCATTCATGTTGCATATCATGATATGGTGTTGAGTCAAGAACAGTTCATTAAAAGGCTTTCAAAATAGAAAAAGTCTATTTTTTCAGAAACGATAATATTACAGTATTAAGTTAGGCCGAGCAAAGACCAATTGAGAAAGAAGTCGGTACGATAGTAAGACACATACGACGCAGAAGATTCAGTCAGGACTGCAGAACCCCAATTTTAAATCTTTACATTTAACCCTTTTGTAAAAATCTCAAAGATTTTAATTTAACTCCTTAAAAAATGATGAAAATATTATTATTTTGCTTTGAATCTTTTTCCCTCCTAAAACTTTTAGAATAATAATAATAACAAAAAGAAACCTAAAAGTTTTATTTTTTAAGTAAGTTAAAACTTTTTGATAATAAAAAAAGGGGAAATTTTTAAACCAAATGATCTTTGAGAATTTTAATTTAAACCCCAAAAAGTTTTAAAGTACTCCCCTAGGATCGATAGAATCCATCCCTGTTTAGACGTATTATTCGTTTGCACCCAGATCTACAGAAGAAAAGATCTTGTCTGCATTATGCATGCACTTGTTGATGTCCTTTTCAAAAGCCACAAAAATAAAAATCATGATATCACGAGTCCATGGAATAGAATAAGAGGAGAAGATGAAGTCATCCATCATCTTGAAGACGACGTCGAGACGTGGAGCACAGGTTTTGCTTTCTGAAGTTAAGGTCTCCAGAACAAATCCAACTGTTACCTGTAATTCATTATTAAATTCTTGCAAATAGACATTTTCTCTATTGAAAGTTTTTTAAAGACTGTTCGAGAATCAACACCCCATTTGCATGCATTCTCGCATTTATAGGGTATTGATTCCTGAAGTGGTTTCTCAAATCTCAGAAATCGTTCATAATTGGCAAAGGGTCGTCTGGTCAGATATTAGAGGGCATGGATCCAGGGTTTTGTCCTAGAACAAGATCGGAGACAATAGAAGAAGAACCATCTGAAAACTTCAGGTCAAACACGGTAAGGAGACACGGTACTGGTAATGAGCAAAGTAAAGTGCAAGAGTTGAAAGAAGCAGAGGGAAGAAGTGATGAATCAGATGAATACTTTGACAAAATGTAAGCGATCCATCGAACCGAAAGAAGAATCGATTAAGGATCAGAATAGAGAGCGGGATAGTCAGAATTCTACCTCCAAGCCAGCCAAATATGACAAATTGAACCCTTTTTGTGATCCACATCAATAAACAGGCGGAAGGTATGTCTGAGTGGGGCTTTCAAAAAGTAGAGCTCAGTCTAGAAGAAACCCGAGAAGCAAGTAATGAAAAGAAGTACATCTCGATTCTTGTGAGGTACACCTAACTATTCCTAATGTTCATCGAGAAGAGCCTTATTACCTCGGTAAAGTCTCTAGCGAAGAGGCTGTCTTATCCGAGAGATTACGACACACGTGCTAGAGGCAGTTACCGTTTAGGAAGTTTAGGTCACAGTATTGAGGATTGCGGGGCCCTGAGGAACAAGTTCAAGATCTTATTGCAATGAGAATTTTGGGTTTCGAAGACGGAGTTCCCCAATTCTATAGTGAGCTAACAATCACCCGAGGGGCAAAGTCGAGGAAGAATCGATATCCAGGACAAAGTTCGAGTAATACCGATGTGGGTCACTCAAGCGAGTTAAATTTGAAGATCAGAGATAGGGGCATCCCAGGAGAGGGATATTCTTTCGAGTTCAACCAGCTCAGATAAGAGAGAGATAACTTGGATAAAATTGAATTTGCAGAATGATCACTAGAAGCTTTATTGAGTGTTTAAGAATATCAGATTGGGTCACCTTTAAAGAATAGATGAAAGGTGTTGCTCAGTTGAAGGATGACTCAGAATATTGGAAGAAGAGAAACTAGTCAAGCGAGAATCAAGTTAGGCTGTTATCAGGTAAGTTTGAGGAAATTGGGAATAGATACGACAGTCTCCAGAGATGAGCTACAGAATAACTTAGCCATTAACAAGAGTTTTGGAAACAAGTTTACGACAGAGCAATGACAATCCAACACTCTTCAGTTGGAAAGGACAACTTCCAAGCTGCGAAAGACTAAGCAGGGGACGATAAAGACCCGAAGATCGATATTACCCTAGCAGGTAAGGCGGCTCAACAAGGTGGCAAGCTTAGTCAGAACATGGACCAAGTGTTGGACCACGGAGGCAAGCTGACCGGACTACTAGATGAAGTTAAGAAAGTAGGCACCGAAGCTTATCAGTAACTGTAAATATCTAATATCTGATATAATGAAACCTTTTGGCCTCAATGAACGTCGTTCTATGGGGATCACTTTTGGAATCAATACCTTACTGCATTCATGTTTATATTTTAGGATTGCATTGCATTACATTGTACAGTCATGGCATATTTTACATAACATTATCATTACCTTGCATAAAATTTTTGGGGGTAATCCAAAGAACAATTAGAGTTTTATCGTGAATAAAAGAATTGAACACACTCAAAAATCAAGATTCGCAGTTAGAAGATGGACTCAAGAGAAAAAGAGAGAAAAAAAGAAGTTTGATGCCTTTGATGCAAGAAAGCTCTGTTTGAACCCTGATTTGTTCATTCCTCCGGATTCCAAAGATTCCCAGATTTGCGCATGATAACGGAACAAGATGCCCCAAGATTCACGTGACCATATTCTGCAAAAAGATGGAGGGCTGCATTGAAAAATTGGGGATCCACTACTTCCCCGACAATCTAGCAGGACTTACCGTGATATGATATGCTTTGGACCTAGCACCAAGTCGTCAGTATCTCCAGGGTACGAAGATGAAACCTGATGAAAGCTTCAAGGAATGTGCTTTGAGGTGTCTGTGTTTAGCGACCCAGGTGAAGCCTCCCGTAGATGAAGAGGAAAGTGACTTCCATGCCACCTTTCTTATTTCTTCTTTGATAAGGTGATCGGGAAAATGAATGCCAGCTTTGAGGACTTCATGACTGGATAGAGTAGCTCAATCTTGGATTTGGAAGCCTTCAATCAAGTTGTTGCAAGAACTAGGAGCTCTAGACTCAATCAAGGAAGTTTGGGCAAATCTAAAAATTCAAGAGAAAAGAGAAGGGATTTTCTTGAATTTTTCAGATTCAAGGCTAGAAATTTAAAGAAAGAAAGACGAGATGAAGAATTAGATGATAAGAAATAAGAATATAAATAAAAAGATGAGAAAAGATTAAGAAGAAGATAGGTAAAACAAATCTAAAAATTCCAACTTTGTTTATGGAATTATGGAAGATGGTGTGAAGGTTGAAGATGAAGTTGGCTTGTGAATTGTTGATGTTGTTTTGTCCTTGGTACCCTCTTAGACTCAATTATCTAAGCAAGCAACCTCAAGCGGCTCTAACCTACCCTCCTAGACGCGATTATCTAGGCAAGCAAGAGTGTGAAGATGATCTCCCTCACAAGAACTCGTCGAACTTATGTTGAAGAAGACTTCGAAGGCACAAGTAATCAGCACTTGCAAAAACAAACTCACTAAATATTTCATAAATCAAAGAAAATCTGTCTTACAATGATGGAGGCTTCATCCTTTTATAGGTGAAGGATAAACAAAGTAATTTAACTTCTACTAAAACAAGGAAAACCTAATCTAATTAAAAATAATAAAAAAATAACAGCCTTTAAACTCCTCGTGCTTGTGTGGCAAGGAATAGGGTGATAAGGCAAGTGATAAGCTTATAAGGGCTGGGTGGCTGGTTCCTAAAGTATATAAAACCCTAAAAACATCAATTTAAATGATAATAAATATATTGGGCTAAGTTTAATTCGTCTAAAGCCTTATATGTTAGCTTTTGGGCTGAATTTTACAAAATCTCGTAATAATCCCGTATCCAGTTTTCTGCATGCGCAGTCTTCAGTAAATTGGACGTATCTTGAGTTCTTGATGTCCGATTGACGCATTTCAAGATGTGTTGGAAAGTTAACTGAATGACGGACAATTTGTTAGAAGACAACTTGACTCAGAAATGCCCGGATCCCATCCAAAAACTCGTCGCAAGTTGGCTGACTTTCCAGACTTTACAAACAGATTCAATTTCTTGTCCAAGATGCATCGTTTTTGACCTCCTATGCGTGCACTGTTTTGGCTTTTATTGTTTGCATCGAACAAATTCAGCTTCTTGTCCAATATTAGTAATTTGACCCCGCTCATGCATGTATCATTCCCCCACTCCTCAAAAGGATTCGTCCTCGAATCTAAATATGCAATCAGAGAACAATCATCAACTTCAATTGAAAAGGCTTCTTTGTTGTATGTGGAGTGATCTAATTGAGCTCCTATCAATGGTTCAACAAAATCCTGAAAAAATAAGACAGCACTACTTGAACATTTGTAAGGATTAGTCAAAACAAAATCACTCATCGTGTTCTTTTTCTTTTGGGCTTTGTGTGACTTTTACCTCATATGTATTTTCACTCACCAAATTTGGGCCGTTATTTGACTTTTTCACTCTCAGCCTCTTTACTCTCAGTCTTTTGTATCTCACATCCCATATCCCTCTCACAAAAATTATCATCAATGTACAATTTCTATAGAGGAGAAAGTGTTTCTAACAGAATGATAGGACAATAATCAAATGAAGGGTTAGAATTACACTTACTTTCTTTGTGGGGAGGCGATGAGAGTATAGCAAGTGGACCTGCTACTTCACATGAGGGATTAGAAGCATTGTCATCTTGTGTAATGTGTTCATTATCACTATCCTCTTGTTTGAGTGTTTGTGTGTTTTCCGTCAACATGAGGATTTTTGTCTTGGTTTTGTCCAATGACTTGGATGTTTTAATTTTCTGCTTTGGTCTACTTGAATCGAGCAAAGGCTTAGAAGAATTAGAATGAGATAAAGGTTGAGTGGTACCTCTGTCATAGTGATAATTCTTCTGTCGATATCGTTGTCGATCTTTGATGCGCTTTTCGATTGTCATGGCGAATTGGAATGCCTCTTGAAGGGTGTAGTAGGTTTTGAGTTCAAGTACCTCAAGAATGTTGTCATTGAGTCCAATAACAAACCTAGTCATTGTATCGTTTTCATCCTCTTGTATGTCGGCTTTTTGCATCAATGATTTCATTTCTTTGAGATACTCATCAACAGTTCTGCAGCCTTGTCGGATCCTTTGTAACTTTTGTTTGATCTCTCGTTGATATAATGGGGGAACAAATCGTTCTCCCATGACTTTTTTAAGTTCCCCCCATGAGGTTATCTTGGCTTATCTATTGAGACGCGGATTGTGGACCAATTGGGACCACCAAATGGATGCATATTCAGTGAATTCGAGAGTCAACAGTGGAACTTGATCCTCTTCAGGACATTGATAATGCTCGAATATAAGATCAACTCGATTTTCCCAGTCACAATAAGCATCAGGGTCATACCTTCCTTGAAAAGGTGGTACAATGATCTTTGGCTTGGCTAAGGTGTTTGTTGCTCGTCTCGGTTCTATGTGATGATTGTGCCTATGTAAGGGGTTTTGGCGTCTATTCTGAATGGGAACAAGATTTGGTCTCTTAGACTCCTTAGTATCGCTTGAGATAGCAATGGTTTCTAATCTCCTAATGGTTTGAGTGATTGCGGTCATGACTGTATCAGTGTGCTCAAGCTTGGTTGCCAATGAGGTTACAGTCCGTTCAAGTTTATTGAGAGTAACTGAAACTTCTTGAAGAGTCACGTCATGTGGTTCTTTGTCGTTACTCGTTTCTAACATCCTGAAACACTCAAATTTAAAAAGGTGAAAAGCAAAAGAAAACTAGAAATCTCACTAAACACTCCAAGGAATAAATATTTAGCGAGGCAATTAAACCAATCTCGTGCTCTTTAAAGACGTTCCTGCCACAAGTCAACAAGTTACAATCGAAGTTTAATCCTAACAATGAGTCCTAATTGTACTAGGAGTCCAATGAAAGGCTTGACACCAATTGAATATAGTTGCAAAAAAGAAGGATTGTAATGCAATTTTTAGTCCTACTCACACCAGAAAAGAGAAGGTGTTAAATTGCGTAATAGAAGAAAGAAAAAGCAAAACAAAGGAACTTAAGAAACTAAGAGTAGAAAACAATTAGTAGAGAAAGATGATAACCCCAAAACCCAGAAACAACTTGAAGGAAGAAATCCAATGTTGAATCCACTTCAATGTGATGCTTGTGGTGGTTGATGATGGTGATCTTGATGATTCTTGATGGTGGTTGGTGGCTAGGTATGAGCTTTCTCACTTTTCTTTTTTTTTTTTCTTTTTTTTTTCTCTTTTTTTCTGAAAGTAACGAAAATTGAAGAAAAAAAATAATGAAAATAGGGTTAAAGTAGGGGGAAAACCCTAATTTGGCTGAAAATTTATCCACTTCGTTCGAGGTGTTCCCGAACTCCAAAAATTTTGAAATTTTGTGTGGTGACTCCACCAATGGTGTAGATCTGATCTGGAAAGTTTCAGCTCAAAATTCACTCGTTTGGTTTTGACGAATTTTCCCTAATTTTCGAGTTTTTTTCCCAAAACGCCAAAATTCTTGCCAAGAATCGTCCCAAATCCGATACCAAATGATAGAGTAGCGCAATCTTGGATTTGGAAGCCTTCAATCAAGTTGTTGCAAGAACTAGGATCTCTAGACTCAATCAAGGAAGTTTGGGCAGATCTGAAAATTCAAGAGAAAAGAGAAAGAATTTTCTTGAATTTTTCAGATTCAAGGCTTAAAATTTAAAGAAAGAAAGACGAGATGAAGAATTAGATGATAAGAAATAAGAATATAAATAAAAAGATGAGAAAAGATTAAGAATAAGATAGGTAAAATAAATCTGAAAATTCCAGCTTTGTTTATGGAATTATGGAAGATGGTGTGAAGGTTGAAGATGAAGATGGCTTGTGAATTGTTGATGTTGTTTTGTCCTCGGCACCCCCTTAGACTCAATTATCTAAGCAAGCAACCTCAAGCGGCTCTAACCCACCCTCCTAGACGCGATTATCTAGGCAAGCAAGAGTGTGAAGATGATCTCCCTCACAAGAACTCGTCGAACTTATGTTGAAGAAGAATTTGAAGGCACAAGTAATCAGCACTTGCAAAAACAAACTCACTAAATATTTCATAAATCAAAGAAAATCTGTCTTTACAATGATGGAGGCTTCATCCTTTTATAGGTGAAGGATAAACAAAGTAATTTAACTTCTACTAAAACAAGGAAAACCTAATCTAATTAAAAATAATAAAAAAACAACAGCCTTTAAACAGATTCAATTTCTTGTCCAAGATGCATCGTTTTTGACCTCCTATGCATGCACTGTTTTGGCTTTTATTGTTTGCATCGAACAAATTCAGCTTCTTGTCCAATATTAGTAATTTGACCCCGCTCATGCATGTATCAATGACAGTCGGAGAGAGAATCAAACATGCACTCCGGGACCTAAGTTTAAAGACCAGACCTACCTAAGAGCAGAAGGAAAGAAAGAGATAAACGGGTATCACTTTCGAAGGTTCTCGTGATCGTAAGGAAGAGGACAGGCAGATTCCTCTGAATCACCGAGAAAAATTCCTCGAACAAGTACATATTTAGAGATATTCGGAGTATTCCATCTCAGACATATGGCCTCATCTAGTACCTTACCTCAAGGCCGATAAAGACTACGCCCAGCTCATCTGCTCACAGTTTTGATCCATACAGTATATGTGAGTTTTACATTGAGGCGCCGGGGCATGACTCTAAGAAATTTGGGGTCGTTAATAGAAAAAATCAAGAAACTGGTTGACGAGGGAGTAATGACGAGAGAGTTGATCCAGCGGTGGAAAAACAAGAGAGGAGGCAAGCCTACACTACAAAGGACCGGAATGAGTTATTACTCGGGAGGTAGTCCAGAGGTCCCTATGGTTTTCCCATCAGTTCACAAAGAAATTCTCAATGCTTTGAAAAAAAAACTCTCAAACAGATATTTTTTAGAATTAAAAATCACATTTCCATTTAGAAAGCATTTTTACATTCTTGATTCTTTAAACATTTTATTTTATGGGGTAGTTTTTGTTCTCCCATATGCATATACACGCATTTTGAATGGAAATATGTATATATCATTTCTATACCAGGTCCTTGAATTTTGAATGCAACAGTACATTTGCTTTAGTTCCAAAGATCAACTCTAAGTTGCATATATTTAGAAGAGATTGAATGTTGTGGGGATACTATCAATGTGAGTATCTGCTAGTTTACTTAGGCCAACAGAGGAACAAAGCGAGTGTTTAGACAATAGGCAGTTCCCATTTTAGGAATTTATCTTCTCAGGCACTTGTCGTTTAAGATCCTTGAAACGAGAGTTGACCCTAAACCTCTACCCCCTGAAGGCTTTCTCAGGACACCTGTGAATGTGACAATGAATGGTATTCTTTTACCTTACCAAAAGACAAAGATGAGACCAGACAGATTGGATACGAAGATCAAAAAATCATCAGAAGAAAGTGGTTGAAAATAAGGATATGTCCAAATGAGAAACCAAAGAAAAGAAGAGAAATGGCAATAAGAAGACCGAAGCAATCCAGATCAAGTAAATATTAGAAGAGTTGCAGGGAGGCAATTAACTTCAAGCGGAAGATAGCATAAATACCCATTATAGATACGTGTTGAATCGAGGATACATTTATAAACTCGAATAAGAAGAAAGAGATTCAAGGCTAAAAACCCAAAATGGTCAGTCTAAAACAAAAAAAAGCAAACAAAACAAAAAAAAGAGAAGAAAAGAAATGAAAAGAAAAAAATAAAATAAAAAAGAAGAAGAAAAAGAAAAAGAGAGAGAGAAAAAAAGAAAAGAAAAAGGAAAAAAAGAAAAAAGAAAAAGAAAGAAAGAATATTGTATATGCTTCACACACATATTAAATAATACAAGAACGAGACTTCAACTATGAGCAAGAGACACAAGGAATCCATATTTCAAGTAAATATCAGTTTTGAAAATTAGTATAGAAGCTCGAATTGAAGCCAAGTCAAGACAAGTCGGCCCGAAGATTTCCAATTTCGAAAAAGAAATGACCTCTAGGGTGAAAACCCAAAAATGGGCAGTTTAGAGTGATCCTAAAAATGAAGAAAAAGAGTAGTCTGCCTGAGCATGCTGGCATCAATATCTAACCAAAATACACTGATTTGAAGGTACAGAAGAAGGAAGTGACCTCTAGGGTGAAAACCCAAAAATGGGCAGTCTAGAGCTATCCAAGAGAAAAAGTGAAAAAGAAGAAAAAGAAAAAAGAAGAGAAAAAAAAGAGAAAGAATAACATTTCATCTGGGCTTGCCAATCACAAGAATTCCCAAAAATGTATTCGTAGTCCTTCATTCAAGAAATCTCAGTTTCGAGGAATTTTGGAGGATCAAACATTCTTGAACAGAAAACGAACATCAGTACATAGCCAAAATGCAAGACAACCTACAGTAAAAAAGAAAGGAAATGAACCCTAGGGTGAAAACCCGAAAATGGGAAGTCTAGAGTGATCCAAAAAAGGGAAGGAATAATGGGCATATCCAAGTTACACAAGTACAGAAATATTGTTTCACTTAACCATAAACCAAAGGCCTACATTACAAGCCCCCAAAGACCATTTTGATCATTCATAGATATCCAAGTTGAATGAGAATGTCTTCAGATTTCATTCCGCCTATAAGGGTTAACTTTGCTTCAAGGAACGTCAAACTTCGAAGTGCTTGATCGACACCCAAATGAGGGAAGGATGGGGCATGGTGAGATAGTGAGATTAAGAGAGCCACCTTAAACGGGGTAGAAACTAGGTAGGGTTGTTCCTCTCAAAAGCCTATTAGACCAGAAGAAACTATACATTTGCATATATTCCCACAATGGTCAAGATCTTCTAAATATGCGCTTCATTAGAGTTGATCTTTGGCAATTTGAAGCAGATGTGCTATGGTGTTTGATATTTTGGGGGCAAACATGTTTTAAAAGGTTTGACATTTTCTCCCAAAGTTTTGATGTTTACCATTTACCCCAAACATTAGTTTTTAAAATGTTTGGCAATATACTTCAATTTTGTTTACCATTCTCCAAACATTATTTTTTTTTAAAAATGTTTGGTCCTTAAAAAAAAGAAAAAAGATGTTTACCATTTATTCCAAACAATGTTTTCAAAATGTTTGGTATCCCCTCCAAGTTGTGATTTTCAAAATAACTGTTATATTTTCAAACAATCATTATTTTTTTGAAATATACACAAGTAAATTGCCTTTTGCATTACTTTAAAAATGAATGATGATGAGATTTAAAGCATAGGGACCGAGAGTTAGTTCCCGTCGAAATGCTACGAGAAGATCAAGGATGAGCTCAGGGGATGGAAGCATTTTGGCTCACCCTGATGACTAGAAATAGATCAAGGCTCTATATGATGGGTCAGAAAATTCAATGCAGTAGAGCCCGTGGTTGAATGGGGCAACACCAAGCGAAGAAGATGACAAGGGTTCTTATAAGAATAATATAAGAACTAGAATATCATTTATGAAGACGGGTGATAACCCTGAAGATAAGAAAGCCTTCCGCACAAAAGGTTTGAAAGCATGTTAATCTAGATTCGAAGTGATTGATCAAATGAGGATTTAAGAGCATATAGTGAAGAAGTAAAGAGACGAAGAAATCTGAACGACCTTTCAAGGTGTAAGACTTTAGAACAAAAAAGGGCTGAAAGAAAAAAGAGAAGAAGAAAAAAAGAAAAAACAGAGAAAAAACAGAGGAAGAAGAAAAAAAGAAAAAGAAAAAATAAGAAGAAATTGAAGGGAAAAAAAGAGAAAAAAAAGAAGAAAAGAAAAAGAAAAAGAGAAAAAAAGAGGAGAAAGAAAGCATTACATTGCATGCATCATATAGATAGGGGCATGTTAATTTTTGCTTGTTTTGGACAGGTACTTAAAGAATTATCAAAGAGTATTAAGAAGTGGATTTCATTAAGAAGAAAATTGCGGCAACCATAGTACGTGAAGCCAGATGACGATAGCCATTTTTGGCGTGAATCCCCAAAATTGAAGAAAATTTCGGTAGCCATAGTAGCGCGAGTCTAGAAAGATAGGTGGCCATTTTCGGCGTGAATCCCCAAAATTGAAGAAAATTTCGGTAGCTATAGTAGCGTGAGTCCAGAAAGATCGATAGCCATTTTCAGCGTGAATCCCCAAATTTTCAGAAAGATCGGTAGCCATTTTCGATGTGAATCCCTAAATTTTCAGAAAGACGATAGCCATTTTCGGCGTGAATCCCCAAAATTATAGAAAATTTCGGCAACCATAGTAGCGTGAGTCTAGAAAGATAGGTGGCTATTTTCAGTGTGAATCCCCAATTTGAAGAAAGTTCGGTAGCTATAGTAGCGTGACTCTAGAAAGATCGGTAGCCATTTTCGGCATAAGTGGCCATTTTCGGCGTGAATCCCCAAAATTGAAGAAAATTTTGGCAGCTATAGTAGCGTGAGTCCAGAAAGATCGATAGCCATTTTCAGCATGAATCTCCAAATTTTTAGAAAGATCGGTAGCCATTTTCGGTGTGAATCCCCAAAATTGAAGAAAATTTCGACAGCCATAGTAGCGTGAGTCCAAAAAGATAGGTGGTCATTTTCGGCGTGAATCCCCAAATTTGAAGAAAGTTCGGTATCTATAGTAGCGTGAGTCCAGAAAGATCAGTAGCCATTTTCGGCGTGAATCCCCAAATTTTTAGAAAGATCGGTAGCCATTGTCGGCGTGAATCTCCAAATTTGAAGAAAGTTCAGCAGCTATAGTAGAGTGAGTCCAGAAAGATCGGTAGCCATTTTCAGCATGAATCCCCAAATTTTTAGAAAGATCGGTAGCCATTTTTGGCGTGAATCCCTAAATTTTTAGAAAGATCAGTAGCCATTGTCGGCGTGAATCCCCAAAATTGAAGAAAATTTCGGCAGCTATAATAGCGTGAGTCTAGAAAGATAGCTGGGCATTTTTGGCATGAATCCCCAAACTTGAAGAAAGTTCGGCAGCTATAGTAGCGTGAGTCCAGAAAGATCGGTAGCCATTTTTGGCGTGAATCCCCAAATTTTCAAAAAGATCAGTAGCCATTTTCAGCATGAATCCCCAAATTTTTAGAAAGATCGGTAGCCATTGTCGGCGTGAATCCCCAAAATTGAAGAAAATTTCGGTGGCCTTAGTAGCGTGAGTCCAGAAAGATCGGTAGCCATTTTGGCGTGAATCCCGAATGCGGAGATAAAGGTTATATATAGGAAGGGCCTATATTTTCGAGCACTCGCAGCGAGAGGTTCTATATAGGAAGAAACCGTAGCTCTGAGTTTTCAGAAGATAAAAGTTCTATATAGGAAGGACTTGCGGCTCCAGGGTTTGAAGACTAGCAGTTCTATATAGGAAGAACCCCCAGTCGAAAGAATCCATCTGTGACGCAGAAGGTTTTATATAGGAAAAACTCGCCGTGTTGAAGGCGAAGAGTTCTATATAGGAAGGACTCCAAGTTTTACCGTCTCAGAGTGAAAAGTTCTATATAGGAGGGACTCATAACTCGAGGCTTCAAAGTGAAGGGTTCTATATAGGAAGAGCCTGTAGCTCCAAGATCGGAAGGTGAAAAAGTTCTATATAGGAAGAGCTTACAAGCCTGAAGATTCAGCTAAGGAAGAGCGGAGAGTTCCAGAAGAACACGTGATTCTGAAGCCAAAGACAAGGAAGTAGGTAAAAAATGAGTGCTTTTGATCTTTTCTTTGTTCTCGTTTCACAAGAACAAGCAAAGAGGGGCATTTGTAATCACTCATTTTTTACCGGGTTTTAATGTTATTAGTATTATTTTAATAGTAATATTATTAATATAAAATTAATGAAAAATCAAAAAAATAAAAATAAAAATATAATATAAAAAAGTAAAAAAGGTAAAAGTAAAAAAAATTAAATTAAAAAAGTGTAAAAAAAGAGATTAAAGTGTAAAAAAAAAACAAATGCACTGTGTGGAGGAGGGTGCTCCACATCCCCCCTTTAACAACCCCAATTGCCTATAAATAAGGCTTGGGATTGTAGGCACAACGCACAAATGAGCTGGTTAAGGCATGCCCAAATAAGAGAGCTTGGCTCTCGGGTTGCCAAGGACCGGGGCAGTGTCCACGGTCCTAACCGGTTCGATCGGGTCCCATTTTAGACCCAATCTAGTTATTTTTTGGAGAGGTCGTGGTAGATCTCGGTGAGGTTCAGTAGGGGTTCGTCATTCGAGCTCCTAGTTAGGTATACTTTCTTTCCTTTTATTTGTGTTGTAATTTTTATGATTTAATGAAGTAGTAGTTAATTTAAAATTGTGTTTTTTAGTTTGTATATTTATTCTTTAGATTAGTATTTATGTTTTAAATTTATGTTTTATATTAATATTTTATTTATGTTAGATTTTTTTTATTTATGAGTTAGATTAATATTTATGTATGTATGTTTTAGATTAGTATTTATTTGTGTTTTAAATTTATGTGTTAGATTAATATTTATGAATGTTAGCATTCTATTTATGTTAGATTTGTTTATGAGTTAGATTAATATTTATGTATTCATGTTTTAGATTAGTATCTTATTTATGTTAGATTAGTATTTTATTATGTTAATATTTATTTGTATTTAAATTATTTGCCATAATTTATTTTTGCTTTCTAAGGTTGCATAATGGAATATAAATTGTCAATGCGGTGCCCTTTTATCCAAGCGTAAACGGGGTCAGTATTAGGCGTAGTGATGGTGGTTGGGCTTTTACTCTCAGATAACGGGGCTTTTAAAATTTACTCGAACATATAACTAAATGTTAATTAAATCGTCACTTTAATCCGGAAATTTTAATATTAATAAAGCAGTAATTATTAAAGTACTAATTTTGGGCGGTGTAGGGGTGCTAATCCTTCCCCATCCGTAACTGACTCTGGAACCCAACAATTTTTAAATCTCTGGTTTTACGGTGTTCGGCCTACCTAAGTGAACGGTGGCGACTCCATTTTCAAAATAAAATGCAGTTTTTACAAAATCCCACGTAAGATATTTTTTAAAACAAAACAAAATAAAAATATGTTTTTTAGCGAGAGGGACATCGCTACAGATAGTAGGCTGGTATAAATCTCTTCCTCATGATGTCTTTCATTTCCTCCCATGTGGACACCGGACGTTCTCCATTTCGTCGCCTGTTCATGGTTAACTGGTTCCACCAAACTATTGCATAATTAGTGAATTCAATGAATGCTTTTTTTACCTTCTTTTGCTCAGAGTAATTGTGATAATCAAAGATATGTTCGATCTTCTGATCCCACTCAAGATAAGTTTCCGGATCTATTTTCCCTTGAAATGGCAGAATGTTCATCTTTATATTCATAAGGTTATCATCAAATCTTTCTTTATTCCTTTGATGTGGGCATTAGTTTTGTACAATGGCGGGTCATTCGTTGTCGTCCACAATCTGCTCAATCTCTTTTTCTTGGACGCCTTGTCTTGGGTTACCTTGTGCTAGAACGGTTGGGGCTCCTACAGATTTCTCTTCAATGCTGCCAATCTGCTCATGTATGGACTCGATTTTCTAATCCATAAGTTGTCCTAATTCTTGAATAAGTGCTTGAAACTGTAGTCTCGGGATTCCTCCTATTTGCCCTTCATTAGACTCCCCTATATTCTTATCTGCGTTCAGGGCTCCCTGCTCACTCCAAAAGAAAAATAAAGATGAAAGAACAAATCACTCGCTGATACATGCATGAGCGGGGTCAAATTACTAATATTGGACAAGAAGCTGAATTTGTTCGATGCAAACAATAAAAGCCAAAACAGTGCACGCATAGGAGGTCAAAAACGATGCATCTTGGACAAGAAATTGAATCTGTTTGTAAAGTCTGGAAAGTCAGCCAACTTGCGACGAATTTTTGGATGGGATCCGAGAATTTCTGAGTCAAGTTGTCTTCTAATAAATTGTCCTTCATTCAGTTACCTTTCCAACGCATTTGAAACACGTCAATCGAACATTAGGAACTCAAGATACGCCCAATTTACTGAAGACTGCGCATGCAGAAAACTGGATACTGGATTATTACAAGATTTTGTAAAATTCAGCCCAAAACCTAACATATAAGGCTTTGAACGAATTAAACTTAGCTCAATATATTCATTATCATTTAAATTGATGTTTTTAGGGTTTTATATACTTTAGGAACCAGCCACCCAGCCCTTATCAGCTTATCACTTGCCTTATCACCATATTCCTTGCCACACGAGCACAAGGAGTTTAAAGGCTGTTATTTTTTATTATTTTTATTTAGATTAGGTTTTCCTTGTTTTAGTAGAAATTAAATTACTTTGTCTATCCTTCACCTATAAAAGGATGAAGCCTCCATCATTGTATGGCAGATTTTCTTTGATTTGTGAAATATTTAGTGAGTTTGTTTTTGCAAGTGCTGATTACTTGTGCCTTCGAAGTCTTCTTCAACATAAGTTCGACGAGTTCTTGTGAGGGAGATCATCTTCACACTCTTGCTTGCCTAGATAATTGCGTCTAGGAGGGTGGGTTAGAGCCGCTTGAGGTTGCTTGCTTAGATAATTGAGTCTAAGAGGGTGCCGAGGACAAAACAACGTCAACAATTCACAAGCCATCTTCATCTTCAACCTTCACACTATCTTCCATAATTCCATAAACAAAGCTGGAATTTTCAGATTTGTTTTACCTATCTTCTTCTCAATATTTTCTCATCTTTTTATTTATATTCTTATTTCTTATCATCTAATCCTTCATCTCGTCTTTCTTTCTTTAAATTTCCAGCCTTGAATCTGAAAAATTCAAGAAAATCCCTTCTCTTTTCTCTTGAATTTTCAGATCTGCCCAAACTTCCTTGATTGAGTCTAGAGCTCCTAGTTCTTGCAACAACTTGATTGAAGGCTTCTAATCCAAGATTGCACTACTCTATCACTCGCTCTCTTTGGCTTTTATCCTCTGATGTACTCACTCTCTCGTTTCTTTTACCGCTCTTTTTATCTCAAAAGTTCTTGAATCGAACTTACTCAAAATCCTCCAAAATACTTGTTGAATCGGGTGCAAAATAAATGTTAAGGTTTGGAAAGATATGGTGTAAAAGGTAGGCTTAGAAGAAAAGGCTTACGGTTCAAAGTTAGAATATTGAAACGAAGAAATAACAATTCTGAAACAGGTAAAAATGTATCAACCATTGTTATTGATTTGCTTTCTTTTTTTTAATATTTTTTCACGATAATTTTTGTTTTTCTTTTTTTAACAACAAAACTCAAAGGCTTACTTGATTTAGCTTAAGCTCAGATTACCATCTAATGTGACCTCGTCTTGGAATTTACCGAGATGCTTGAATTTCCCGATCGTAAATGTAGTAACTTTATGCTGTAAGACTTGCAACGGTTTTCTGATAGTTTAAAGGATGATGGTGTGTAATAATATAAAAAGTGATGATAATAAAGATTCTGGAATTTTAGATGCTTAATGTGATCGATGGTGGTGGTAGAATTGGATGATGGAAGATGGATAGTAGTTTAGGACTTGAGAATTGAACCAACACTAAAAAGTGTGACCCGAACCCTATAACGGTCTCTAAACAAAATAAGGATCTTGACCCGCTAGTTAAGTAGAACTAGGAACCAAAGATATCAAAGGTTTTGATTCAACAAGCAAAACTTGAAGAATTGATAAAGTTTCAAAAGAACTAAAGAGATAAAACTCTTAATTTTTTGAAATCAAAGTGTGTATTACAATTGAAAAACTACCCTCTATTTATAGGCTTTACAAAATGAAGGATCGGCCAACATTCCTAGGGAGGTGTGAAGGGATAATAAATAAAAAAGAAACCTTGAAATGTGTGCCTTTACCGCCCAATGTAATCATAAGCTAGCATGTCAATTTCCATGTGAATGTAAGCAAGCATGTCAATTTCCATGTGAATGTAAGCAAGCACCTCAAGCAAGTATCTCAAGCAAGCACTGATAGAGTAGCTCAAATTCGAATAAAGAGAAAAACAAAACAAACCAAAATAAAGAACAAATCTAAAAATTTAGATTTGCTTATGGTGGTGGTGTCAATGGAGGAAGCTTGAATATGTGGAGATGGTGTGATGAATTGATAGTTGTTGTTTTGTCCTCGGCACCCTCTTAGACGCAATTATTTAAGCAAGCAACCTCAAGCGGCTCTAACCCACCCTCCTAGATGCAATTACCTAGGCAAGCAAGAGTGTGAAGATGATCTCCCTCACAAGAACTCGAAGATCTTATGTTGAAGATGGCTTCTAGACAAGTTTACCGAACACTTGCAAATTCAAAGAATACTAAAATCTCTAAAGAGAACTTTTTACTAATCAATGAAATCTGAATTACAATGTGGGTGAATCCTCCTTTATATAGGCCATGGAGAAGTTTTAATCCTACTAAACTTAGGAATTAAATACAATAAATAAATGTTAAAATCTAATCTCCTAATTAGACAAGTAACTTCTAATAATAAATAAATGCTAAAAATAAAATCTTAATTAAATAAATCTGATCCTAATAGATATTGCAGAATCCTATGTTGATTTAAATTACAGATAATCAAATAAAATCTTGAAAATTCGTAATTATCCAAAAATCCCGTATTAATCCCGTATAGGAATTTCTGCATGCGTTGTCTTCGCTAAAATAGACGTATATTGAGATCCAGATGTCCGATTGAGGCGTTTCAAGATGTGTTGGAAAGCTAATTTGCAGACGAACAAGTTTTAACAAGGCATGTTGACCCATAAATGCCTGGATCCCATCCAAAAATGCTTCGCAAGTTGACTGATGTTTCTGACTTGCAAAGCAGTTTCAACTTCTTTTCCAAGATGATTATTTTGACCCCTCTCATGCTCGTATCAAGCACCTCTCTAGAATTGCTGTCCATTGTGAACGTAAGCAAGCATGTCAATTTTCATGTGAACGTAAGCAAGCATGTCAATTTCCATGTGAACGTAAACAAGCACCTCCAAAGTCAAGCAAGCATCTCAAGCAAGCACCTCTCCAATAGTCATAATTCTCTGAATCACCCTAAGGATGTGTCTATTCATTGTCCTTGCATAACACCTGTAAAATATGAGAAATATGATCAGAAATAAAGCAAGGTAATATGATACATGCTAAATATAATAAATATATGGTATATAATTCAACGAACTCTCGTGCTATAAAATAAACAATAAACAACATAATAGAAACATGTGCATACTAAAACTATAATAATCAAATGGAACATATGCATCAGAACTAAACATGCAACAAATTGCATGGACTCCATTTCACGTTGCATGAATCTTCCACATTGCAGGTCATTGATTCAACTTTGTCAGTTTTAATAATCTTCCATGCATGATTGCACTTGTTGCTGACCGTATCTCTAAATTTCCTTGCCCTTGCACGAGTAATGGGGCCTAAGGGAAATTCTTCCAGGTCCAATGGTGGTGGTGACATCATGATCTCATCAGACGTGCTCTGGCTAAAACGGTAATCCCTTCTTCGTTTTTTCTTTCTTTTCTTCTTTCGATGTTTGCTGTTGAATGTGGGTTGATGACTGATTGTCAATTTTGGTCAGTGGTGAAGATTGAGAATGGTGAAGACGAGTTGAAGCTGGTTAAGGTTTGTGGTTTTGGTTAGAGTAATGCTGATTTGATGTGTTTTATGGTGAACAAAAATAGTGGGAGTGGGAGTGGAGTTAATGGTGTAGGGCAGTAGGTGAGAGAAAGGATGGTAGTGACGAGGTTGAGTTTTAAGGGAGTGGTGAAGGTGAGGGAATGATGGGGTGTGCTAGGGCATGGTGGTAGCATGAAGATCAGCATGCATTTAATGCATTGATTTTTGTATTTGTATTTTGTAATAGTAATAATAATAATGGCAAAAATTAATAATTATATTAAAATAATAGTAATACTAATGATAATACTAAAATCTGAGCAAAAATTAGTTATTATAGTTACCCCTCTTTGCTCATTCTTGTGAAATGAGAATAGAGCAAAGATCATAATCACTAATTTTTATCCTACATTCTTGTCTGAAGCCTTGGAATCACGAGTTCTTCTGGAACTTTTTGCTTTTCCTTGGCAAAATATTTTGGTTACAAGTTATTCCTATGTAGAACTTCTTCACCTTCAAATCTTGGAGCTACATGTTCTTCCTATACAGAACATTTCGCTTTCTCTTGGTGGATTCTTCGAGCTATGAGTTCTTCCTTTATAGAACTTTTTACCTTGAAATCCTGAAGCTACGAGTTCTTCCTATATAGAACTCTTCGCATTAAAATCCTGAAGCTACGGGTTCTTCCTATATAGAACCCTTTGCTTTGAAATCTTGGAGCTACGAGTTCTTTCTATATAGAACTTTTCACCTTCAAATCCTGAAGCTAAGAGTTCTTCTTATATAAAACTTTTCGCTTTGAAGTCTTGGAGCTATTCTTCCTATATAGAACATTTTGCTTTGAAATCTTGGAGCTACAAGTTCTTCTTATATAGAACTTTTTGCCTTGAAATCCTAAAGCTAGGAGTTCTTCATATATAGAACTTTTTGTTTTGAAGTCTTGGAGCTACGAGTTCTTCCTATATAGAATTTTTCGCTTTTGGAGCTATAGGTTCTTCCTATATAGAACCTTTCGCTCTGAAATGACACCTCGTTTTCTTATGGCATGAGTACTAAAAAAATTTCCACTACTTCTCGGATGGTTGAAAACTGGAAAAACCTTGAGATGATGCCCTAGTTTCTTGTCATGTTGGCATGAAGAGATGTTCATCGCTCCCAAAGCTAAAGGTCAAAAGATATTAAGAAAATGGTATCTCACTTTGAGACTACCAGAAGGTGTTTGCTGATCCCGAAAGCTGAAGACTAGAAAACCTTGAAATGATTCCCCGATACCAAAAGATTGTCACTACTTCCCAGAAGGCTAAAGACCAAAAAACTTTAAGATGATGCCTCGATTTCTGATTGTCTTGGCATAAAATGGTATCTCGCTTAGAGACTACCAGAATACCTTAAGATGACACCCTAATTTTTGCTCGTCTTTGCATCAAGACAAGGCTTAACATCATGCTCGAAGGTCTTACTGATGGCCCAAAGGACTTAAGAAGTGGTATCTAGCTTAGAGACTACCATATGGAAATCTTTAATGTAATCGACCTCCTAAACATGAATTTGCAGATCAAAGTCTTTTCTAGTCTTTGAATACCTATTTAAAATAAACAAAATGCTTTGATGGTATGAGTTAGCATGCTCCTAACATAGTGATGTCTAACTAAGTATGATGCATGAATAGCAACATCTTCGAAGCTGCTCAAACACTTTCACTTTTCTAGTCTTTGTCTTGATCTTTGTAGTGGCGGTACCCCATCTTACATTCGAGTTCAACCCTTTTAACCCTTTCTTTTCGAGATTTTGAATCTTTGCTTTAAAGTTCCTTTTCAGGTTTTCACTTTAGGTTTACTTTTCTCAAAGCCCCCTTTCGAGTTTTGAATTTGGTTTTTTATCTCTTTTTTTCTTTTCTTCTTTCTTTTTCTTTTCTTTTTTTTTCTTTCTTTTTAGGCGCTCTCTCGGGTTTTCACCTTGAAATCATTGTGTCTTCGCTATCCTCTTGTTTTTCTCTAACAAGCTTGAGTTTTGATGGCACCCGTCGTCTTACTTCAGCACACTCTCAAAAATTGGCGCCTGAGGTATTTTTTTTGATTAATCCTTGGTATACCTCTTTTAACATGACGCTTGAATGTCAAGGTCAATTTCTCTTTGACCCATCATGTTAAAATTTCCTCTTTCCCAACATTAGGGCGAGCAAATGCCTCAACTTCCTGAACTCATCTCTAAGTTCAATCTTCATTTTTAACCTATCAAAGCATCTTGGCGAAGACCAACTCTAGAATTGTACTTTTCTAACATGTAGTCTTCTCATCCCATATGTGGTATTCATCATCTAATCTCGATATTATGACTCGAGTCTCCAAAGATATCCTTTGTAGGTATTACTTGTCAACCTCACGCTTTCGGATACTATCACGATGGGTATTATCTTTGACCCATTATAAATTTCAGCTCATGATGAACCAAACTTTCTTCATTCATGGGTCTATACCAAGAAGGATTAATGCTTCAAAGTTTCTACACTTTAGATCTCCTTATAAAGCAATCCAAAAATGTCATTCTACTTGTTCATTTCAATACAAGAAACTTATCAGGATAAGCTAGATAAAATAATTAAATTATTTTGAAAAACATGGCAAACAATTGTCAATAAAATCAAAACTAGGTCTTGAAGAAAAAGATCAACCCAAGTGAAGCTTATGTTTAAAGGACGAATGTTGTGGTGATATGTACAAATTTAAAGTCCTTTTCGGGCTATTAGGCTTTCGAGAGGAACATTTCCCATATGCTTAATTTCTAACCCATTTGAGTGGTTCTCTTTCACTCACAAACTCACTGTGTCCCATCTTTCCCTCTTTTTTATCTCAATCAGGCATCAGAAGTGTGGCAATCCTTGAAGAAAGGTTAACACTGATAGGTGGGATGTAATATGAAGATAAACTCATCTAACTCAGATATCCATGTATGATCAAAATAGTCTTTAGGGGCTTGTAATGTAGGTCATGACTCATCATTATGAAAGAAAGGATATGTAGTTCCAAATAAGTGTTTAAGGGTGATAAAACCAAGGATCATCTCTTCTAACTGAAACCTCAATTCTTTATTGTTTGATCTGGATATGCTTAGATGAAAAACTCCTTTCTCTTTTTCTTTTGGATCGCTCTAGACTGCCCATTTTTGGGTTTTCACCCTAGAGTTCATTTTCTTTTCTTTAGTTTAGGAACACGTAGCTTTGGACCAACTTGCGTCCTAACTAGGCATTGATGCATGATTCCGTTCAAAGACGATCAATCTTCCAAGGCTCTTTTAGGTAAAGATCCATTTGAATAGAGAATCATGTAATTTTTCTTTCTTTTTTTCTTTTTTCTTCTTTATTTTTTCCTTTTTTTTACAAAATTGCACTTTTCAACTTAGTGCTTTCACTTTTGATTTCTTCAACTTTCATGTTGGCAATTTTCAACTTGATTTGATTGGTTCTTTGAGCATAAACTTTTCTTTCACTCTTTCTTCCTCTTTTTTTATTAAGACACTCAACTTGGTTTGACATGTTCCTCTTGCTCAAACTAAATCTTTTATTCAATGTATCCATCCTCATCTCTTGCCCCTAATTCATAAGGCATTATCTTCATAGCATGATTAGAACCAAACATCATTCATTTGCTGAGAAAATTCCATCTTTTTTCCCTAGTGTGAGGGTGATCCTTGGTTTGGGTTCCATCGAACGAAAATTAACAGGCTTAAAAGGGGCCATCAATGGATATATTTTCTTATTTTCTTACCTTGTGAAGGGAAATGAAAGAATGCCATTCGTCGTCCCATACATAGATATCAAAAATAGTCTTCAGAGGTAGATATTTAGGGTTATTACTTCATTCAAGGACCTTGAACAACAATGTCTGAGAGGAAAATTCGCTCATAGTTTGTGTACGTGATTTTCCCATTATTCTTGAACACTCTTTGTTGTCCTTCCCTTGGCCTAAATAGAACATAGGGTGTTCACATTTCCAGTACCCTCACAACATTCGACTTCTAGTTTTGAATTAAAGTCACTCTTGCAATTGATATTCATGGACCTGATAAAAAGGTATATACATGTATGTTTGGGAAAACAAAATCAGCCCATAATAAAGAATAGATGAAATATTTAAAAAATAAAGAACATAAAATTCTTACCAAATGAAATGCACATGAATATCACTTTCATTGAAATCAAAACAAGTAAACATGCTCGAACAAAAGCTTTTTATTTTGTTTCTCTCTCTTTTTTCTTTTCTTTCTTTCTTTCTCTTTCTCTTTTTTTGCATGAACATGAACAAAACAAACTCCTCTCTTTCCAAGACTTCAAACAGCTACTCATTCATGCTAGTGATTCCTTGCCCCATATTACTTGTGTTCAGACATTGCTAGGATCATCTTGTCCATGAGTTTCCTTGTTTCTTTTATCAACCGCTTACTTTTTTCCACAGAATGTTCAATTTATCTTTATAATATGGAAGTTAAAAGTAGTCTCTGGTTTTGTTGGAATCAATTTATTCTCTAAAAGTCTTACGACCTTCAAGTAATATAGCATTAGGGTAATCATCCAAGTTATGGCTTTCACTCAGTCTTTCTGTGTTTGGCTACTTTGTGGTCTCTATTTTGTTTCTTTCAGATTTTGTTGACACCTTAAAGTCAGGAACACCACGATTATCTCCAAATTTTGCTCCTAAATCTATGGGTGGTTTGTAGATGCCCCCATTATACTAAACTGAATTTTCTTCTTGGGCAACAACATTTCAAGTTGAACCTTTATGTAAGATGTGGTAATTCTATCCGGAATCTTGTCTTTACAGGAATCTCTGGTTCCAAACAATGCAGTGATATGAGATTGAGCAATCCGATCTCATACTTTGTTCAATCCTATCTAAGCGATCTTCAATGTCCTTTTGCCTTTGCTCCATTTTTGCCATTCTATCATCTATCATTCTAGTTTGTAAACAGGTATCGTAAGAGGATGAAATAATTATAGATTAAACTTTCATTTTTTGTCATGATACTTCTCACAATTAATTTTAATGATTTATTAATATGTTCAATGCATCAAATATATATGAAAATGAGAATGAATAAAGACAATCAATATATATAATGCAATTATGAATGCAAATGAAGTGTTGATTTGCAAATAGTCCTTAGAAAGACTTCCGTTTAACGAAGAAGATGTCTGATCACAAGAAGCTGGAATAATGAATTACAAATAACAGTTAGCTTCTCGTCTTGACATATTGACAACAATGCTCGCACTCTACGTCTCAACACTGTCTTTGGTCTGATGGGCGACCTAGTCATTCTCCTTTTATGCTGCTCAAAAGGTCTACGGTAGTGTAATCTATGTACCCTAGAGCTTATGGGGAGATCACTAGCCTATGTAGGCAAAATGTTGACAATGGTCTCTTCTTTGGTAGATCCGGGTGCAAACGAATCAAACTTCGAACGATGCATCCAAGCTACATCGTCTCTATTTCGACATGTATCTAACTGTCAAACTGTCTTCTTTCTCCATTTGTGTTCGTTCAGCCTCACTCGATACTGTAGCATTGTCGCTCTTGGCATCATAGACTTCTCTCCCATCTCGTATGCCTTTTGTCGCGACCATTTTTGAAATCGTATGTAAAAATAGCCCGATGATCGATTTTTTGTAAAATTAGGGTTTTGACCCTTTTTAATTCATTTTGATTTTAAACCATTTTTATTTTAACTTTGGAAAATAAATTAATCTGTTTTAAAACCAAATTTACCTTTTATTTTCTTTTGAAAACAATTAGAGTCGCCACCGATCACTTTGAGGTAGACCGGACACCATAAAAACAAACCAGAGATTCATTTCTTAAAAGTTGGGTTCGGGAGTCGGTTACATGTGGGGACGGACTAACACCCCCACAAACTCCCGTTATCAGTACCTAATTTTACGTGGTATTTTGTCATTTCGAATAATTATTTGAATTTAATTTGATCCTTAATTATTAAATAAATTTGAATTCCAAATGGATATATCCGTTTTATAAGGAAATTCATTTTATTCAAATATGAGATTAAAAGTACTCCGTTAAGTAGCACCCCTATTCATATTTAAAAATGAATTTCCAACATAAAATGTTTAAATGTATGATTTGTTATTGTCTTGTTCATTTTAAGTACAAACCTAAGATGACTCTAATTAATTATATTATTTAGACTATGCATATTATTAAATTAAAAGGTTTTCATGAGATAATGCCAATAGCTTGAGCACCGTCCATATATTAAAACCTCTAAGTTAATAATATTCCTTAATTAACTTGTCATTCTAATTAATTAAAGTGCTAACCTAATTAGGGCTCTAATAAACTAATTAAATCATTATCCAATTATAAGTGGAAATGTATATTACATATACATCTTTAAGGCCAATGTTGAGATAACACCCCATTGTAAATAATAGAAAACCATCCAAATTTGGGTCTCAAAGTTTCTATTTAATATACATTTAATTAACTAAAATGTTCTTCCTAATTTGACTGTTTAATTTTAATTAAAGAACCTAAAAAACTAAGGCTCTAGTAATCAATTTAAACTAGGTGGTTAAATTATCTAATCATTAAAACTATATGCACAGTTTAAAAACATCATACAAATAAATCAAAACAATTAAATTAAATTAAATTAAATTAATTAAAACTGAAAGGGACCAAATTGAAATGAAAAAAAACTTGGAATTTTGATTTTATTACATATAGTGACTAAATTGAATTACATTTCAAAACATTAGGGACTAAAGAAGTAAAATTCCCTATTTTTAAAAAAGTGTGGATCTTTCCATTCGATCCGTTTCGAATTTGCGGTTTGAGACAACCCGGCACCAAAATGGTGCCGTTTGACTCAGGCTATATAAAGCCTAATACAAGTTCAACTCGGCCATAACAGTAAATACATTCTCTCTCTTCTCTCAAATCTCTCAACTTGAACCCCTTATTTCCAAAAAACACACCCTAAACGGATCGAACTCTTCTAGTTCATCCATGTTCTTCCTCAAGTTCTTCCAAAATCCTCCATTTAAACCACTACAAACACCAAAACCTTCACACTTCTTGTTTCCAAAAGATCAAACATCCTTTTTCTTTCTAAATTCATCCAATTTTCATCTTATTCCCCTCATTCAATCTGTATAAACCCTAAATTTCCCTCTTTTTCATGTTTTCCAAGATTAAACTCTAACATGTTCTTCAATGTTCATCACCCTGATCTACTTTCGCCTCGTTCCCTTTTCTCGGGATGTTGGCCGGCCGCTGTAGGCGACTCCGGTCAACTTCAGCCAACCTTCGACCATCCCTATCCTAAATTCAGTCATCGTCCAATACCTCTAACCACCGTCTAAAACCTCTGATTACCCCTAGCCTAGCTTCGACCACCGTGCTCTGTCGTAGAGCAATTTTCGGCCACCGTGCCGAAAACCTAAAACCTCCCAAAATGCTCTGTTTTTAAGCCTAAACCTAGATCTAGTGCCTGATTCAATAGAATCTCTCATCTTCCCCTCCTAAATCTAACTACTCGACTATTCTCTCATTTTCAACTCCATCAACATCTCCGACAACTTTAAGATTCCAGCCACTAACTTTTATTTTTATGCTTCTATTTTTTATATTTCCGATCTAGATCTAATATATTTTTATCCTATTGTAGGAAATAAAAGATAAGAAAAAAGTTACCTTCCAACGACTTTGGCAAGCTCTGACGACAGCTCGATCACCGTCTTTGGTGACTCCTACTCTTCTGGTATGACTCCTCTACTCTTTCTCTCCCCTTCTTTACTGTTGTAATAATTGCCTGTAATTATTGCTCTTATTATTACTGTTCATTAATTTCTCTCTCTATTTATAGTAGGGGCCAGTGCTGACGTCATGAGTTATATCTATTGACAACTGGCTTGGGGAAAGCTTCAATCTGTGTGAGGCTTGAATGATCCAATGGTCGAGTGCCACATGGCCATTTTGGCGGGCTAAAGAAGCACAAATGTGCTTGTTGGGCTAGTTCTACCCGAATTGGATTGCAAAATGGGCGGGAAAAAAACAAAATATAATAGGTCTTGGTTTTTTTAATATATTCAAAGCTTTTGGATTGTGATTTGGGCTTTATAAGTGGGCTTGTATATAATATGGGACATTTGGACTATATAGATTTTTTTTATATTTAAGCTATTATTTATTTATTTGGATTTGGATTATATATAACCCTGTCAAAATTTGGGTATTACAACTGCCCCTCTGATATGAACGTCAATGGCAAAGACCCAGAGAAGTACCCAGGTGGCCCCATTACTCGAGCAAGGGTCAAGGAGTTCCAAGCAGCCATGGAAAATATGTTTACATCAAGCTTGGGACGTGAGAAAGAAGAAATAATAAGGGAGGAACACTTTACTTTGCTTATGCATGAATTTGCATGAGTATTTAAAGTTTGCATAACATTCATTGCATTCAATAAACATGTTGTTCATTAAAGCATGTGTTGCATTTAAACATGTAGTTCATTTAGTTATACACTTCATTTAACTAAGTAGTTCATTGATTAAACTAGTTCATTCAAGATTATTAGTTCATTGAATAAAGTTAGTTCATTAATTAAACTAGTTCATTCATCAAACTAGCTCATTTATTAAACTAACTCTTAATTGTTTACATGCATGTTTTCAATTAAAGATTGAATAAAGTTTACCTTTGTGTCTAGGTGCATGAGGGAAGATGAACGGTTTTACGGATGCAAGAATATCAGCAGAATGTCTTCCAATTCTGGATGCGATACAGACGTGTTTGGATCCAGAAATCAATTGGACGTTATTCCTCCATCTCTTAGCTTTCCAATGCCTTTTGAATCACCTCAATCCGATATCGGGAGCTTGAGATACGAATGATTTACTCAAGACAGTGCAGGCTGAAATTTTTATTACGGGAATTTTATGCATGGATGATTTGAATGAATTTGAGCCAAGGAAGAGTTCTTTCATCTTCTACCAAGAGACAAGCAATTGATGGCCATCTTAATTCAGCAAATTCAAGGCATTCAAGGTTGATGTTATCACCATTCAAGTGGGGTTTCAAAATTCATTGAGGAGACATGAAATGAAGGCTGGATGGAACTCACCTTTTTATGACATTCAAGTCATATTAATCAGCTTGGAAGATGAAGAGTTGCACTTAAACTGGACAGCAAGGATGTCTACATTCATCCTTGTCCACATTCATCCCCTTTCTCTTCATATGATAGCAAAACAAGGCAGCCCAAGAGTCCTTCTTAATTTGGACGAAAATATGACTAAATTCAACCTCAATTTGTCTAAACTAATCAGCTTTGAAGATGAGAAGAAAGGACAAAGCATTCATGTGTATTCAAGTGCATTAAGATGAGCATTCATCTTTCTTGTAACACCTTTTCATATTCTGCCTACTTCTACTATAAATAGGCATCTTTAGGATCATTGTAAGACACACTTTGAATATATAAAACATCTTTGAAAGATTGCTTTCATTCTTGTTCTCTTGTGGAACTTTATCGGCTTCAAGTTAGTCTTGTAGTCTTCATCCATTTCCCTTTTGTTATAGCGTTGGTTCCTAGCTCATCTATAGCTAGTGGGTCACGTTCCATATCCTACCACTTCATTTCCACTTTATTATATTGCTGGTTCCTAACTCTTTATAGTTAGGGGGTCACAATCCATCCTTTGAATTTCTTCATCTTAACGCCAACACCCCATCATCTTCACCTACATTTTCATCTTTTATTATTTTTTTTCCATAATCACAACTATCACTCTTCCTACACCCCTTCTACATATCTTTCATCCCATTATTTCTATTTCTTATTTATCTATTTCTACTTACATTGTTGTTTGAGTAATTTGAAATACATTCAAAGCATCTTTGAGTTCTTACTAGAATCACGATCGGGCATTCACATATATGATTCAAAACTCATAGTCGAGATCATATCATTTGGTATCGAGCCTAGACGATTCAGTAAAGCGTATTATTTTCTCTCTCCCGGTTAGTAAAAAAAAATCAAAAAAAAAAATCTTAAAGAGGGAGGGAGCAGTCTATTCTTGTTTAAAAAAATTTACAATACATCATTTCTTATTGCTGAATTACAAATTCCTTTACCTATTCTTAGTAATTCTTTCTTTTTGAAGCCATTATCCTTTTATTATTCATCATTCTCCTACCAAGCTAGAATTGTTTCAGCCAAGTCCACGAGACACTTGTAAGCCTTGAGGAAGTTCCCAAAAGGACTTGAAAATAAAGCATGAGTGGTAAAAGGCATGAGTGTGCATTAAGGGGAAAAGCCTAACCCGAGTGAAACACGAGTGTGAGTGCATTTTCTTTGGAGTGGAAAGGTGAGATTTTGTGTTAGTAAGGTTTAATTTCTTTTGTTTCTTTATCTAACATGTCACAAAGATCTGGTCATAGTGGTGAAGGAGTTCCCAATTTGCAAAATCAGGCTATGCTTCAAGCAATGGCCAAAATGATCCAAGAGCAATTGGAGCCCCTAATTGAACGAATAGACCAGCTTGAAATTTCACAAGCTAATCAGGGTAATGAGGAGTATCCTGAAGAAGTTGAAGTAGATGATGTGCAAGATCAAGTATCCCAACATAGCATGGTACAACAAGGCCAGAGAGCTCGACCACGAGTAGACGATAATCTCAAAGAACATCAAGATTACCATTCCTCCTTTTCAAGGAAGAACGGATCCTGAAACCTATCTTGCATGGGAAAAGAAGGTTGAGCACATTTTTGAGTGCCATAACTATTCAGAGCTTAAAAAGGTAAAACTCGCTGCCATTGAGTTTACGGATTATGCACTAATATGGTGGGATCAATTGACATCAAGTAGGAGACGCAATGGAGAACATCCTATCACTACATGGGATGAAATGAAAGCGGTGATGCGAAGGCGATTCATTCCAACCCACTACCATCGAGAGTTATTCAACCGTCTTCAAAATCTTTCACAAGGCAACCGAAGTGTTGAAGATTACTACAAAGAGATGGAGGTGTCCATGATTCGAGCCAACATCGACGAGGATCGAGAAGCCACAATGGCAAGATTCCTAGCGGGACTAAATCCGGACATTGCGAACGTGGTCGAGTTGCAACATTATGTGGAGATGGAAGACATGGTGCATATGGCCATGAAAGTGGAAAAACAGCTCAAAAGAAAGGGTGCCACACGATCTTATGGGAGTTCAACATCAAAATGGGGGCAAAGTTCATACAAGAAGACTCCGCCAATACCGTCCCACGAAAAAAGGAGGACCACCGAAGGAAGTAAGCCCATTGCGAAACCAGCAAGGGTAAGACTACCGCTACTCCAAATCGTTCCCATGACATACAATGTTTTAAGTGTTTGGGGCATGGACACATTGCAAGCCAATGTCCGAACCGCAACACCATGCTTCTTCGAGATGATGGAGAAGTTGAATCGGAACAAGAAGAGGATGAGAATGAAGATGTTGCCATCGAAGAAGAAGAATTAGAGTATGGCGTGGAAGGAGAGGTTCTTGTTGTCAAAAGAAGCCTAAACGCATAATCCGTTGGAGGAAATGAACAACGAGAAAATATCTTCCATACTCGTTGCCATGTTGGAGGAAAGGTATGCTTTGTTATTATTGATGGTGGTAGTTGCACTAATGTTGCTAGTACCTTAATGGTAGATACACTTGGCTTGGCAACAACAAAGCATCCACAACCTTATAAGCTACAATGGCTCAACGATGGAGGAGAACTCAAGGTGACCAAACAAGTTCGAATTGTTTTCTCTATTGGGAAGTACAAAGACGAGGTATTATGCGATGTCGCTCCAATGCACGCAAGTCATTTATTACTTGGAAGGCCTTGGCAATTTGATAGGCGAGTGATCCATGACGGGTATACCAACCGTATACGTTCACCCATGAAGCAAAGAAGATCACTTTAGCCCCACTTTCTCCAAAACAAATACATGAAGACCAAATTTTATTGAGAGGAAAAAATTGAAAAAGCCAAAGAGAGAGAGACCAAAATGGAGGTAAAAGCAAAGGAGTGTGATCAAAATGAGGGAAGGAAAATCAGCATTCTTTCTAAAGAGAGAGAGTTGAAAAAGAGTTTAATGACAAAGAAAGGAAGCACTTGTGCTCATGTACAAGGAAAATTTCTTGAATACTAACTACCTTGATCAAAATTTGCCTGCTTTTGTTGTGTCTTTATTGCAGGAGTTTGATGACCTATTTCGGAGGAAATACCAAGTGGGCTGCCACCTATTCGTGGCATAGAACATCAAATAGACTTTGTTCCCTGAGCCGTCATTCCAAACCGACCAGCGTCAAGCAACCCCAAGAAAAACTAAGGAGTTGCAAAGGCAAGTATCTGAGTTGATGTCAAAAGGCTACGTGAGGGAAAGCCTTAGCCCATGTGCCGTGCCGGTTCTACTTGTGCCAAAGAAGGATGGAACTTGGCGCATGTGTGTGGACTGCCGAGCGGTAAACAAAATTACGGTAAAGTATCGTCACCCTATTCCTCGCTTAGATGACATGTTAGATGAGCTTAGTGGTTCTAACCTCTTTTCCAAGATTGATCTTAAAAGTGGTTACCACCAAATACGAATGCGGGAAGGTGATGAGTGGAAAACAGCATTCAAAACTAAGCAAGGCCTTTATATGAGTGGTTGGTTATGCCTTTTGGCTTAACTAATGCTCCAAGCACGTTTATGAGGTTAATGAATCATGTTCTTAGGCCATTCTTGGGTAAGTTTTGTGTGGTTTACTTTGATGACATTCTAATCTATAGTAAAACCATGGAAGAACATGTTCAACATTTAAGGTCAGTTTTGCTAGTTTTGAGGAAGGAAAAACTGTTTGCTAACTTACAAAAATGTACATTTTGTACCGACAGGTTGTTTTCCTAGGTTTCGTTGTGAGTTCTGAAGGCTTGGAGGTGGACAAAGAGAAGGTTAAAGCCATTGAAGAGTGGCCACGACCAGCAAGCATTTCTCAAGTTAGGAGCTTCCATGGACTTGCAAGTTTTTATCAAGATTCGTCCCCAACTTCAAAGCACCATAGCCGCCCCACTAACAAGTGTTATTAAGAAGAATTCTAAATTCTTTTGGGGGAAGATCAAGAGAAGTCCTTTAATAGCATTAAAGATTGTTTAATACATGCCCCTTTACTTGCTCTACCTAATTTTAATCTAACTTTTGAAATTGAATGTGATGCATCGTGTGTAGGAATTGGAGCAGTTTTGTCTCAAGGTGGACGTCCTATAGCCTATTTCAAAGAAAAATTAAGTGGAGCTACGCTTAATTACCCTACCTATGACAAGGAGATGTATGCTCTTGTGAGGGCAATGGAAACATGGCAACATTACCTTTGGCCTAAGGAGTTCATCATTCACACTGATCATGAGGCATTGAAACATATCCGGCAGCATAAACTCAACAAAAGGCATGCCAAATGGGTGGAGTTTCTTGAAACTTTCCCATATGTTATCAAGTACAAGAAAGGTAAGGAGAATATAGTTGCCGATGCATTGTCACGGAGGTATATTCTTTTAAACACTTTGGAATCTAAGTTATTGGGTTTTGTTTTTATTAAAGACTTATATGTCTCTCTCTGATTTTGGAGAGATTTACAAAGCTTGTGAGAAAAGGTCAATTGAAAAATACTATAAGCATGATGGTTTCCTATTTAAGGAAGGAAGACTATGCATCCTCAAGGTTCCATGCGCGAATTGCTAACTAAGGAAGCTCATGGAGGAGGATTAATGGGACATTTTGGGATAGCAAAGACTTTGGCTATACTTCAAGAGCACCTATATTGGCCTAAAATGAAACGAGATGTGGAGAGGTTGTGTGAGCGATGCATCACTTGCAGGAAGGCCAAATCTAAAGTCATGCCACATGGACTTTACACACCACTACCCATACCGAAGCACCATGGATGGATATTTCAATGGATTTTGTGCTAGGGCTTCCACGTACCAAGAATAACAAAGATTCCATCTTTGTAGTTGTGATAGATTCTCCAAAATGGCTCATTTCATTCCCAGAACAAAACTAATGATGCCTCACATATTGCTACTTTGTTTTTCAGGGAAATCTTAAGGTTACATGGCATACCAAGAACTATTGTGTCTGATCGGGATGTGAAGTTCTTAAGTCACTTTTGGAGAGCCCTATGGAGTAAGATTGGTACTAAGTTACTATTCTCCACCACTTGCCACCCTCAAACAGATGGCCAAACCAAGTGGTGAACCGAGTACTTTCTATGTTACTTGATCCATCATTAGGAAGAATTTGAAAACATGGGAGGAGAGTTTACCACATGTGGAGTTTGCATACAACCGTTCGATCCATAGTACTACAGGGCGCACGCCTTTTGAAGTGGTGTATGGATTCAATCCATTAACACCGATAGACTTGTTACCATTACCCGCTGATCAAATTGTGAATAAAGATGGACTTAATAAAGCTGAATTTGTTAAGAAGCTTCATCAACAAGTGCGGGAGAACATTGAAAAACGAACCAAGCAATATGAGCAGCAAGCAAATAAGGGTCGTAAATGCGAATTTCCTTTGAGCCGTGGGATTGGGTGTGGCTGCACATGAGGAAAGAAAGGTTCCCGGCTCAACGAAAGTCCAAATTAATGCCTCGGGAGATGGACCATTCCAAATAGTCAAGAAGATCAATGACAATGCCTATCAATTAGATCTTCCAGTGAGTTTAATGTTAGTGCAACCTTCAATGTTGCTGACCTATCTCCTTATGATGTAGATGACGATTTGGGGACAAATCGCCTTAAAGAGGGAGGGACTGATATGAACGTCAATGGCAAAGACCCGCAGAAGTACCCAGGTGGCCCCATTACTCGAGCAAGGGTCAAGGAGTTCCAAGCAGCCATGGAAAATATGTTTACATCAAGCTTGGGACGTGAGAAAGAAGAAATAATAAGGGAGGAACACTTTACTTTGCTTATGCATGAATTTGCATGAGTATTTAAAGTTTGCATAACATTCATTGCATTCAATAAACATGTTGTTCATTAAAGCATGTGTTGCATTTAAACATGTAGTTCATTTAGTTATACACTTCATTTAACTAAGTAGTTCATTGATTAAACTAGTTCATTCAAGATTATTAGTTCATTGAATAAAGTTAGTTCATTAATTAAACTAGTTCATTCATCAAACTAGCTCATTTATTAAACTAACTCTTAATTGTTTACATGCATGTTTTCAATTAAAGATTGAATAAAGTTTACCTTTGTGTCTAGGTGCATGAGGGAAGATGAACGGTTTTACGGATGCAAGAATATCAGCAGAATGTCTTCCAATTCTGGATGCGATACAGACGTGTTTGGATCCAGAAATCAATTGGACGTTATTCCTCCATCTCTTAGCTTTCCAATGCCTTTTGAATCACCTCAATCCGATATCGGGAGCTTGAGATACGAATGATTTATCAAGACAAGCAGGCTGAAATTTTTATTACGGGAATTTTATGCATGGATGATTTGAATGAATTTGAGCCAAGGAAGAGTTCTTTCATCTTCTACCAAGAGACAAGCAATTGATGGCCATCTTAATTCAGCAAATTCAAGGCATTCAAGGTTGATGTTATCACCATTCAAGTGGGGTTTCAAAATTCATTGAGGAGACATGAAATGAAGGCTGGATGGAACTCACCTTTTATGACATTCAAGTCATATTAATCAGCTTGGAAGATGAAGAGTTGCACTTAAACTGGACAGCAAGGATGTCTACATTCATCCTTGTCCACATTCATCCCCTTTCTCTTCATATGATAGCAAAACAAGGCAGCCCAAGAGTCCTTCTTAATTTGGACGAAAATATGACTAAATTCAACCTCAATTTGTCTAAACTAATCAGCTTTGAAGATGAGAAGAAAGGACAAAGCATTCATGTGTATTCAAGTGCATTAAGATGAGCATTCATCTTTCTTGTAACACCTTTTCATATTCTGCCTACTTCTACTATAAATAGGCATCTTTAGGATCATTGTAAGACACACTTTGAATATATAAAACATCTTTGAAAGATTGCTTTCATTCTTGTTCTCTTGTGGAACTTTATCGGCTTCAAGTTAGTCTTGTAGTCTTCATCCATTTCCCTTTTGTTATAGCGTTGGTTCCTAGCTCATCTATAGCTAGTGGGTCACGTTCCATATCCTACCACTTCATTTCCACTTTATTATATTGCTGGTTCCTAACTCTTTATAGTTAGGGGGTCACAATCCATCCTTTGAATTTCTTCATCTTAACGCCAACACCCCATCATCTTCACCTACATTTTCATCTTTTATTATTTTTTTTCCATAATCACAACTATCACTCTTCCTACACCCCTTCTACATATCTTTCATCCCATTATTTCTATTTCTTATTTATCTATTTCTACTTACATTGTTGTTTGAGTAATTTCAGAATACATTCAAAGCACTGCAGAGTTCTTACTAGAATCACGATCGGGCATTCACATATATGATTCAAAACTCATAGTCGAGATCATATCACCCTCTTTGCCTATTATTGTGGAACAGGAATAGGATAAAGGCTAAAAACACACGAATTTAACCCCAAATCATCTGACAATCGCACCTTCTCCTCTTCTCTAGAAAGCTTGATCAAGTTCTTCTCATTAGGAACTCCTCAATCCTTCTGTTAAGGCTAACCTTAAATTTTGAACTAGTTCTTCTCATAAGGAACCTATTCATTCTTCTTGGCAATGTTGATGTACCTCTCTGCAAAGGTATTGAACAAGTGAGCTCTTCTCATTATGAACTCCTCATTCTTCTCGAAAACATTAGTTGGTCTTTCTGTAAAGACGTCAAGCAAGTAAGATCTTCTCATTAGGAACTTCCGCATTCTTCAAAAGGGTGAACTCTTGATAGAGTAGCGCAATCTTGGATTTGGAAGCCTTCAATCAAGTTGTTGCAAGAACTAGGAGCTCTAGACTCAATCAAGGAAGTTTGGGCAGATCTGAAAATTCAAGAGAAAAGAGAAGGGATTTTCTTGAATTTTTCAGATTCAAGGCTAGAAATTTAAAGAAAGAAAGACGAGATGAAGGATTAGATGATAAGAAATAAGAATATAAATAAAAAGATGAGAAAAGATTAAGAAGAAGTTAGGTAAAACAAATCTGAAAATTTCCAGCTTTGTTTATGGCTTGTGGCGTCAATGGAGGAAGCTTGAATATGTGGAGATGGCGTGATGAATTGATAGTTGTTTTGTCCTCGGCACCCTCTTAGACGCAATTATCTAAGCAAGCAACCTCAAGCGGCTCTAACCCACCCTCCTAGATGCAATTACCTAGGCAAGCAAGAGTGTGAAGATGATCTCCCTCACAAGAACTCGATGATCTTATGTTGAAGATGGCTTCTAGACAAGTTTACCGAACACTTGCAAACTCAAAGAATACTAAAATCTCCAAAGAGAACTTTTTATTAATCAATGAAATCTGAATTACAATGTGGGCGAAGTCTCCTTTATATAGGCCATGGAGAAGTTTTAATCCTACTAAACTTTGGAATTAAATACAATAAATAAATGCTAAAATCTAATCTCCTAATTAGATAAGTAACTTCTAATAATAAATAAATGCTAAAAATAAAATCCTAATTAAATAAATCTGATCCTAATAGATATTGCAGAATCCTATGTTGATTTAAATTACAAATAATCAAATAAAATCTTGAAAATTCGTAATTATCCAAAAATCCCGTATTAATCCCGTATAGGAATTTCTGCATGCGCTGTCTTCGCTAAAATAGACGTATCTTGAGATCCAGATATCCGATTGAGGCGTTTCAAGATGCGTTGGAAAGCTAATTTGCAGCCGGACAAGTTTTAAGAAGACATGTTGACCCATAAATGCCTGGTTCCCATCCAAAAATTCGTCGCAAGTTAGCTGACTTTCCAGACTTCACAAACAGATTCAGTTTCTTGTCCAAGATGCATCGTTTTTGACCTCCTATGCGTGCATTGTTTTGGCCATTATTGTTTGCATCGAACAAATTCAGCTTCTTGTCCAATATGAGTAATTTTCATTAGGAACTCTTCTCATTAGGAGCTCTTCATTCTTAGCTGGGCGAGTTCTTTTCATTAGGAACTCAAAGGCTAATTCTTCTCTTTAGAAATTCTTCATTCTTTGTTGGACGAATTCTTCTCATTGGGAACTCTGGGCGAGTTCTTCTCATTACGAATTCTTCGTTCTTTGCTAGAATCCTGTCAAAGCAGATTAAAATGCTTTGATGAGGGTTAGTATGACCCTAATTTCTATGTATGATGCATGAACCATGGTGCATTGAGGATCAATCAAACAGTTCCACTTCTCGGGTAACCGGTCTGGCCTTGCTTCTTCACTAATTCTTGGTTTGCGCTAACACTTCATCTCACATTTAGAATTAGCCCTCGAAACCATCTTTTTGCGTTTCTGGTCATATGCTCTAAAGCGCTCTTTCAGGTTTTCACTTTGGTTTTTCTTTTCTTTTCTCTTTTTAAGGCGCCTTTTCAGGCTTTCACCTCACTCTTTTCTTTTCTTTTCTTTTCTTTTTTCTTTTTCTTTTTCTTTTTTCCTTTTTCTTTTCTTCTTTTTTCTTCTTTTTTTTCTTTTTAGCGCCCTTTCGGGTTTTCACCTTAGTTTTTTTTCACATTTTCCTTTCTGCTCTTCTCTCTGTCTACCACTCCGACTTGTACAGGTACTACTTGATTCAGGAATTTCTTTATTCGCTTTATTTCTTTTTTCTGCTGGCACAACATTATGCTCAATCTTCTCTTTATACACTCCTCTTCAATAATCTGGAGTGCTAAAGCTCACCTACATTCTTCAAAACATAGTAATACCAAGATATCATCTATTTTTAAGGAATTATGTTAGTCTACTTTTCAGGATGCTTTAGAAATAAAAGAAAGCTTTGAAGAGAATTCATGGATTTTATTGAAGCTTATAAGTAAGAATACAATAGATTTTGAAAGAGTCATGGCAAACTGAAACAATGAAATCAAGAAACAGAGTCAAATCTTCGGGCACCCAAGTATGAAGGATTCAGTAACCCTTTCACCCAAATATAGTTTTGAGCTTGAGCCTTTGTCTAGTAGACTTCAACATTGTGAAGATGCATACAGATGTGAAATCCCTCCCAAAATACCGGGCATCCGAGAGGTTTTAATTTCCAAATGCCTAATCGCAACACATCTGAGCTGCCCTTTGCTAGTTTTCAACTCAGGTCCACCTTTGGTTTCAAGACGCTATTTGCGAGTTTTCATCTTGAACCCCCTTTTTCTTTTCTTCATTTTTTTGTATGTATATTTGGAACCCTTTTCAGGTTTTTCACTTCACTTTTTTTCAATCTCTTTTTTATTCTTCAAACATAATATTTTTAACTGAATCGGAGTTCACTAGCTTGTGCAACTCTTCACAATCAATTTTAGCTAAAATCAACGCTTCTCTGGAAAAGGCCTTTTTGACAACATACGACCCTTTCCCAATTAGGCATCCATTTCCCATGAAAATCTCGATGTATCGGCAAGATCTTTTTTAGCACTATATCACCCTATTGGAGACTTTCTTATCATATGCCTGCATCATTCTCTTCGGGTACATTTGACTGTGACATATGGCTTTCAACCTCTTTTCTTCGATAAGATTCAACTGATCAAATCGAGCATGTACCCATTCTGCTTCATCCAATTTCACTTCAGACAAAACCTGAAGAGATGGAATTTCCATTTTGATTGGAAGTACCGCCTCCATTCCATAAACTAAAGAATAGGGTGTTGCCCCAGTAGAAGTTTGCACTGAAGTTCGATATGCAAACAAAGCAAAGGGAAACTTCTCATGCCAATCTTTGTAAGTGTTTGTCGTCTTTGCCATGATCTTCTTGATGTTCTTATTTGCTGCCTCCACTGCACCATTCATCATAGAGCGGTAACTCACAGAATTGTGATGCATAATTTTGAACTACTCACACACTTATGCTATTACCTTATTATTGAAATTGGTGGCATTATCAGTAATAACTCTTTCAGGTAGTTCATAATGACAAATAATCTCCTTCTTTAAAAACTTGCAAACTGTTGATCTGGTGATATTGGCGTAGAAGGCTACTTCCAGCCACTTAGTAAAGTAATCAATAGCCATAAGGATGAAGCGATGTCCATTAGAAGATTTGGGATAAATCTGACCAATGACACCCATGCCCCCAAATAGTGAAATGCCATGGTGAATTCATGGTATGAAGAGTTACTAGAGGGTAATTGATTTTTTTCGCATATATCTAACACTTGTGACATTTCTTGGCATGCTCAATGCAATCCCCTTCCATGGTTGACCAATAATATCCATATCTCATAATTTTTTGGGCTATCGAAAAGCCATTGGCATGTGTTCCACATATTCCATCATGTACCTTTGCCAAGATACTTCTGGCTTCTCGAGCATTGACACATCTTAGCAATATCTGATCTTTACCCCTTTTGTACAGGACTTCACCAAAAAGCACATATCTTATAGCCATTCTTCTGGTTGTCCTTTTATCATTATCATTTGCCTCTTTGGGATAAGTATGGAATTTAATGTATTGCAAAATATCATAATAACATAGGTTACCATCTACCTCCTCTTTTATGTTGTAACAATGAGCATAAGTTTTGTAACTCTGCATTTGAATTGGCATCATATCTTCTGGTTTATTTGCTAGAAATACCGAAGCCATTGTAGCTAAGGCATCAACCATTTGATTATCTTCCCTGGGAGGTAAGTGAAAGTGATTTCTTTAAACTCTTTCATCAACTTAAGGATCAACTTTTGGTATTCAATTAACTTTGTATCCTTTGTTTCATATTCTCCACGGAGTTGGTAAATCACCAATGCAGAGTCTCCATATACCTTCAAAATATCTATTTTCTTTTCAATAGCAGCTCGCAAACCTATAATACAAGCTTCATATTCTGCCATGTTATTGGTGCACAGGAATTCCAATTTACTTGTGAAAGGATAATGTGTATTATCTGGGGAAATCAGCACTGCTCCAATCCCACATCCCAGGGCATTAACTGCTTCATCAACGTATAATTTCCAGATTTCATTCTCTATAATTTCATTTTCTTTCGAGGAAATATTCAACACATCCTCATCTAGAAAATCAAAACTCAAGGGCTCATAATCCTCTGAAGCGCAGCTAGCCAAGAAATCTTCTATTGCACTTCCTTTTATCACTTTTTAGCTTATATACACGATGTCAAATTCTGATAACAGCATTTTTCATCGAGCCAATCTTTCGGTCAGAGCTGGTGCTTCCATCAAGAATTTTAATGGATCAAGCGAGATATCAACCAAGTAGTGTGGTATAGCATATGTTGTCTGAGTCTACGAGTTAACCAAACCAAGGCACAACATAACTTTTGGATTGGTGAGTATCGTACTTCACACTCTGTAAACTTTTTGCTCAAGTAATATATGGCTCTTTCTTTGTTTCATGTATCGTCATGTTACACCGCAGCACACATCCCATCGAATTCTCATAAACCGTCAGGTAAAGAATCAATGGTCTATCTGGAACTGGAGCTACTAGAATTGGAGCATTCATCAGATATTTTTTATCTTGTCTAGTGTTTCTTGACATTTCTCATCCCATTCGCCTGGATTATTCTTTCGAAGCAACTTGAAGATTGGATCGCATTTATTGGTCAATTGAGAAATGAATCGAGAAATATAATTAAATCTTCCCAGGAAACCTCAAACTTCTTTTTGTGAACAAGGGGATAGAAGATTCTGAATTGCTTTCACCTTGTCTGGATCAATTTCAATTCCTCTTCTGCTAACCACAGAGCCTAGGAGCTTTCCAGATATAACTCCAAAAGAACATTTATTCGGATTGAGCTTCAACTGATACTTCCTCAATCTTTGAAACAATTTCCTCAAGTTCTGAATATGTTCCTCTTCAGTCTGGGATTTGGCGATCATGTTGTGGAAAAGAGTTATCATGGTTCGCTAGTATGTTGCCCCAGCATTCTTTAATCCAAAGGGCATTACTTTGTAGCAATACGTTCCCCATAAAGTTATAAACATTGTTTTATCCATATCTTCTAGATCCATCTTTATCTGATTATATCCTGAAAAACCATCCATGAAAGAGAACCATGAATGTCCTGATGTGTTATCAACTAGAATATCTATATGGGGCAAAGGAAAATTATCTTTTGCACTTGCTCTATTCAAATCTCTGTAGTCAATGCACCTGCGTACTTTCCATCTTTCTGTGGCACCGAAACTATATTAGCCACCCATTTTGGATATTGTGCCACCTCAAGGAAACCAACATCAATATGTTTCTATACCTCTTCATTGATTTTTAATACCATTTCTGGTTTCAATCTTCTAAGCTTTTGTTGAATTGATTTACATTCTAGCTTTATTGGCAACTTGTGTACTACTATATCTGTATCCAATCCTGGCATATCTTGATAAGACCAAGTGAAGAAATCTTTAAACTCTTGCAATAAATCGACCAATTTTTGCTTTATTCTTGGCGAGAAAGCAGCACCGATCTTCACCTCCTTTTTAACTTCATTTGTGCCCAGATTTAGAATTTATATCTCTTCCTTGTGAGGTAAGATCTGTTTGTCTTTTTTCCACCAACCTCAGTAATTCATCAGGGATTTCATATTTTGTCTCATCTTCGACCTCATTGACTTCTATTAGACACCCTGGCCGCTCAAAATCTAATTTAGGATTGGATTCAGAATCATTCATACAATTAATAGCTGAAGACCTACAAGAAAAATAATAATATATGTTTGGAAAGGATGCAAGAAAAACAAGAAACATGTTTTCCATTTGAGAATCACAATGAAAACATCTTTATTGAAAGTAAACTTGCATAATAGCCCTTTACAGATAATCCATCATACTCACGGGCAAAAGTATGAGGTGGTTCTTGGCATTTACTCTATTTTATTCTTAAAGACTAAAGGAAGGTCCTCGGCTGTCCAATTATTCAATGTCTCTCTAGGAAAGCATGTATGTATTCCCTCCAGAAACTTGCTGGGCTGGGATCCCTCAAATATACCATTGATGCACAATCTTCCTACTATTTCTTTGAATATCTTCTCTTCTTGGAGCCTCAATGTCTCCTGATCATCCTTCTCTAGTTGCTTCTCTATATTGACTAACCCACGCGACTTGAAGATGCTTGTCAAGTCCAAAAAGGTCATGGGCTCCTAAGTAGTTTTATTTCCCAGTAAATGGGCCCTCCTTCGATCCTCATTCTTTTTTAGATCTTGTTTTCTCTGTTGAATGTCTGGCTTAAAACCAAGCCCAAAGCAGCTCTTCTTCATTATAACGGGCTTAAGGTACAAAAAACCCTATAAATCTTTCCCAAGTCCCTTTCCAGTCTTTGCCCCTCTGCCAAATGTCTTACGAACAGTCATCTTGGTGCAGTTTGATAGCTTCAAGTAAGGTATCGGCTTCCCTTCAGCAACAAAGGTTGCGTTTATAAATTCCAGAGCTCGAAATGAATATTCCAGAGCATTTTTATCTGTCTTATATATGGAGCGTCGATAGACACAGAAGCAATAATGTCTTCTTTGGCTCCAATACTCACCAGCTTTCCTTTAATTACAGACTTTAGATTTTGGTGCAAAGACGATGGTACTACGTCAGTAGAATGAATCCAGGGCCTTCCAAGAAAGCAATTGTAAGTCAGCTTTATATCTATGACCACAAAGTCAACATTATAATCCAAAGGTCCAATCAACAATGGCACCTCATTCTTTCCCAAAACCTCTCAAGTTGTTCCATCAAAAGCCTTCACCGTATTCTTGTAATCCTTCATATGAGAATCATCGATTGGCAACCTTTGCAAAGTCGCCATCGGCAAGACATTAAACGCCACCCATTATCAATCAATACACTTGGAAGAACATGCCCTTGCAGTGAGTTGTGATATTTAAAGCCTTCACAAATCCTATTCCTCCCTCCAGGATCTCATCATCAGTAAAGGTGATGTAGTTATCAGTAGCTATGTGGTTTACAATCTTGTCCAACTTATATACTGATATGTCATTCAGGATAAAAGTCTGGTTAAGCACCTTCAACAAGGCATTGCGGTGTCCTTCTAAACTTAATAGCAGCTTGAGGATGGAAATCCTAACTTGCTGTCTCTTTAATTGTTCAACGATACTATACTCACTATGTTTTAGAAATTTCAAGAAACTCCTGGGCTTGCTCTTTAGTGACAGGCTTATTTATTTTCGGGACCAGTTCCTCCCCAAATATTCTTCCTGGCACCATTGGAACCTTTGCTTTCTTTTTTCAGATTCTTTTGAAATTTTTGAAGAATGACATCTCCCGCTCCTGGTGAAGTGCCCAACTTCATTCACCGACTCCACATCAGACTTTTCTACTTTTGTCATTTCTCCCAGCAATTTTACCTCATCTTGAAGCTTTGACTCATCGGGTATTGCCATATTAGCAGCATAATTCCAAGGAACCTTTCAGGTGTCTTTGAATGCAAATGGTGCTAGAGAAGAGATCACAACCCTAGGAGTTGTTATCAGTGTTACATTACTGGATGAGCTTCCGACCTTTGGTCTGGCATAAATAACCAATGGTCTGCTTACTCCATATCTAACCCCTGAACTCTCAGAAGTGCATACATGTACCTCTTTTCTCTCACCTATTTTCTCAAAGAATTCAATCTCATTGTTATTCATCATCTTCTGGATCAAACATCTAAACTTAGAATAATGCTAATTTCATGTCCATCCACCTGATGATATTCACAATAAATGTCTGACTCCACTTCTTTTTCAACCCCCATGCATATCTGTATCATTCCAACATTGTATAACTGTTCAAACACCCATTTTAAAGGAGAACTGATTTCAGACACATCAGTCTTTAGCCGCTTAGCCTCATCATCTTTCTTTATTGCATAAATGTTGTTCAATTCTCAATTATGTACCCCAGGATCCTAGCATGATACTCACAATATGCCTTTGGGTCATACCATGGAGGATATAGAGGTTTTAGGGGTGTTAGATAATAGAGTCTTACCAAATCTGCATCAAACAACTATGGATATAGCTCCGTATATAATACTGGTAAAGGTGTGAGTTTATCCTATCATTTCTTGATCCTCAAGAATCCTTCTTATTCAAATTCTATGAACTTTTTGATGCACCAAACAATGATATTGTAACATTCTTCGGAGCCTCAGAGGCACTCGTGTTGTTTACTTTGTTGTCCTTCCTCTTAGAACTCTTACGGGAGCTTTCCCCACTTTCTGACCTTCCACTCTTAATAGCTACTTCAATCAACTCGCCAATCATCACCATATTAGCAAAATTATGAGTAGCATTACCTATCAATTTCTCAAAGAGTGGTCCCCTCAGAGTATTTACAAACATGTGATTGACTTCATTTTCCATCAACGCTAGCTGTACTTGTGCTGCTAATTCCCTCTACCTCTGTGCATACTGATGAAAACTCTCAGTAGGTTTCTGTTCCATAGCTTGCAACATGACCCGGCTAGGAACCATTTTAGACACATGCTTATATTGTTCCTCGAAAGTTCTAGAAAGATCATTCCACGACCTAATGTTGATTCAACTTAGTTGAGCGTACCAGCATGTTGTTAAACCCGTCAGACTATTGATAAGTGTTCAAAAGTACTAGTTTTCTTACCCTTTTCACTCATATTATTGTTAGACTTAGGCTCATATTAGTTGCATAATTAGCCATTCATGCATTAATCCATGTTTCCTTCCATCGTTGAGCTTGATTGCATAACTTGATTGTTTTTGTGGGAAAAGATGTTGCTTTGGTGTGTTTTGTGTGTATGTGCAGAATCACTTGCCAAAGCAAGGCTAGAACCAGTTGCCAGGGCAATGCATGAAGGAGATGCCGAGCTAGTTGCCAGGGCAATGCATGAAGGAGATGCCGAGCCAGTTGCCAGGGCAATTGTCGACAAAGAATAAGGTGATATAGTAGTCAAAGTTGATGACTAGACAAGCCCAAGATGATGTGGAGCAAAGCTAAATCCCAAAGGAGTTTGATTTCCATGAAGAGGTTAAAGAAGAATTAAATCCCAAGAAGATAGGAGAAGTTCTAGAAGGAATATAATTATAATAAAGAATTATATTCTTTAAAGATAATTTAACTCCAACTTAACTTCCTCCTCAAAGAAGGACTTTGACCTAGCCCGATAAATATAGGCCATGCCGTCAACTCCAAGGGGGAGAGTAGAGAGAATTTTTGAGAAGCTTCAAGGGGGAGAGTAGAGAGAATTTTTGAGAAGCTTCAAGGGGGAGATCTCGACAAGAAGGCTTCATCCATCCTCCATCTTTTTTCTTTCTTGTTCAATTAGGTTCATGCTAGGAAATCTTTATCTTGTGTTTCTTTGGAACCTATCCATGAACTAAATCTATTTGGCTAAGGTTATTGTGTTTTGTGGTTGTGAGAAACAATTGGATTTTGTTTAGGTAATAAGAGTTTGCACTTTTCTATTCAAGGTTTATTCATTCTTGGTTCTTATTCTTGTTTGCGAGTGAATTGGGAGAGGATCTCGTAACTTCATCTATTTATCTAATATCGGGAGAGTTAGATTCAAGAAATGAATGAATATGATCTTTATTCAATCTATTGATGGTGAAGATTAATCCGGCTTAGGAATAAGTTAAGGATTTCAACGGCTAAGAAGAGCGCAAGATTGGTTGTTGTTCACCCTTGATTCACGCAGAGATGTATTATCAAGGCATGCACAAGTAGCTAGAGTTTTGACTTAGGGATAAGAAGAAACCATTGAAGAACGCTCTGCCAAACCTTGAAGTTGCTGCCTAGACGCCCAAGTAGTTGCCCAACTAGTCGCCTAGGCAACCATCGATTAGTTGCCAAAGCAACCCCATTGTGCAAGTTGCCACGGCAACTGAGTTGCCCTTGCACTCTTTTACCAAGACGATCCAATCGGCTATCACACCTCAACTCACGATAACCTGGCCTATCTCTCTTATTTGATCTCATCTATTCTTTTACTTTATTGCTTTCTAGTTTAGTTATTAGTTAAACTCCTATAATCTTCTATTTGTGTTTTTACTTTTTACAGTGCAAGAGATTAGATTCTTAAAGTGGCACCAATCCCTGTGGAGACGATATCTTTTATACTATAACTTGCAACGTGTATACTTGCACAATTGCGTAGCACTTATTACACGCAACAAGTTTTTGGCGTCGTTGCCGGGGATTGGCAATAGCGACTGTGTTTTTATTTTCTTGTATTTTTTTATTTTTCTTGTTTAAGATTCAAAGGGTTAACAAACTTTGGTTTTGTATTGGTATATGACCAGGGCGAGACCGATTACACCAGAATATCCCTTTGATCCAGAAATCGAACAAACCTTATAAAGACTTAGACGAAGGTTAAGAGTAGCAATGGCTAATCAAGACGGCAATATGAATCAAGATGTTCCAGCAAGAGGAGGGGTGATTCTTGCACGAGACAGAACTATTCGAGACTATCTTGAAGAAGATCTTGATGGACTTAATCCAGGAGTTGTCGCACCTAAAATTGAAGCCGACCACTTTGAGTTGAAACCGGTAATGTTTAATATGATCAACACAATTGGTCAATTTGGTGGCTCAGCAGCTAAAGATGAACGACAACATCTTAAATCTTTCCTCAAGATTTGCAACTCCTTCAAAATACACGGAGTCACCCCCGATGTTTTACGATTAAGATTATTCCCCTATTCACTGAGGGAAAGGGCGAAAGCATGGTTGAATAGCATTCCTGCCGGATCAATAGGATCTTGGACCGATCTTTGTGATTTTCTTGCTCGGTTTAATCCTACAAATTTGACTGATAAGCTTCGTAACGCATTACTTCTTTTTGGCAGGCAAATTACGAATCCATGTACGAGGCTTGGGAGCGATACAGAGAACTTCTATACAAATGCCCCCTACACGGATTCTCAGTGTGAACACAAGTAACAATGTTTTACAACGCCGTGAATACACCAACAAGGATGATGCTAGACACCTCAGCAAACGACATACTCCTAGATAAGTCACCGGAGGAAGCAATGCAAATTCTAATCAGGCTGGCCAAGAATGATTATCAATTCCCCTCTACTAGAAGAGGAGTTAGACGCCAAGCCACAATACTTGAACTAGGATCATCATACTCAATTTCGGCACAATTGGCTACCTTAACCAAGATGGTCCAGAACATAGAGAAACCAAACAACACACATGAGGTCAAGGTAATGGATTCCTTTTGTGAGTTATGTGGTGGTAACCATGATTCTTCTGAATGTATGCAGAATCCAGAATCCAGCTTCTATGTGGGGAATTACAACCGGAACAACAATGTGATGTCCAATACATACAATCCAGCTTGGAAGAAGCACCCAAATTTTTCATGGAGTAATCCCAACAATGCTCTAAACCATAACAATCAGAATGCACAAGCATCGGGATTCCAGCAGAATATGCCACAGCAACAGTTGTCGCAGCAACAACCGACAACATCTAGTTCTTTGGAAAAATCTATCAATGCTTTTATGTTGAAAACTGAATCTTATATGGTTGAGAATAGTAACTTCATAAAAAGAACTGATACATTTATTAACAGGACTGAGATGAGATTGCAAAACCAATAGGCGGCAATCAAATCATTGGAAAATCAAGTCGGACAATTTGCTCAAAACCTGAATACTAGACCACAAGGAGGTTTACCTAGCGATAATGAAGTCGCAAGAGGAACTGGCCATGAGCAATGTAAGGCGATCACCACTAGAAGTGGCCAACAACTTAAAGAGGCTCAAGCTCGCTCACCAAATAAAACTCCACAAAAAGTTCAAGACGTACCCAGCGGTAAAACCTTAGAGGATGAACCAGGAATTTATGCGGCAACCGACAATAAGAATGCCTCGGCAACCGATGATAAGCATGCCTCGAAAACCAACGATAGGCGATCCACGACAACCCCAGTTGATGATGCCTCGGCAACTCTAGTTGTTCTAGCAATGGCATCAATCAGATTCCAGACCAATGAAAGGATCGAAGATATTCGACTTCCACCACTATTCCCATAAAGGTTGAAGCGACAAAAGCAAGAATATCAATTCAAGAAGTTTCTTGATATCCTAAAGCAAGTCCACATCAACCTTCCATTTGTGGAAGCAATTGAACAAATACCGAACTATGCCAAGTTCCTTAAAGACATTGTGTCCAAGAGAACAAGGCTAGGAGAATTTGAAACAGTTGCCGCAACAAAGGGATGCATGGCCATGTTGCACAATCGTATGCCACCCAAGTTGAAGGATCCCGGAAGTTTCACAATACCCTGTTCTATTGGAAACCACTATGTCGTGAAAGCATTATGCGACCTTGGGGCTAGCATGAACTTGATGCCTAAATCGATTTTCCAGAAACTAGGAATCGGGAAGGCAAGACCTACAACAGTTATGCTACAGCTAGCCGATAGATCCTATGTGCATCCAGAGGGAAAAATCGAAGACATACTGGTAAAAGTTGATAAATTTATTTTTCCCACTAACTTTATTATTTTGGATTATGAAGTAGATGAGCATGCACCTATCATTCTCGGGAGACCATTTCTAGCAACAGGGAGAACCTTGATCGATGTTGAAAAGGGAGAACTCACAATAAGGGTGAATGACCAGCAAGTTAAACTAAATGTGTTCCAAACACTAAGGCAGGCCGATAATCCAGAAGAATGCCAACTTCTTCATGCCACAGCAGAGTTTAACTTTGACGAGGAATTTAGTTGCCTCGGCAACTACATTGCCGATCAAGAGGAACCTGAGGAATATGAAGAACTGATCGATGAGGAACAACAAGAATAGGCAAATTGGCTAGTCAATCGACCAGGTACATACTTTGAACCACTAGATTACTCAGGTAAGAAAGGTAAGCTCGAAAAGTCCTCTATTGAACAACCACCGATTCTTGAGTTGAAACAGTTGCCAGAGCAACTAAAATATGCATACTTAGGAACCGATAATACATTGCCTGTAATTATTTCTTCTAATTTACAGCCTGAGCAGGAAAAGAAGCTGATCAAAATGTTGATGCTACACAAGAAGGTAATAGGGTAGACAATTGCCGACTTGAAGGGAATTAGCCCGGCAGTGTGCATGCACAAGATTTTGTTGGAAGATGATCACAAACCTTCAATTGAGGCCCAGAGGAGACTGAATCATGCCATGAAAGGGGTTGTAATGAAAGAAATCATTAAGTGGCTTGACGCCGGCATTATATACCCTATCTCTGATAGTACATGGGTAAGTCTGGTACAATGTGTACCAAAAATAGAGGTATAACGGTGGTAAGTAATGAAAACAATGAACTCATTCCAACCAGGACTGTGACCAGTTGGAGGGTTTGTATGGATTATCGAAAGCTAAACAAAGCCACTAGGAAAGATCACTTCCCATTACCCTTTATTGATCAAATGCTTAACCGTCTTGCAGGTAAACCCTTTTATTGTTTTCTTGATGGTTATTCAGGTTACAATCAAATTGCCATAGCACCAGAAGATCAAGAAAAGACAACCTTCACATGTCCATACGGAACTTATGCTTTCTGAAGGATGCTATTCGGATTGTGTAATGCCCCAACAACCTTCCAAAGATGCATGATGGCACTCTTTTCAGACATGGTCGAAGACTTCCTTGAGATCTTTATGGATGATTTTTCCATTTTTGGTAATGACTTCGACAATTGCCTCGACAATTTAGAGAAGGTGTTGGCAAGATGTGAAGAAACTGATTTAGTCCTCAATTGGGAGAAGTGCCATTTTATGGTAGATGAAGGAATAGTGCTCAGCCACAAGATTTCATCCAAGGGAATTGAAGTAGACAAAGCCAAGGTGGACGTAATCTAGAGATTACCCCCACCAAGTTCGGTTAAAGGAATCCGAAGCTTTCTTGGACATGCAGGTTTTTACAGGAGGTTCATTCATAATTTTTCTAAAATCACTAAACCCTTGTGCAATTTGCTTGAACAGGATAAAGTCTTCGATTTTGATGATTCTTGCGCCCAAGCATTCAAAACCCTAAAGGAAAAGCTTGCCTCGGCACCCATTGTCGTTCCACCAGATTGGACGCTACCTTTTGAGCTCATGTGTGATGCAAGTGATTTTGCAGTAGGAGCAGTCCTAGGCCAACGCACAGGTAAGACCTTCCATGTGATATACTACGCTAGTAAAACTCTTAATAGTGCTCAAGTGAATTACACAACAACGAAGAAAGAATTACTAGCTGTAGTTTTTGCATTTGACAAGTTTCGATCCTATTTGATTTGCACAAAGGTAATTGTTCATACGGACCATTTAGCAATTAAATATCTATTTGCTAAAAAGGATGCCAAACCTCGTTTGATTCGTTGGATATTACTTTTACAAGAATTTGATATTGAAATTAAGGACAGGAAAGGAACAGAAAATCAAGTGGCCGATCACTTATCACGTTTAGAACGCAATAGGGAGGAGGACGCGGATTTAGAGATATGCGATGCATTCCCGGATGAGCAACTGATACGGAAGCCAGGATCCAAGAATTACCTCAAAATCTAGGAACCCTCTAGATCACAATTAATCTAGCAAACTCACTAATATGATCTGAGAAAACCCCAAACTTCATGTTCAGCAAACCGATTATAAAGCATGATCTTGATGTAGAAAACGAGATAGGATGAATTTGATGGTGGCGGTGTTGGATAGATTTGTCCTTGGCACCCTCCTAATTGCAATTGAATAGGCAAACACCTGCAAACGGCACGAATCTCTCCGATGAATGGATGATGACGAGATAGATGTTGTAGGATATTTTGTCCTCGGCACGCTCTTAGACGCGATTATCTAAGCAAGCAACCTCAAGCGGCTCTAACCCACCCTCCTAGATGCAATTACCTAGGCAAGCAAGAGTGTGAAGATGATCTCCATTACAAGAACTTGACGAACTTACGTTGAAGAAGATTTCTAATACGAAGAATAACAAGGCAAATCTATCTACCTTGAAAATAAAATGGCCCATGGCCAAAGGTTTTTGCAACTCATAAATTCATGATGTTGTTCTTATTAGTGAAGCAAATATGCCTTTAAATAGGCTACAAATGAAGAGTTCAACTTAAATTAGGAAAAGTAAAGATAATAATAAAATAAATAAATAAATAACAAATCTAATCCTAAATCATCTAAATATCTTCATAAAGAATCCTAGATTAAATTTAAGTACAAATAATCAATAAAATTATTGAAAATTCGTAATAAATAATATTTCCCGTGATAAAACCGTATAGAGATTTCTGCTCGCACATTCTTCACTAAAATGGACATAACTTGAGCTCCTGATGTCAGATTGATGCGTTTCAAGATGCGTTGGAAAGCTAAGAGACAGCCGAATATGTTTGAAGAAGACATGTAGACTCAGAAGTGCCCAAATCCCATCCGAAAATTCGATGTAAGTCGGCTGAAATTCCAGACTTATAAAACAACTTCAACTCTTTGGCTACAATGTATCATTTTAGCCCCCCATACATGTATCAGCAACTTTTAGTTGCCTCGGCAACCATTGATGTGCATGCCTCGGAACCCACGATGCCGCAACAGCTCTTGACGCACACGCCTCAGCAACCAAGGATGTGCATGCCTCGGCAACCCTCGATGCTGCAGTAGCTCTTGACGCGCACGCCTCAGCAACCATGGATGCGCATGCCTCGGCAACCCTCGATGCCTCAGCAGCCCTTGACGCGCACGCCTCGGCAATTTTGGGAGCAATCACCACGGCAACACATGCCTCGGCAATACCCTGGTACGCAGATTTAGTTAATTTCCTTGTTTGTGGTATTTTACCTTATGGTCTTACTCACCGAGGGAAGAAACGGTTCCGCCATGATGCTAAGCATTACTTTTAGGACGAGCCTCTTTTGTTTAAACAATGTGTAGATCAGGTTATACGCAGATGTGTCCCTGAAGAGGAGCAGCAGAATGTACTCCGGCAATGTCATTCTTCACCCTATGGAGGACATTTTGGAGGTACTCGTACCGCGGCCAAAGTTTTGCAATCCAGTTTGTATTGGCCAACATTGTACAAAGATGCCCAAGACTTTTACAAGCAATGTGATCGTTGCCAGAGGACGGGCAATATCTCTAGACGACATGAGATGCCGCTCCAAAACATCATCGAGGTGGAATTGTTCGATGTATAGGGGATCGATTTTATGGGACCTTTCCCATCTTCATTCAGCAACCTCTACATTCTACTTGCCGTCAACTACGTGTCTAAATGGGTTGAGGCAGCTGCAGTTCCAAACAATGATTCCAAGACCGTGCAACGATTCTTGTAGAAAAACATATTTACACGGTTTGCGATGCCGAGAGTAATTATCAGTGACTAAGGCAAGCATTTTTACAACAAACTTATTGCCAAGATGTTGCAACACTTCGGCGTATCACACAAGATTGCCACGGCATATCACCCACAAGCCAATGGGCAAGCAGAAATTTCCAACCGGGAATTGAAGGGTATACTTGAGAAAGTTGTAAATCCCTCTAGGAAGGATTGGTCATTAAGACTAGATGACGCGCTTTGGGCATATCACACTGCATTCAAAACACCCTTGGTATGTCCCCCTTCTGACTTGTCTATGGCAAAACATGCCATCTACCGGTGGAAATCGAAAACAAGGCATATTGGGCAATCAAGATCGTTAATATGGATTAGGAAAGTGGCGGACAAAAGCATTTGTTGGACCTCAACGAGATAGAAGAATTTCATGCACTCGCCTATAACAATGCACGAATCTACAAGGAGAAAACAAAGCAATGGCATGACAAGAAACTATTGCCGCGGCAATTCACACCAGGGCAACTAGTTCTTTTATTCAATTCTCGGCTAAAACTTTTCCCGGGAAAACTAAAATCAAGATGGTCGGGACCATTCGAAGTTGTTAAAGCATTCTCCCATGGTGCTGTGATAATCAAGTCCATCACTGACAAACATGAATTCAAAGTTAATGGACAAAGATTAAAGCACTACAATGGTACCCATGTGGAACATAACAAATAAGTGGTCACCTTAGGAGATGCATGAGCATGCTCTCATTTCGATATTTTTTTATTTTTTATTTTTTATTTTAATTTTTTTTAATTTTTTCGAACTATTTAATTTTTATTTTTTATTATTTTCGATTATTTGCTCTTTTTAGGATAGATTTATTTTCTTTAAGATTAAAACTACATCTTTCATATTTATCTTTTTAAGTTTAAGAATCCCTTTACACATCTTTATTTATTTTCTTTTATTAGTTTATCTTTAATTTTAATCCTTATTTGATTTGTCTTTGAATTGTAGGAAAAGAGTTCAAGATAAAGAGAAATTTTGATTCAAGAAGGAAAACATCTTCAACAAGGAAATTAATGGGCTGAATCTAAGTCCTATATAAAGCCTCCAACTTACCCTAAAAAAACCCTAGCCGTCACCCTTCCCCTAAACCGAAACCATCTTTTTCTTCCTTCCAAAATTAATCTCACCCACCATATTTACTACCTATCTTTTCTATAAAACCCATCACCCTTAACTTCCAAGAAACCTATTCCTACTTTTCATCTTGCAACTCTTTAGTTTCTTTTATTTTCTTTTCTTTGTGTTTTACAAAACTCACAACCAAGATCATCCATGGCATCCAAAATTAAATTTTTGGTTCATCCAAGTTCCTCCAAAGAACCAAGATACAAGAAGTTTGCTACACCGGCGGTTCAAGAAAGATTTCACTCCAAGTTTGAAAGCCGGAAGATTTGTGAAGAACAAGGCTTTGAATACTCCAACTCTCATCAAGATTTCGGCCTTGAACCATTCATCTTCGAGAGGATTGAACATCAAAAGTGGCAAATCTTTTGCCATCACTCAAAACCGGGTAACATCTCATGGGTAAGAGAATTCTATGCTCACTCACCTAACTCGGATAATCCTTATGTTTTTGTTCGTGACAAGGCCACACTCATAAGCCCCGAAAACATCAACACCTTTTACGGGCTCTACATTGAGAAGGACGAGCATCAAGCCTTTGTTGATCAAATCACACCCAAGCAACTCGACAAGGTGCTTCAAGAACTCACTCTACCGGGAACTCATTGGAACGACTCTCATAGGACAAGGGTTCTCTTTTCTTCCCTTGCTTAATTTCCAATCTTTGCAAGGAAATGCATGTCCCAAGTGAGTCCACCGATGAAAAGGCCCTACCAAAGTCCGGTTGGAATCAAGCACAAATCCAAAAGCTAATGGGAGAGGCACCGGTAAAATCCTCAAGGCCTCCAATTGCCGCCGTAACCCCTGCCGCCTTGGCAACCCCTAACACCCAAGCACCTAATGCCCGAGCAACTCGGCCATCAACCCCGGGACACTTTGAAGCACTCTTGCAACCATTGGCGAGCAACCTTAGGCAAATTGAAGACCGGCAACTAATGTTCATGCGGTACATGAAGGAGCACAACAATGCCATCACCCAAGTCATCCTAGAAAAGTACTCGGACAGCCGTGTGTCCTTCCCAATCTTTCCGGTCGAGATCCTTGCCACGGCAATCGCAACAGATGATGCCATAGTAACCTACACCGCGCCTGCCAAAGCAGATGCCACGGAAACCAACCCTAAAGATGGCATGACAACCAAAGCTAAAGACGTCCCCGCAACCACTACAAACGCCAAAGGTAAATCACCTATGCCCGAATCAACTCGTACGGAATCATTGTTTGATTTTTCAGATTCAGACGAGTCCTCCATTGCACCAAAAAAGACCGCACCAATTTTATCATCCAAGCGAAAAGCCAATGACATTGATGAAGAGGACGATGAGGACAACCCCGTACGAGGATCGATTCCACCATCAGCAACAAGGAAACAACCATCGCGTTCAAGCAAGAGAATCAAGACACCGACCAAAAGGAAACTAATCATCCACGACGACGAACTCTCGGAGTAAGTCCTCGTTTGCATTTTACTTTTCTTTATTTTTATTTCTTTTTAATGCAAGCATTGAGGACAATGCCTCACTCGAGTTTGGGGGGGATTGTTATTAGTTAGTTACCATGTTTAGTTGCATTCAACTTAAGTATTGCATTTAGGATACATAAATGGCTTGCCATGCCTTTAGTTGGAACAAGAGTTACCTAGATTTGATGAATATCCGATGATGACTTTGCCAATGCACTTAATTGATAGAATTTTTATTCTAGGATAACCATGGAAACACTTAGAATTTTACTATGATGGTAAATTTTGATGAAACACTGTTGTGGTTTGATTGATTTAAGGAATTCTAGTGAACTTAGGGTGATAGTTAAAAAAATTGGGAGATTAGAATAAAAAGTGAATAAATGCTAGAGGTGCCCGAACTTGGCTCTAGCATGTGCTAAAAATTTGATTGCTAGAGGTGCCCGAAATTGGCTCTAGTATGTGCTAAAAAATTGATCGCTAGAGGTGCCCAAAACCGGCTCTAGTCGAATAAATTAATTAACTTAAGAAAACTAAAAACAAAACACTGGAGGTGCCCAAAACCGACTCTAGTTAAAACATGTTAAAAGAACCCAATGAAGTAATTTGAAAACCTCTTGTTTGCATAGAATCCGAAAAATCAACTTGCACGCAACTCCGCACACACTCACAAGCATTATAGTTTGATTCCAAGTAACTCCTAAGTTTTTCGAAAAATGAAAAGCCAATCATACTTTGTGCCCCGATTCTGAGAATTGAAATCAAGTTCAAAGCTAAGTTTGTGAAAATTGAAGTCTTGGCAGGTAATTATTAGTTTGCATTGCTTGAGGACAAGCAATAGTTCGAGTTTGGGGGTGTGATAAGTGTTCAAAAGTACTATTTTTTTTACCCTTTTTACTCATATTATTGTTAGACTTAGGCTCATATTAGTTGCATAATTAGCCATTCATGCATTAATCCATGTTTCTTTCCATCGTTGAGCTTGATTGTATAACTTGGTTGTTTTTGTGGGAAAAGATGCTGCTTTGGTGTGTTTTGTGTGTATGTGCAGAATCACTTGCCAAAGTAGGGCTAGAACTAGTTGCCAGGGCAATGCATGAAGGAGATGTCGAGCTAGTTGCTAGGGCAATGCATGAAGGAGATGCCGAGCCAGTTGCCAGGGCAATTGTCGACAAAGAATAAGGTGATATGGTAGTCGAAATTGATGACTAGACAAGCCCAAGATGATGTGGAGCAAAGCTAAATCCCAAAGGAGTTTGATTTCCATGAAGAGGTTAAAGAAGAATTAAATTCAAAGAAGACATGAGAAGTTTTAGAAGGAATATAATTATAATAAAGAATTATATTCTTTAAAGTTAATTTAACTCCTCCTCAAAGAATGACTTTGACCTAGCCCTATAAATTAAACGCCATGCCGTCAACTCCAAGGGGGAGAGTAGAGAGAATTTTCGACAAGCTTCAAGGGGGAGATCTTGACAAGAAGGCTTCATCCATCCTCCATCTTTTTCTTTCTTGTTCAATTAGGTTCATGCTAGGGATTCTTTATCTTGTGTTTCTTTGGAACCTAGCCATGAACTAAATCTATTTGGCTAAGGTTATTGTGTCTTGTGGTTGTGAGAAACTATTAGATTTTGTTTAGGTAATAAGAGTTTGCACTTTTCAATTCAAGGTTTATTCATTCTTGGTTCTTATTATTGTTTGCGAGTGAATTGAGAGAGGATCTCGTAACTTCATCTATTTATCTAATATCGAGAGAGTTAGATTCAAGAAACGAATGAATATGATCTTTATTCAATCTATTGATGGTGAAGATTAATCCGGCTTAGGAATAAGTTAAGGATTTCAACGGCTAAGAGGAGCGCAAGATTGGTTGTTGTTCACCCTTGATTCACGCAGGGATGTATTATCAAGGCATGCACAAGTAGTTAGAGTTTCAACTTAGGGATAAGAAGAAACCATTGAAGATCGCTCTGCCGGACCTTGAAGGTTGCTGCCTAGACGCCCAAGTAGTTGCCCAACTAGTCACCCAGGCAACCATCGATTAGTTGCCAAGGCAACCCCGTTGTGCAAGTTGCCACGACAACTGAGTTGCCCTTGCACTCTTTTACCAAGACTATCCAATCGGCTATCACACCTCAACTCACGATAACCTGGCCTATCTCTCTCATTTGATCTCATCTATTCTTTTACTTTATTGCTTTCTAATTTAGTTATTAGTTGAAATTCCTATAATCTTCTATTTGTGTTTTTACTTTTTATAGTGCAAGAGTTTAGATTCTTGAAGTGGCACCAATCCCTGTAGAGACGATATCTTTTATACTATAACTTGCGACGTGTACACTTGCACAATTGCGGAGCACTTATTACGCGCAACAAGTTTTTGGCAAAACATGTTTTCCCAAATCCACTAAGAATTTCTTCCTCTTTTAAGGCTTAGGAGGCAACCTTTACAACCTAGACTCAATTACCAAGCCTAGCATCCAACCAAAGCTTACAACCCAAGTTTTGGGAACCCTCTCTAACAAGAGAAAACAAAGCAAACAATAAATTCCTCTACAAGGTATGTGTTTACACTCTTGCTTGTAGCGACCTAAAATTTAAAATAAGTTTAGAATATATGGGATCGCTAAAAAGGAGTAACAAGATTCCTTTCTTTTTTAATTCTTTTAAAAACGAGGGAGTTCTTTAAAAATTCTTGTTTTTTGGGAAAACGGTAAAACTCGGAGTCATCGCCGGCCACTAAGGTAGGCCGGACACCACAAAACTAGAGATTCGATTAAAAATGGGGTTCGGGAGTCGGTTATGGATGGAGAAGGTTCTGGCACCCTTATACCGCCCAAAAATTGGTACCATAAAAAGAAAATAACAATTACCGTTTTATTAATATCGAACTTTGTGAATTAAAGTGACGATTAACTTAAAATCCGATTATACATGCGAGTCCATTTTAAGGGTCTCGTTATTCGAAAGTAAAAAGCCAGACCACGATCACTACATTAGATACTGGCCGCATTTACCGTCGAATAAAAAGACCCCGCATTAACAACATATTTAATATTCCAAATGCAATATTTACAACAATAGGGGCAATGGCAAATATAGAGGACATAAAACATGAAACAAAAACACGAAATTACAAATGAAAACCTAAATATCACGTATCAACTACAATCCATAAATATTATATTACAAGAACTAATTTGCATGCATATAACACTGAAACCAAATACATCAAAAATATAAAAACATATAACTTGCTATGTAAACAAACTATGCGCTTTAAAACACATACGAAACGAAAGAAAATGATACAAAAAGGTATGTTCATGTGTTTATAAAATGGTATAAAAAGAATAAATCAAACATAGGTCCATGTGTACATACAAACAAATATGGATAATATGAAAAAGCGTATCATACATTACATACCATACATGCAACATACTACACCGTACTAGTGGTTTAAAACGAACTAATCACAGCACATCAACGTGTAAAATCAGGGAAATTAAACATGCACTAAATTAAAGCTGAAAACTTAAATATGCATGCTGGATTAATACCAAATTTAAGAAATTGGGGACTCAAAAAGTAATTTTTAAACACTGTTAGGGGCTAAAAAATATTAAAAATAACAAACAGGGGGGACAAAAACGGGTATTAAACCTTTTAAAAAAAGAATTAAATAAAAAAGGGTTTAAATGGGCACGAGTTAAAACTAGGAGGACCTGGGGTGTAAAAATACCATTTAAAAAAGACTCAGTTTGATTTTAAAGCGAAATAGAAGGATTTAACAACATCCGGGGACCAAAGCCGTAATTTTAAAAGGGGAAAACCTGAAAAAGAAACTCAGAAACGCGCTAAGGATTTAAAAGAGCAAATAACCCATTTATTTTATTTTTCAGAACTATAAAAGTCAAAAATTGCCCAAAACGGCAATCCTTTAGCCATTTGAAAGCTTTTCTTCAATTTCTAAAAATACAGAGAGTTTGAGCTCTCTGGTTTCTCTCCCAAGACTCAACCCCAGCCACCGTGAAACACTCCAACCACCGCCTAACGGTGCCGAAAAACTTAAAGATCAAAACCAGAAACTTCCTTTTCGAACCCAACACACGAAAACAAGCCTAGTTCCAAGATTTGAACCCGACACACCTAGATCTAGCCTTAGACAGCTAAAAAAAACCAAACGCCCCCAGATCTGTAAAACTACGTTGTTGCGCGTATTGAGTGCTACGCAAACGGTGCAAGTATACACGTCGCAAGTAATAAAGTGATACGAGTATCGAGTATCTTCTCCATAAGGATTGGTTTGGGCCACTTTGCTTTAGTTATCGCACTGTAAAAGTAAAAACACAATTGATAGTAGGAGTTGATTTTAACGAGTAAAGTAAAAGAGCAAGTAAATAAAATAAAGATGTAAACAAATGAGAGAGAGTAGGCCAGGTTATCGTGAGTTGAGGTGTGATAGTCAGAAGGATTGTCTTGGTAAAAGAGTGCAAGGCCAACTCAGTTGCCGTGGCAACTTGCGCAGCTGGGTTGCCTTGGCAACTAATCGAACAGTTACCTGGGCAACTGGCTGGGCAATTGTTTGGGCGGCTGTGCAGCAACTTCAAGGTTCGGCAGAGCGTTCTTCAATGGTTTCTTCTTATCCTTAAGTCAAAACTCTAGCTAATTGTGCATGCCTTGATAATACATCCCTGCGTGAATCAAGGGTGAACAACAACCAATCTTGCGCTCCTTTTAGCCGTTGAAATCCTTTAACTTATTTCGAAGACGGATTAGTCTTCACCATCAATTGATTGAATAAAGACTATGCTCATTCGTTTCTTGAATCTAACTCTCTCGGTATTAGATAAATAGATAGATTCACGAGATCCTTTCCCAATTCACTCGCAAACAAGAATAAAAACCAAGAATGAACAAACCTTGAATTGAAAGTGCAAACTCAATTACTTAAACAAAATCCAATCGTTCTCACTACCACGGACCCAAAATAACCCAAGCCAATTCACATCAATTCATGGCCGGTTTCGAAAGATATACAAAGAATAATCCCCAAACATGAATCGAATAGAATAAAGAAGAAGAAGACGAAGAAATCGACCAGCCCTCTTTGGAAACTCTGTCAATCGAACTCTCCCTCCCAACTTGTTGAAATAGGCGGCTAGGGGTTCTTTATATAGGAGATGGTTAGGTCAAAGTCTTTCTTGAGGAGAAAGTTAAGTTGGAATTAAATACTTTAAAAGAATATAATTCTTTATTATATTTAAATTTCTTCTAGATCTTCTTCTATCTTCTTTGGGATTTAATCTCTCTTTGAATCTCCAATTCTTCTAGGATTTATCTTCTTCCATGTCATATTAGGCTTTATCTAGTCATCAATTCGAGTGCCACATCATCTTATCCCTTATCGACAATTGCCTTGGCAACTAGCTCGGCATAACCTTCATGCACTGCCTTGGCAACTGCGTCGGCATCTCCTTCATGCACTACCCTAGCAACTGCGTCGGCATCTCCTTCTTGTATTGCCCTGGCAACTGGTTTCAGCCTTGCTTTGGCAACTGATTCTGCACACACAAAAACACACCAAAGTAGTATCTTTTTCCACAAAATTAAGCAAAATATGAAATCAAACTTGTCCACCAAGGAAACAATACAAACATGCAAGAATGGCTAATAATGCAACTAATATGAGCCTAAGTCTAACAATAATATGAGTAAAAAGGGTAATAAAAATAGTACTTTTGAACACTTAACACACCCCCAAACTTGAACTATTGCTTGTCCTCAAGCAATGCAAAACTAAACATTACCTGCCAAGACTTTAATCATCAAAGACATGCTTCAAACTTGAATTCAAACCTCGGAATCGTGGCACAAAGTATGATCACCTTTTAATTTTTCGGATAGCACAAAAATTACCCGAAATCAAACTATAATGCTCGTGACAATGTGTGTGCGTAGTTGTGAACAAGTTGATTTTCAAGATTCTATATGAACAATAGGCTTTTATCAATTTAATTACCAGAGCATTTATTTTTATTTTTACTAGAGCCAATTTCGGGCACCTCTAGCAAAGTAAGTAATTTCTAATTTTATTTTAGTCGACTAGAGCCAATTTTGGGCACCTCTAGCAATTCTTTAATGTGCATTAACTACTAGAGCCAGTTTCAGGCACCTCTATCAAGAATTTAACTTTTAATTTTCAATTTTAAATTTACCCAAATTTTAAGCAACCTAAGTTCACTAAGTTTCTTTCAATCAACAAGCCACAACCGTGTAAAAAAATCAGCGTCATAGTAAAATTCTAAGTTCTTTTCATGCAATCCTAAAATTAAAGGTTCTTTCAATTAAGTGCAATGGCAAAAATTCATCATTGTATATTCAACAAGTCTTAAGCAATTAAATCCAATTAAAGGCATGGCAAGTAACATATGCAACCTATATGTGATTGCTAAAGATGAATGCAACTAAACATTAAACTAACTAGAAACCAACACCCCCAAACTCGAGAGAAGCATTATCCTCAATGCATGTAAAAGTGAAACAAAATTTAAAAGAAACTAAATGAAATGAGTTAGTCGGAGAGGTCGTCACCTCGAGTGATAAGTTTCCTTCGTGCCGTTTGCTTGATTCATTTTTCGGTCAGTGGTTGAATGCTTGTGGCTGGTACCGCGTGAATAGCATTGCTTTGATTTGATCCATGTTTACCGAGGTAGGTTCACTTGCTTGGGCATCAGTAGTTGCCGAAGCCATTATTTTTTCCTGGGCATCGCTAGTTTCTGTTGCCATGGCAACTGCTAAGGCAATTGTCGGGGCATCCTCTGTTGCGGTTGCCGTGGCAAGTAGTCGGTAGTGAATTTCCTTAGCATGGTGGTTGTGAGTCTTGTTGTGGAAAAGAAAAGAAAACAAATAAAACCTAAAAACTAAAGATAATGAAGACAAATAAAATAAAATATCTCCTAAAAATTCCAAAAATAAATAAAGAAAAAAATAACCGAAAATAAAATAAAGTTCCAAAAAATTAAAAACAAAAATTAAAGATTCTTAGAAAGAGAATTTTTCATGCATCTTCTAATGTTACTGCATATCTGAGAAAACTTGAGGATGGTAATTTTCGATACTTCTTAAAGTCCATCAACACCCTCTATCGAGTGACAATATTGCCCAATAAGAATTGGGCCAATGTACTCGCAGCTACTCCCCTTTGTGTTACCATGGTGGAGGTATCTCTCTTCCTTGTTCTCTTGTAGTCCATGTATACTCTCCACCTTACTACTATTCCTGAAGGCATGAATATATTAGTAGAAAAGTTATATCAACACCTAACCATTTAATTACCTCAATCTCATCGACCTCCATCATGGTTGGATGTAGCTTTCGTTGTCGTGGCAATTGCTGCTCAAGCCAATTGTCGTGGCAATCAGTTGCCAAAATTCGCTGTAAGTCAAGGGAAAAACCAATTGTCTGAAAAGCTTTACGAATCCAAACACTGTTTTCTTTTGGCCTTTCAAACATCTCCATCAGTAGAGATTTCGATGGCTTCAAATCTACCAACATCGGTTCCTCAAGACATACATGTAATGGACGAGGTGAGTTTTTAAAGAATTCAAAAGGTTCAACCATTACCTGCTCATATTCCATTGGTAAAGTATTATCATTTCGTTGATCTTGCATGTCGTCATGCAATTGCCGTGGAAACTGTAGATGAGAGCAATCTAAAAATTCCTACTTCAACATCAACGTTGTAACCTTCTGGGCATCAGGTTCCTTAGAATTTGTTGTAGTATTGTTGTTCTCAGCTTCATTGAGTGTTGTCGCGACATTGCTCTGTTCAGGCTCCTCAATCATTGCCGAGGTAATTTGTTGCTCAAGCTCATTAAGTGTTGGGCAGTCTTTCTCATCAACATACTCTCGACTTTGAGGTTTTAGTTGTTCTTCACACATCGGAGAGCTTTCCTTGCATTGTTCCTTGTCCTCTTGCCTTGGGACGTCAGTATCCCCGGGAATGGATTGTTGGTGCATGTTATCCAAGGCATATGTAGATCTCCTCAATTGATCTTCTGAATCCCCCAATGATACGAGCATGAGAGAGGTCAAAATAATCATCTTGGAAAAGAAGTTGAAACTGCTTTGCAAGTCAGAAACATCAGTCAACTTGCGAAGCATTTTTGGATGGGATCCAGGCATTTATGGGTCAACATGTCTTCACTAAAATGGACATAGCTTGAGCTCCCGATGTCGGATTGATGCGTTGGAAAGCTAAGAGACAGACGAATATGTTTGAAGAAGACATGTAGACTCAGAAGTGCCTGGATCCCATCCGAAAATTTGATGCAAGTCAGCTGAAATTCCATACTTATAAAACAACTTCAACTCTTTGGCTACAATAATCATTTTAGCCCCCCATACATGTATCATTCTCCCCCTGTTGAAAACGATTTGTCCCAAATCTTAAGAGTTGTTGATCACAACCTTCAAGTCTCTTGAGATGTCTCCAGGAATGAAATATTAAAACTAGGATCTATATAGAGAATTATATATTTTTTCTTTTTTCTCAACTACTAAAACAACAGTAAAAGATAATTGTTTCAAACACCTAAACCAAGGCTCTGATACCAATTGATACAGAAGCTAGGATCCAAGTATTACCTCAAAATTTAGGCACCCTCTTAGACGCAATTATCTAAGCAAGCAACCTCAAGCGGCTCTAACCCACCCTCCTAGATGCAGTTACCTAGGCAAGCAAGAGTGTGAATGATACATGTATGGGGGGCTAAAATGATGCATTGTAGCCAAAGAGTTGAAGCTGTTTTATAAGTGTGGAATTTCAGCCGACTTGCATCGAATTTTCGGATGGGATCCGGGCACTTCTAAGTCTACATGTCTTCCTCAAACATATTCGTTTGTCTCTTAGCTTCCCAACGCATCTTGGAACGCATCAATCCGACATCGGGAGCTCAAGTTATGTCCATTTTAGTGAAGATCGTGCGAGCAAAAATCTCTATACGATTTTATCACGGGAAATATTATTTATTACGAATTTTTAATAATTTTATTGATTATTTGTATTTAAATTTAATCTAGGATTCTTTATGAAGATATTTAGATGATTTAGGATTAGATTTGTTATTTATTTATTATTTTTTTAGGTTAGATAAAATATGTTTATTTATTTTATTATTTTCTTTACTTTTCCTAATTTAAGTTGAACTTTTCATTTGTAGCATATTTAAAGGCATATTTGCTTCACTAATAAGAACAAGATCATGAATCTATGAGTTGCAAAAACCTTTGGCCATGGGCCATTTTATTTTCAAGGTAGATAGATTTGCCTTGTTATTTTTCGTATCAGAAGTCTTCTTCGACGTAAGTTCGTCAAGTTCTTGTAATGGAGATCATCTTCACACTCTTGCTTGCCTAGGTAATTGCATCTAGGAGGGTGGGTTAGAGCCGCTTGAGGTTGCTTGCTTAGATAATCGCGTCTAAGAGGGTGCCGAGGACAAAATATCCTACAACATATATCTCGTCATCATCCATTCATCGGAGAGATTCGTGCCGTTTGCAGGTGTTTGCCTATTCAATTGCGATTAGGAGGGTGCCAAGGATAAATCTATCCAACACTGCCACCGTCAAATTCATCCTATCTCGTTTTCTACATCAAGATCGTGTTTTATTATTGGTTTGCTGAACGTGGAGTTTGGGGTTTTCTTAGATCATATTAGTGAGTTTGCTAGATTAATTGTGATTTAGAGGGTTCCTAGATTTTGAGGTAATTCTTGGATCCTGGCTTCCGTATCAATTGGTAATCAGAGCCTTGGTTTAGGTGTTTGAAACAATTATCTTTTACTGTTGTTGTAGTAGTTGAGAAAAAATATATAATTCTCTATATAGATCCTAGTTTTAATATTTCATTCTTGGAGACATCTCGAGAAACTTGAAGGTTGATCAACAACTCTTAAGATTCGAGACGAATCTAATTTTTATTCTATGCAAATCAACATTTTTGGGATACTATATATGTAGTTTTTATTCTATGTACCAAAACTGATACTACGTAGTTTTTATTCTATGTAAAAATTGAAAATTTTACACTTTTTTGAAAATGAAGGTAAATGGATGAATGAAATTAAAGTGAAAAATGGACCGTTAGAGCCTAACAATAAAGAAATAATCTTAGTCATTTATTACCATCACCCAATGATCTAAAAAATGTGTAAAAGTAATTGAGTTTTACGTTGTGTAAGTGGATCCTAACCATATATATATATATACATACATACATTGTGATTATTCTCTCACATATGACATGAACTGAATAGATGGTCCATATATGGATCGGGTTAAGATATGACCAGGTATTTAAAGGTTGCTATTAATTTGTTGTTCTCATTTTTTCCATGTTAAATAATTACATCCAAAACACATTTGGTCGGTTGGTCAAGTTACTCATCTTTTTTCTCTTATATTCTCCTAATTTATGGGTTCTAGATCTACTATGAACATCTTTTTCGTTCCCCTAAAATCCCCATTTTCCTCTAGGTGAGATTAGGATTATAATTAAAATCTATCAAAAAAATTACATCCTTATTTATTACAACTTGCATAATGTGTCAATAAATCGCGATAAATGTGATATTAACAATAACCATAGTATTGAACATAACAAGTGGTTTCGGTGGAAAATGATGATGTTCATCTTATAAGATTCGAGTTCAATCTCTTTGTTTGTAAGGAGCTTGTGCATTGTCAAAGGGTTAAGAATATGTATGAACAGACACCACCCCTTGTAATCACCTTTAGACTAATAAAAAAACATTAACCATAGTATTTCCAAGTTATTAAGATTGATGGGTCCTTTTAACGATATTTTGTCCAGGTGCAAGGATAGCCATAGGATCAAAACTATCCTTCCTCTCCACAAATCTCGTCCATTGATTCCCAAAGTGTCGTTTCCAATCCTCTTTCGACTGGTAACGAGGGAAATATTGCTTGAAACCAAAAGCACAAGTTGATATAAATTAGTTTTAATCATAGTCAAACTAACGGAGATGATGATGTGGCTTGGTATAATCACAATTCTAATACAAAACACTTATATATATTATCAGTTTAGTCCAAAATTCATCAATTTAAAATATCATATAAATTTTGATTGAATTTTGTCTCATCCCTTTCCCACCCCTCGTATTCTCGTTGGTATCCCGATCGTGAAATTTGAGTCCTCCAATGAACCCTGCATTAGCCCCCATTGATCTGCAAATCCTAAGTTTTTATTGTCCCTAGCGTATTTTTTAAACTCCAAAACTCAAAAAATGTTCGACTGGAAGAAGAAGAAAAATGAGAAATTTACAATTTTAATCCAAAAATTAAATAATGTTTAAATTGATAGAATTTTAAACTCAATTGATAGACTGTATAAGTTTTTGGACTAAAACTGTTATTAATCCAATCCATTTCACCATTTTTGTTAATTTTAAACGGTGGAGGTACCAAAACAGGAAAAAAAACGTAACGTTAGGTATTATTTTATCAAAAAATAATTGTTGAGGCATCAAAACAATAACGCGGACATAATTAAAGTACTAAATATATAGTTTTCCCTAAAATTTAAGTGTTGTGCGTGTCGGTCGGCCGGAAAATTTATACTTGATTGTGTTTTACACTTCTATTCACACACAGGTTGGGATGGATTGGGTTGCAATTATTTTTAACTTAAGGCATTTAATAGTATCGGAAATGGCCTTCAATGTTTTCGTGCTTAGTAATTTCGAAAGTGACTTTATGACAACAATTTCTTTAAAGGCGAGCAGTATTGGAGAAAAGGATATCGAATACCTACATTATCTCAAGAACATATCTTTGTTAGGAACTACAATGTCTTGAAGAACAATTATCTTAACACGTGACCATATTACAAAGTCTATTAATTGAGAATTGTACTTAATTTTGAGGACTCGTCAATAAGTATCATTAGACATGACTCTATCTTATCAAACAATACTAGAAATTTTAAATATCCACTGAGTTAGAGAGAACAAGAGACATAAAAGAACGAGGGCAAGATACCCCTCTCCCATCTTACTCTCCTTTCCTCATTTTTCCGACCACCATACCAATTGATCACGACTTTCCGTCCAATTCTACAAGGGTAAACCGCTTGAAATCACCACCAAACACCTCGGTTTTTATCTCCACCTTTTTTATTCGGTGTCCGCTAACTTTAAGCATAAACAAATTAATTTTTAAACTTTCGATGTTGAAATATTATTAAGTTAATACAAAATATAAAAAATATTATATGTAGGAAGTCGTTTAAGCTTTAAAAAATAAAAGTAGCATATACAGAAGGATTTGAGAACAAATATACTTAGACATTTAATATTTTTTTAATTTAAAAATGAGGAAAAATCTAAATAACTTAAATATTGAATAAAAAATTACGTATTAAAAATTATTTTATGGAGTAATTAAAATTAAATGGTATATTCTACAATGTCAAGCTCGTTCTAATTACAAAAGTTTTTTTTGTTTTTTAGCTTTATATAAAAACTTAATTGGGGAGGTGTAATTATAAACTAAAATCTAAACTTTAAATATATCGAATTCATATAAATTTTAATTTACACGGCTGTATATTATTATTTTTTTCAATTATAAAGGGAGCCAATAATACGTTGATGGATATATTGTTTCTTTGGCATTGGTATATTTTGGTGTACCGTTTTAGGCTCATCGTTATTTTTTAATATTTATTATACGCATACATTCTATTTGGTGCACTGCTAATGAAAAAGATTTTTTAAAAGTATAATTTAAATAATGACAAATGTTGCATTGAATTATATTATGGATTTTTAAAATATAATAAAAAAACACATTCGTCGAAATCTCAAGAGTGTTCGTGTAAAGTTTTGTTTCTACCGATAATGCACTAAATAATTATCCATTAAAATACATGTATATATATTTTAATAGAAAATATATGTATATATATCTTAAAATTATTAATTAAATTTTATACTTAATTAATTGATTAATCGGTACAAATTGATTTTAACTGAAATGAACCCAACGCTTGATTACTCGGTGCCGATTTAATACCTATATAACCTAATATAAACTAATACGATCAATACAAATATAAATACATTTATCATTAAAGAAAAATATCACTAAAGTTTACACGACCTGTGTATCAAATTTTTTTCCATATTATTTTAGTATAATGGTTTTATAATATAAAATAATAGATAATATAAATAATAACAATAAGGGTTTAAATTTGATACACAGACTGTGTAAAATACACAAGCCTGCCAATTTCTACTATAAATCAAAATTAAACCTAAACCCTAAAAAACTAAACCCTAAACTCTTAATTCTAAACACTAACCTTAAATTCTAAACACTGCAACCCAAACCCCTAAACTCTAAACCTTAAACTAAACCCATAATACCTAAAACTAAAGGTATGTGTAAACTAAGCTGTGTATTGAAAATTTTCTCTAACAATAATACTAATAATAAGTAAACAAATGACATAAAATAACTAAATAAAATAAAATGGGTTACTTGGACAAAATTAATGATTATACATGGTACAATTATCCTATTGTTAAAAACTGTCCAAACACATTTTGTAAATAATTTATATCACATTCTCGTAACAAAATATGTAAACATTTCTTTTAAAAACATGCATCTCACGAACCGATTAGGAGTAAATTCGTCCCCTAAATAAAAATTGTTAAAAAATTTTGTGCCTCACGAACCGAATAAATTACGATCAGTTTGATAATGACAGAGTGGCCTTGTTTTTTAGTATATATACTTGTTCACACTGTAACAAGGATAACTTTATTATATGTAAATCGTGTTATTTGGCATTCTACTCTATCTTAGTTGAATTCAGTTTTAGTTTTAGATTCTAATACTGTTTGTACTAGGACTAGAATGGATAGAACCAACTGTAAAGGGTAAACGACGTGTTTTCTAAAACATTTCTGAAGTGCTGCAATTCTTTTTGGAGTTTATAAATGTCTCTAAAAACTAAAAAAAATAAAGTACACTATAATAAAAATATATATATAGAATAGTCGCCAAACTTTTAAAAAATTGATATTAAATTTAATTTTTTTGGTTATAAAATGGTCATTAACCGTTAACTATAGTTAAATGAATAATATGACAGTTAAAAAAAATTATTAGACAATATAATTATTTATTAAATAAAATTTAGATCAATTTATCGTACCGATAGATATGTATTCAAGTCATATGTTAAAATGCGAGATTTTAACCATTAATTTGGTGATACATTTCGAAGATGTAATCACTAATTTTATCTGGAGTGTTAACCCATTTTTATTTTTATGTAAATATTTAAATCGATGGGCTTTGGGCTATTACTACTTTTCTTTTATATACAAAACCACAAAATATTATAAATATTATTACTATACTACTACTATCTGTTTGTAATTAATTAAAAAATTTAATTAAAAAAAATATTATTACTATTTGCTTTGGTTAGCATGTATATTACTACTATTATGATTACTCATATTATTACTACCTATTGCGAATATGTTATGTTTATTACTATTATTATGTGATTATTATCTTTGTTTTCGCTTATGAGTTATTATTTGCGATTTTTGTTTATATCGTATACTTTTGTTATGTCATTATCATATTATTAGTTATATTATCTTGCATGCTACTACTATTATATTGTCATCGCATTATTAATATTATGTTATTATATTAGTATACTATTATATTAATATTAATATTTTATTATTATTATTATTATTATTATTATTCAGTATTATAATTAAACCAAAACTAAATGTTAAATAGCTTATAAAAATAAATAAAGCCCAAGTTCACAGTTCATCTTACATAAAAGTAAAAGTCCAAAAATAAATAATATAATAATAATAATAATAATAATAATAATAATAAAAATGTACATGGCCCACTTGGAGCCCAAAAACCTTAAATCTGATAACAAAAAACCTAACTATCTTTTGTATTCTGCGCAACCCATCCTGGACCGTTTGATTTGGGGATTTGATAAAAGGTCCAGATCACGTCATACAAGGAAACCCTAATTAGGGTTATTGTCTGCCAGCGCCACATCATCACGACCGTTGGGTCAGGACTGCATCGCACAGCCATGATGAAGGCAAGAAATTCTCCAGAAGATCCACGCCCTGACCGTTCTGATCCTCTACGCGCACGTGAAGCACACGCTTGACTCTCCAGATCCCCACACGTCTGATGCCTCGTCTGCCTCACCCAAAACCACCAGTGGTCTCTCCTCCTGCCACGATCCATGCAACCCAAATACGCAAACATAACAGAAAACAAAAAAAAGACAGAGATCAAAACAAGCAAAGATAGCAGGGCATTTGGCGGATTTCAGAGCATACCAAGCTAGCATTTTAATTTCTTTTTTATGTAACAATACTTCGGCTATATAAAACCGAATATTTACATATCTTGTAACGGGGTTTTTTTCAAAGAAGAAATATAAAACAAAAACAGAGCCTTAGAGGTATCCTTTCTCTTTTTCTTTCGAAAGCATCATTAAAAAAGGGTTTAGATTTTACCTTGCATGGTTTCGTTTCCTTCGCGTTTTTTGCCCACCATCATCGGTGATAAGCATACTGGCCTCCTCGAGGCCGAGCATGGTGGACTGGTGAAGGGATAAGCAGGCAAGGATTTTTTTACTTTCTGGTTTTTACAAACAAAAAGAAACTTTCACCGTTTTTCAGATTTGGGTTTAGATCTAGGTTTAGGAGAGAAAAAAAGAGGTTTTAGCTCGTTTTGAAGTTCACCGGTCACCGCCGAACGACGACCGACACGATAGTATTGGGTGGTTTCTGGGTTTCTTCAAACACTAACATATAAGAGAGAGAGAGTTTAGGCCAGGAGGTTTTATTTTTTTTACCAAAAGGGGAAAAGTCCTAAACTTTGGGCCGAAAATGTGTTTTATACATCCTCCTTTTTTTCTTATTGGTTTAATAGTATAATAAGGACCCCCACATCCTTAAAATCCCACAATAAGGACTTCCGTGTTTTTTATTACAACCCTCATCCCTCTTATTTTTTAAAATCTCTTGATCTCACCCTATTTTTCAAGCCGAATTGTATTTTAAAAATTGTTTTATTATCAACCAGTCCCTTCGCATTTTTGAATAAACTTTCCAGCCATTTCGTCTTTTTAAAATCTGTCCACAGTCCCCCAAGTTTTTATGCGTTCTTCAATTCCGTCCCCGTTTCAGATTTAATTCATTTTTAAAGTGGTTTAATACTCTATTTCGTCCCTAAAACTTCATTTCGTTATAATCTAACCCAAAACAGTGTCCAACTTCTCTCTTTTCTTTTTGTTTTCATTTTGGTCCTTATTACATTGCATGTTTAATTTTTGTTTGGTATTGCTTTTCTTTTACATTTCAGCCCTTTATTATTCATTTTATATAGTATTTTGTTTGTTGGATTGTATGTTATATTTTGGCCCCTCATATATGTGGATGTTTGTATATACATATAGCATAGTTTAAGTTATTTGTTTAGACGTTTATCCATGCATTTGGTTGTTTTCTTGGTTCAAATAAATGTAAACGTAGTATGTGTTTATATGCTCTTATTGTTAATCTTTTGTTTACATAGTACTGTTTTATAATATATGTATATATGCTACTTTGTAAATAGTCACATATGCATATTTTATTATACTAAATTATATCCATATATTACTTTGTTTTTCTATATATGATACATATTTGTTATGTTTCACTTGAATGTATATGCTTGTAACATTTATGATTAATTTGTATATTGTATGTTTTGTGACATATAGCTTAAAACCTAACTTTTTGTATATAATTATATGTATATAGTATAACTTCCGTACGATATGGTGTTGTAATTTCCTATGTTTGGTTCCAATATTTTGCATGTTCATGTTATTTATTTAGTACCTTTATGTTCATCATGCTTTTAATTTATGCATCTTTTGTCTTTATTTATACTTACCATGTGTATGTTTATTTCATGCCTTTATCGTGTTTATTTGCCATGCTTTCTTAAAGTTTGCATTAGGAGATTATATTATGTTGTTAATGCGGCGTCTCTTTATTCGGGAGTAAATGTGGCCAGTTTCAAATGTAGTGAAGGTGGTCTTGCGGTTTACTTTCGAATAATGAGACCCTTAAAATTTACTCGCATGTATAATCGGATCTTAACTTAATTGTCACTTTAATTTGGAAAGTTTGATATTAACAAAGCGGTAATTATTTATTTTCTTTTTACGGTACCACTTTTTGGGCGGTATGGGGGTGCCAAAACCTTCCACATTCGTAACTGACTCTCGAACCCCGTTAACCGACTCTCGAACCCCATTTTTTAATCAAATTTTTGGTTTTATGGTGTTCGCCCTACCTTAGTGGCCGGTGGCGACTCCGAATTTTTATTGTTTTTCCAAAAACACGAATTTTCAAAGAATTTTCCATTTTTCACATATTTTCCCAAAAAAAAAAACAAAGGAAACCAACTGCTCTTTTTTCTAGCGATCTCACATTCGAAACTTTTAAATTTTTGAATTTCCAAAGAAAATTTAGGTCGCTACAACTGTGGACTGGTTTTGATTTTTAAAACTAAAGTGAGTCAGGCCATTTTTCAAAAAGAACAAAAATAATAATTACATCTTTATTAATATCGAAAATTGTGAATTAAAGTGACAATTAAATTGATATCCATTTATAAATGAGAGTTTATTTTAACGCATTTAAAATCTGACATTTAAACCCATCCTTTTAAGTGGGGGGAAAACGCTAGTGCTTTTGTGTGGATATTGTTCCTCCATATGGGCCTAGTAAGTACATTCAGAGCTCGACTACCTTATGTTTTCGTGGGAATATTGTTTCCCCGTACGAACATAGCAAAAGGGTCCCTCTAAATTGAACTCGGTTTAAATGAGCCTATAATAGGTGATGACCGGGGGCCTTGCCACTCTTTAGAAGAGGACAATGAAGACAGTTCGGGTACCGTTTTGAACCAAAATTGCATGTAGAAGGCATAGGAAGCCCACCCCTTTTAGAGCCATGCGGTTAAACCTAGATTTTTAGAAAGGATATGAATAGGTTTGTTTTAATTCCTGTTTCATTCTTTATATATTTATTAATTTTATTCGGTCCTGACTTGTTTCTTTTTGTCTTATTTTATTTTGCATATATTTTTTCGCATATGCATTGCGTTACATAAATGTGTTGATTCGAGTGGTTTGCCAAAGTCGAAATCTTTCACCATGGATAAAAGGTACCTCAAGAAAGAAGAAATTAATTCTGTTGTTCGACATTGGTCTGAAGCCAACCAAAGAATTCAGGGTGATAGTCATCCAAGTGAGCGCATAGTGGCGGGATACACATATGTCAGTCTGCAAAAAAAATGACCTATAGGATCTGAAACAGATTTGGGAAGGATGGGATCGACGGCTGCAAAATTTGTTCCAAGAAAATTATGGTGACATAGCGCAGTTGATATATGTTCAAATCAATCAGCCTATGCTTCGAGCTATCTTCCAGTTTTGGAACCCGGCATTCTGTTGCTTCACCTTCAACGGGAAGGATTTGATGCCTACGATCGAAGAATATATAACTTTGCTAAATCAGAAGAACATTCATGAAGATTGGATCTACACAAAACCGTCTAGGTCTCAAAATTACCCTTTGAAGCTTAGAACGTTGGCAGGGATGAGAGATGATTGGGTTAAAGGTTTGATTCAGGTTCGAGGTGATAGCACTGGTTTTTCATGGGAATGCATTTGGGATATCATACCGACACACCCTGACGAAGTCATGAAGATGAATTATTCGCTTTAGGGATCTATGGTTTGATCATTTTCCCTAGAGTTTTGGGTAACATTGATGTAGCCATTTTGGATTTATTCGAGCGATTAAAGAAGAAGGCCAACCCGGTATCGGCAATCTTGATTGAAACTTTTATTTCCTTGAATGCAAGCCGGAAGCATGAAGAATGACGCTTTCGAGGATGTGCACAGTTACTTCAAGTATAGATCTGAAGTCACCTTTGGAAGACACCGACAAGGGTGCTACCCGAGATAATTTTTGAAAATTTTTCCTCTTTGCGAGAATACCTAGCAAAAGAATGATGGGAAAAGCCAGATAAACAGAAATGGACGACCATCTTCAAGAATATTCAAGATAAGGACATTGTGTGGAGGGTGGGTGCCTTGGCTCGGTAGCATCCTTCATTTCTTGTATAGTTGCAGAGACTATAATTGGCTAATGATGATAGAATTGTACGATGGGATCGTTTGTGCTCCTTTGTTGGTATCGAGATAATTTGGATCTCAACAGTTTGTGTCTGTCCCTTTCGTTAAAGAATATAAGGCAAAGGTTCAAGATGTTTTTCGAGCTTGGGATCGTCTTTACCGCATAAAGGTCAAAGAGGACAGTAAGCGTATGTTTACCCTAGACTATGCCTTTTAAATACGCAAAAGAATCAATAACAAGACTCTGGAGCCCGATCGAGGACCGACTATGTCGCTTGAAGAGCATTTAAGAATGGTTCCTTCCGAGGCCGACATCATAAGAAGAGGTGAAGAAGAAGATGGATGCTTTGCAAATCGAGCATACAAGTGGGCTTTATCGGGTCAGTTTAGATGTGGATGAGCAATATGGGACAATTAAATAGTTAATAAAGCTTAACACGGATTTAGAACGAAAAAATGCTATTTACCAAAGTGACACTCTTAAGCTCAGGCTAAAGCAAGAAAATAAGAAAGGCAAGCAATGGACGCTACTCCATGGAAGAGCAAGTCCCAAGAAAGTAAAAACTAACTATTCGAGATGTAAAGACTGTATAACCCTATCCTTGAGAGCTTGAGTCAAAGTCAAGCCCAAAATGCTCAACCAGAAGAAAGGGCTAGTGAACTAGATCAGTCCCTTCAAGAATATCGTGCTCGAAATGGCTTTCTTGAGCTCCAAACTACCCGACAAGAGAATAAAGCCCTTTGAGCTCAGATTGAGATATTAGAGGCTACAATCCAACATTATCTCGAAAGAATTATAGCTCTTGAAGAAGTCGCCGAGGGGGGAGACAATTATTGGTTGAGGCGCATTCGCTACGCTACTCGCATGATTTAAGACCGAGATCAGTGACACTGACCTTATGGTGGAAGTGCAAGAGGTAGCCCAAAACGTGAGGAACCTAGCCAAAGAAGCTGAAGCCCTTCTTCCTTTTGAAGCTCTAGATAGGGAGGAGGCACCCAGATTCATTTAGCTACTCGACGCTATTGAAGAACTAAGAGTTAGGGCTAGGGTGTATTTGACGGAGTTTATCTTTCTTTGTAATGAGAACCTTTTAATTCGCAATGAAAGTTGTTCGAGGGTGACCACCAACGGAATCAATGCCTTCATTTGCATACATCCATGTTTATTTGATTTCATGCATTGCATAAAGCATATATCATGCATTAAATAATTAAACAATAAGATTAATTATGGGGGGTTTAGTGACAGTAATTAAAGACTTCACGCTCACACGTTTTCAACGTCAAAGGGGCAAATAGAAGACAGTTTTGCTACAATGGAAGCCAATGTGAGAGAAGCACTCACCTCAGAAGTTAGAAAGGATAAAAGAATGACTTTTAGCCAGTACAGCTCTAGAAGCATGAATGACCTAGTGGCTAGGGTTGATAAGCTTGGACAGCTCCAAGAACATCTGGTTTGGAATCAAAGAGAGATAACAAAACATATGAAAAAGCTCTAAGAGGAAACTAGGGGGCAAATCAATGGTTTGATGAGTATGATGGCTACTATAATTAAAGAAAAGGGTATGGAAGAATGCTCGTTTGATCAAAGGGAGATGGGAAGGACAAGTGAGAATTGGGATTACGACTTCATAGCGAAAGAGACTTTGCCTGTTGAAGATCAAGTTATCGTCAACCAGTATGAGATAGTCCGCACTACTTCTGAATGTCCCATTGAATTGGCGTTAGATAAGATTGAAAGTTCTCTCTTGAAAATCTGTCTACGCCAAAGCACCAAGAACCAGCTCAAGAGTAATTGAATCAGGAGGATAACAACACGGATACCTATAAAGCCCCTAAAGGACCGATAGTCGCCTTAGACCAGACTATGTCCCCAAATGCGCAAGGCTCGAATAGAAAGGAGATTAGAGGGCCTAGAAAGGATATAGAGGAAGAATCCCTTACCCCTTTACCAATTTCGTACGCGAAGTTATACTTGCAACTATGCAAGGCCGATTTGGTCCAACCATGTCTTGCTGCTCTCTTTCAATCGCCTTACCTAGTATGGTACGACCCTAACGCACACTATGATTACCATGCCAAATTAGTGGGACACACAATAGAAAATTGCCTAACACTCAAGAAAGTGGTGCAAAGCATGTTAAAAGACGGAGTCATGAAGTGTGAAGGACCTAATGTGGAAATTAAGCTATCTTCCAGCTACGGGGGTCAGGACGTGAGTGCTCTTGAAGAGGTTGATGCAACAAGGGCAAAGATGGATGTGTTAGAAGTCAAGTCTCCTTTAAGTCAAGAATTTGAACCATTATGTATGGCAGGGTTGACCGAAGACTCTCTTATGAATGAAGAGATTGAAAAGGTAAGTAAAAGCCGAGACTATGAATTTATAGTGAAAGAAACCTTATCTCATGAAAACCAAGCTGTCACCAATCAATGTGAGGTAGACAGTATCGTCTATAAATGTCCTGCCAAACTAGTGATAGGGGAGACCGAGGACTCTCTCTTAAAAGATTTGTCTTCGCCAATGAATGAAAAAGGTAGATAAGGTAGAACCACAAGAATTTCTCCAGTTGTCGGCAAACCCAACTTTCAGTTCTTAAAAAATGGGCAAGAAAGTAGAAGACTTTCAATTTACTCCAAGTTCATTCACATACCAAGATTTATTCTCTAAGTTGCTACACGCCCGACTGGTTGCACCATGTTTTGTCAAAGCTCGGTCACCTCTATATCCGAGATGGTTTAATAAGAAAGATAGTTGCGATTGCCATGCCAGAATTCATGGGCATTCCATCGAGAGGTGTGTAAGTTTCAAGCGTAAAGTTCAACACCTTCTAGATCTTGGGGTGTTAGAGTTTGTGACAATGGGTCCAGGTCTGAAGATTAATTTCCCAACTGTTGCCAGCACTACGAAATTGAAGGACAAGTCACCACAATAACATGGGTGGATAAAGTAAAATTGCCAATGTCAGCAAAATCTGAAAATGTCATCAATTTTTATGATCCCAACTATTCCATGAAATGCGTTGTTCTAAACCCGCTTGAAAGTCAGAAGCATTTCCAGAAGAGCCCATGAAAGTGACAATGCTTGAGAATAATGACGTTCTCAAAGAAATAGAGTTTCGTCTAAGGAAAATAAAGGGAAAGAAGGCTAAAAGGCATAAAAAAGATGTGAATGAGAGTAACAAGATGACGAGGATATCTTTCCCAATATCGAATTCTGATTTGCTACCCTGTTAGTTTAGAACAAACTTTTGAGGCTGCCTCCCATGAGGCGAAATACTTATTTCAATCCTTAGGGGTTTGGTACCAGGGTTCCATGCGAATATCACCAAGGTAATCTTAGTCATACAACAAAAGAGTGCATGCCTTTGAAAGGCAAAATCTATGAACTTTTCATGAAAGGAATACTTTCATTTGAGAATGGAAAACCTAAGTTCAAGAAAGAGCTGAGTTTGTGGGAAGGATTGAAGAGTCAGGCTGATTGACCAGTGTTACAATGTTCAAGGATTTCTAGTGCATCTTATCCATATTTTTTAGGTGTCGTCTTTTTGGCTTTGTCTTGCATGTTTTTCTTTTGAAGTGATGTGTGAAATTAACTTTGCTACTGTTTGCCCAAAGGTAGCAAGGATCTTTTTGTAAGGGCATATGTTACGTTTGCCTTTTTCCCTTCCAATGAAAGAATGCGTCTTTAAGTAAATATATATGTATATATATATTCTTACCCTCGTAGAGTCTCGGATATCACATGCATGATGTGGCATTGATTCTAATGAAGGATCAATTGAATATTGTGATCACGATGAAGTATGATTTCCTGCTCAGCCCGCTCTGGTCGGTAAAGCGCGAGACGTAAGACTACTACTCCTTCGATAATGTTTGATGATAAGAAAATCTCCTAAGAAAGACTAATAGAATAGTTTGAATGTGGGAATTCTATTAATAAAAAATCTGTCAAGAAATGAACAATTAATGGAGTTGGGGAGGAGAACAAATCTAATAAGGAACTAGATTCCACATGTTCAATTCCTCAGCATCAAAGATAAATCTCTAAAGTGAATGAACAATCAAATAAGTCTCGGAGCATCTTGATGGAGCTGTGAGGGAGAGAACAAATCTAATAAGGAGCTATGCTTCACCTGTTCAATACCCTAGCGCTAGAGATGACTTTTTGAAGGCAGTGACACGATACTAATTGTAATTGAAAGTATATACTTGTACTAAAATTTTTAAATTCATATTTTTTACACTCAATGTGTTAAGCAAATTAGGAAACAATAAACGTATTTTGGAGTAAAACAATGAGAACTAGAAGGAGTAATTGTCGAATAGATCAAGCAATACCATAATCATGAGGACGAACCGAACAATCTGGCAAGAATTTCACAAATTTAAATATCGCCACAACATTCAAAAGTAAACTATTGATCATCGGGGGATTAAATCTAAGACGCTCTTGCATCTGATATACGGGGTATTCTATTCTTTTTTATATTGATTTTGATTTTGTATAGTAACCCAAAAAGCATCCCTTGTTGAAACGATAGTTAGCAAACTGACATATAAATGAAGAGAAAGAGAGAGAGAAAAAAAGAAAAAAAAGAAAAGAAGAAAAGAGGGAAAATAAAAAGAGATAAAAGGGAAAGAGTAAGGTTTCTCTATGTTGTTGTATGGAGTTTAGAATGAGTGGTCAAGGATGCACATGATCAACCTAATGCAGAACCTATCAGTGGTTCCAAAGAAAACAGTGGTAAAACTTCGTATGATAAATGGTTCAAAGACCCAAAGTGAGTGTCTGTCGCAATGCCTTGATTGATTCAGAAGAATGAAGATTGAATCTTATTGAAGAAATGAAATTTTGAGACTTAGAGGGCATGCTTTGGCCTACCGTTGAGATAGAAGAAAAACCACCACGTTGGATCAGAGGCAAAAATTAATGGCCAAACCCGAAGGCGAGACAAATTGTTCTTCTGCATGGTTTTTAAGATAAAGTTTTAAGTCAAGGATGTATATAGTCGACCTATTACAAAACCCGTCAGTGGTTTCAAAGAGAATAATAGCACGACTCAGTGCGCAACACAATTCAATGACTCAACTTGATTGGATCTGCAAAATGATGTTTGAGCCTTATTGAAGAAATCCTAGGGCATGATTTCAACCCAACATTGAGATATAATAAAGATCGTACAAATGGGTCAAGAACGAATGATAGTCAAACCCAAGGGCAAAGATCTAGAAGCGGAAGGATGTGTCCCTATATAGCTTCAGGGATAAAGTTTGAGATCTACATGGTCGACCAAGCATGGAAGAATAATTTGTTCGGGATTGTATTAAGAATAATAGCATGATTTTATATGCTAGACAATTTAGAGACTTGAAGTAAATTTCTACCACAGTGTGTCATATGGCTCAAAATATTGAAGACTCGGGACCTTATTGAAAAGAAGGAAAATTTGGGGAACTTGGGGGCACAGTGCTCACCCCAATGTTGAGATACAAGAAGGTTCGTTGTGAAGAGTCGTAGAGGAGGTGACAATTGAGCCCAAGATTGAAGGCACTGTCACAAAATGGAAAATGATAGATTTTGCATGGCCAATGTAGGGCAACGGCCTTTTGGATTGAAGCAAAAGTTGAAGATTCAAGAAATACTCTGAAAATTGGATCCCGTCGAAGTACAGAATGCTTGAAAGCTTACGGGGCATGTGTTCATCCTTATACTGAGGTAGAATGGGGCTCATCATAAAAAAGTCATAGAAGAGATAACAGTCGAGTAAGGGTGATGCCGTGAATTTAGACTTCAGCAAATCATAAATTCGATTCTGACCAGAAAAAGCCAGCAATCCTTTCAAGAGAAAACAAGAGAGAGATCCAGTAGAGATAAAGATAATACCTCGTGTGGTTCAAGAAGATGAAGATCGGACCTCAAGGAAGTGGGAAAAGTTTTGAGACTTGGGGACATGGGTTCACCATAATGTTGAAGACACCGTCATAAAAAGACATTGAAGAGACAACATTTAAGTCCAAGTGAAGTAGGGACAATGATCTAGAATTAGACCTCAAAGAAGTGACAGATTATGTTCCAACCAGTGCAGATTAGCCACACCTTTTCGAGACAAGACAAAAGATGAAGTTTCTGCAAAGACAAAGGGCCCATGGGAACTATGGGTGACCGACAAGAAAGCAAGAGTTTTTCCCAAACAAATTTAAAAATAATTCTGCTCATGTATCATTTGTAGTTAGATGTCCTTGAGCTAGGTACATGCTAACTCATACCATCATAGCATTTTGATTATTTTAAATAGGTATTTGAAGATTGATATAAAATATGATCTATAGCTTCACAAGAAGAGAAGTAGATCTCAGCAAAGAGTCAAGAGTCATTTGACTTGCATGATTAAGATTTCAAAGGGTTTTTCGATCTCCAGTTAATTCAAGAGTGGCGAGCATTTTTATGCCAAGACAATGAAGATCAAGGGCATTCCAGAAGACTCAAAGCGAGGTATCATTTGATGCTAAGACGATGAAGATCAAGGGCATTCTAGAAGACTCAAAGCGAGGTATCGTTTGATGCCAAGACAATGAAGATCGAGGGCATCCTAGAAGACTCAAAGTGATATATCATTTGATGTCAAGACGACCAGAAAATAAGACATCATCTTTCGGGGTCCTCAAGGCGAGAGACCACCCCATGCCAAGATGATGAAGATCGAGGGCATTCTAGAAAACTCAAAGCGAGGTATTATTTGATGCCAAGACGATGAAGATCGGGGGCATTCTAGAAGACTCAAAGCGAGGTATCAGTTGGTGTCAAGACGACCAACAATCGAGACATCATCAGATGGGATCCTCAAGGCGAGGTATCACCCTATGCCAAGACGATGGAGATCGAGGGCATTCCAGAAGACTCAAAACGATATATCGTTTGATGCTAAGACGATAAAGATCAATGGCACTACAAAAGACTCAAAGCGATATATCATTTGGTGCCAAGACGATCGGGGATCGAGGCATCATTTTATGGGCTTTATTTCTTTAGGCCTTATATGGGAAGAATTCAAAGTTCCGGTGTTTCTAAAAGAGGAAGGGCAAACGGTCCTATATAGGAGGGACTTGCAGCTCAGAATCTTCAGATAGGAAAGTCGGATAAAATTAGTGTTTATGGTCTTTGCTTTATTCATGTTCTACAAGTATAAGCAAAGATGGGTAACTGTAATCCCTAATTTTATCCGGGGTATTAACCCATTTTTATTTTTCTGTGAATATTTAAATCGATGGGCTTTGGGCTATTACTACTTTTCTTTTATATACAAAACCCCAAAATATTATAAATATTATTCCTATACTACTACTATCTGTTTGTAATTAATTAAAAAAATTAATTAAATAATATTATTACTATTTGCATTGGTTAGTATGTATATTACTACGATTATGATTACTCATATTATTACTACCTATTGCTAATATGTTATGTTTATTATTATTATTATTATTATTATTATTATTATGTGATTATTATCTTTGTTTTCGCTTATAAGTTATTATTTGCGATTTTTGTTTATATCGTATACTTTTGTTGTCATTATCATATTATTAATTATATTATCTTGCATGTTACTACTATTATATTTTCATCGCATTATTAATATTATGTTATTATATTAGTATAATATTATATTAATATTAATATTATTGTTTTATTATTATTCAGTATTATAATTAAACCAAAACTAAATGTTAAATAGCTTATAAAAATAAATAAATAAGCATAATCACCAACTTATTACCCTCTCTTGGTAAACAAGGAATAGTCATATTTACTCTGTTGGTAATCAGCTGCTATTAAAGTCTCTGTCAGTTTCATATTTCACTACCTTGAGGCTTGCTTAAGGCCATACAAAGATTTTTGCAGTCTACACACTAAATTTCCTCTAGCTGCAGAAATCATCAGGCAAATTCATGTACACTTCCTCAAATAAGTCCCCTTGTAGAAATGCATTGTGGATATTCATTTGAAAAAGTGGCCAGTTAAAAAAGCAACAAGAACCAGAACTGTCCTGACAGTGACTCATTTTACAATAAAGGATAATGTATCAACATAATCTACACCCTCATTTTGGCTGTAGCCTTTAGTAATAAGGCGTGCCTCTCAACTTCAACAGAGGACTTATATTTAATCCAATAGACCTATTTATAACCAATATGATGCTTGTCCTTGGGCAAAGGCACAACAGACCATGTCTCATTAGCTTTCAAAGCCTGAATTTCCTTTTGCATGGCTCAAATTCAGACAGAATATTTTATAGCCTCAGAATAAGAATGAGGTTCAGTTAAGGTGGTAGAAGTAAGAAGAGACTGTGTGGTCAATAATAAATGATGATAAAAAAAAAGAAGAAATTGGGTACAAACTTGGAGAAAAAAAAAAGAAAATTGATATGAATAATCATAGTCATTTAACCAAGTGGGAAAACGAGAAACACCAGAAGATTTATGAGTGACAACAGGAAGAGGAGATTGATTCAAGGAAGATAAGTTAGGTGTGCATGTTAAGACTGGCAAGGAAGAATATGATAAAGAAGAAGAGAAAGGTTGTGCAGGAGAAGATAATGAAGTGTTTGAGAAATCAGAGATATTAATGGGAGAAGAATATAAAATATTTGGGAAGTCAGATTCAGGTGGAGAAGATGCAGAAGGCAAACTAGACAAGAGTAAAAAATTTACATCAAAACAAAAGGTTGAGAATGAAAAATAAATAAAAATTTTAGGTGGAATTCTGAATTAAATAAAAAGAAAAAATAGTTTCATGAAATGATACATCTCTGTTAACAAAAAAGGAATGAGAGCACAAATTGAAAAACAAATAACCTTTTTGGGTGGAAGAATATCCCAAAAACACATAAGAAAAGACTTTAAAAGAAAATTTATCACTATAATTAAGAGTGTGGCATAACAGAGACATCCAAAAATTTAGAGATGAAACAAAAAAGATGATTTATGGTGAAGAAATTTATAAGGAGTCTTCCAATGAAGAACAGATGATGGCAATCTGTTGATAAGATAACACGCAGTAAGCATACAGTGACCCCAAAATTTAATAAGTACTTTGAAGTGGAATCTACGAGCTCGAGCAATCTCAAGCAAATGTCTATGTTTACACTCATCAACACCATTTTACTAAGGTGTATTAACACAATTACTTTGATGTATGATACTCAAAGATTGAAAAAGGGTAGAACAGTCTGAATTAAAAATTCAGATCCATTGTCACTGCGAATAATTTGAATAAAGATTGAGAACTGATTTTTTACTAAAGTGAAAAAAATTCTAAGATAAAGTATGGCATCAAATTTAAGTCTCAACAAGTACACCCAGCTCATTCTACCGAAATCATATGTAATTGTAAGAAAATCTCTATACCCATCAGGAGTGAAAATCCTATAGGGTCCCATAAGTCTATATAAATTAATTAAAATGGTATAGTGGCTCTAGAAGTACTTAAGGGAAAATGTAACCTAGTTTGCTTAGCAAGTGGTAAATAGAACATTTATGAACACAATCAGATTCAAACTGAACATTATCAAAGAAAGGTATTTTATGAATTTTATTAATAGGAGCATGCCACAGTTTGGTAACATCAGTCACAGAAGATAAACATGTAATAGAATTAAAATAGAAAACATAATGAAAATCAGGTAAACCAGAGAACTGGGAAGAATCAAGAATGTAAAGACCTCGGCACTCCCTACCAATCATCTTCATCTTTTTAGTGGAGAGATTCTATAATAGGAAGAGATCGTGATAAAAAAAAGCAATTAGATGAAGGTCCTTTGATAATTTGGAAATGGATAATAAATTGTGGGTGAAATCAGGAACAAAACAAACATAACCATTATAGGTGATAGGACATTTTTTACCATCAGGAAAGTAAACAAAACAAAAATTCAGAGCAGAAGCAATTGAATTTAGCAGACTATGAAAATCACATGAGATGTGATCTGTTGCACCAGTATTCAAGATCCAAGTTAGGCAACCAGAAGCAGGTGAACAACGATTACCATTACCTGCAGTGTTAGCAGTAGATTCCACTAGGGTTGCCTTGGTCAGAATCTCTAGAAGTTGATTGTATTGAGCCTGAGTGAAGGCCGAGGTAGGAGGGATACTAGACTACCCAGAAATAGAAACATCTCTCTTGAAACCATCATCCTCAAGAAAACCAGAAGTAGCAAGATTAACAATCATGGCTGCCTGACCATCATTCTTACGAGTAAACTTAAAGTCAGGGGGATAGTCGTTTAAGCGAAAATAATTTTTCTTTTGTGGCCACGAATTTTGCAGTGATCACAGATGCCAGGGAAGCGACGACGAGTCATGAAGTTGGAATATAGAGCTGTAGGCTCAAGCACGGAAGGCACCCCACTCGGATGAACTCAGTGAGACTCTTTTTGAATAATCACGGAGTAGGCTTTGTTCACCGAGGGCAGAAGACTCATAAGAAGAATCTGAGTACGGATGATAGTGTAGGTATCATTGAGCCCCGTCAAAAACTAAAATAAACACTGGTGCTGATGATGCTTCAAATTATCCCGAGAGCGAGCACACTCACAAGAAAATAAAACTAAAATGTTGAATTCACCCCAAAGGAGCTTCAATTTGGTAAAATAAGTAGAGATCGAGGAATCACCTTGAGTAATGGTGGCAATTTCTCGATTCCAAAAAAAGATTCGAGAACTATCGATTTTATCATACCGTTCATTTAGATCGGCCCAAACAAGTGATTCATCGGAGGCAAAGACGATTTTGGCTGAGAGATCCGAGTTGACAGTATTTAGAATCCAGGAGAGAACAATCGCTGCATGCGATCCCATTGAGATTTCAGGGAATTCTCCATGTCATTACGGCAACAAGTTCCATCGACAAACCCTAATTTGTTCTTCGCGAGAAGAGAAATCCGCATAGAGCGGCTCTAGATACTGTAGTTTTCAACACCGGAAAGTTGGTGAGAAACGAGGAACGCGCACGACGTATCTGAATGATGAAAATACAATTGATAATTGTAATCAAGAACAACGGGCTCAAAGGGAGGCATGATAAAGATGAAATCGAAGACGATGAAAATATGATGAAGAGATATGCAAAATAGGGGAAATCAAGAATGAGAATTGGGGTAAGCCCTAAGAGAAAACAAAGAGAAAGAGCCCAATTAGAGTCCCAGTTTGGCGTCTGATACCATATTGATAAGATAATACTTGAAAAAATTTATCTTTATTTCTCATAGGTAAAAATAAGATTACAACAATGTATTTATACTAAATACAATCAGACTAAGCTAACTAACCTGCAACAGATTAATCATAATTAACAAAGTAACTAACTTTCTACAATTTAACTATTAACATTTTATTTTGGGTCAAAATCGCACATTTGCAAATGAAGGTTGTTAGTCAACTAACGGTAAATGGCTTGAAATAACGTAACAAACCTATATGATAGTGTCAATAAACAAAGTTGTTGACTTGAAAGAATGTCACATCAATCAAAAAATAATTTTATAAAATTATTTTTTTTGATGACGTGTCATTCTGTCAAATCATCTCATATTGTTTACCGATAGTTGTCTAACAATTTTTATCCGTAAAAGAGTCATTTTAACCCAAAATAAAATGTAAGGAGTTAAATTGCTTCAAAAAAAATACGGATAAAAATAACTATGCATTCAAATATTAAGGGGTATTTTTTGATATTACGTCTTTCTATAATGCTACTAGTTAGTTATTATAATAATGTTGTTAACATTTTTTTGTTAAAATACTGGATTATATGTTTTTAAAGTACATCCCTTCCAATACCCTAAAGAATCGTTTCACTAAAATGAGTTGAAAAATGTGTTCAGTCGAATATATACTTCAACATTTTATTCAAAATAGAAAAGGGACTGACTAATAACATTACAATATTAGAAAGAATAAAAATAGACTTAAATGTCAAATTGACTCTCAACGAAAAAAAATTAATTAATACCTTATAAAAATTTGATACCCAATCAGTCTTCAAAATTTAAATTGCACCACCTTTAATCATTTTGTTACATTGACTACGTTAACTGTCGGTTCCCTTTAACGGTAAAAAATTGAAGGGCAATATGACACATTCTGGAAGTTTCGCGTTATTAAATTTAAATTTTTAAAAAAAATCTATGAATTAAAAAATCTAAAAATTTGTTAAAAGAAATATAAAAATATTAAATTCAATTAAATTTTTTCTTATTTTAATTTATTTTTTTATAAATAACATAAAATAATAAAAAAATTTAAAAAACCCCCAAAATTTCATTTCTTTAAAAAAAGTCCCTAAATCCATAAATCAAGCATTACGCCGATTCAACCACCGACCACTCCCCATCACAGGAAAACCCCTCTCAACTTCATTGTCCTACTATTGTTGCCAGAACCCACTGTCGCCCTTGTATCCCTGCTCACCGTTCAATACCCCTTGCACCACCCAACACATTATCACTTGATATTTCTTCTCACCAACATTGTTGTCTCATCTGCCCCAACACCAATAATTTCTACCGTCGATTAAATTGATTTGTGGCTTTGAGAATGTAGGGTTAGAGTTTGGGGATACGGGCTTGAAAATTTTGGGGATTTTGGAAAATTTTGAAAATTTGAAATTTTATAATAAAAAATATTTTTTAAAAAACATACAGTTTTTAAATATTATTTAAATATAGATATTTATGTATATATTTAATAATTATTGAAATTTTTTATATTTTGTGATTTTAAGTAAAAATATTTTTTATAATTTTATACATAATTTTATTTTATTTTACAAATTTAAATATTTTTCATATTTTCTTGAATTTTTTAAATAATTTTTCATATTTTTAAATTTTATTTTTTATATAATTTTTATATTTTTGCAGATTTTTTTATAATTTTTTGAATTTTAAATATATATTTAATAATTTTAAATATTTTTAAAAGTTTTAAAATGATTTTTATGATTTTATGACATGGAAATTCCGAAGTGTGCCACGTGTCACCATCTTAATGACTATTTGTGAGTTAACGATAAACGTTACGGAAGAGCTAAATTGATTGTAATTTGAATTTTTAGGGTATGATTGATCACAATTTGAATTCTAAGGACTCAATTGGGTGAAACTTTTCCATAAGGGCTTAATTGATTTTTTTTTATTTTTCGTTGAGGGTCAATTTAACCTTTAAGCCATAACACTATGTCAAATTTAAGGACTAAATCTCAAATTTAACCATAGTAGATGAACCAAAATTATAGTTTGACCACACAAAATTATGAACACCGATAATTTGTCAAAAGAGAGTTTGGTAGTTGTTTGGTTAAAATATGCTCATAATCATGTACTCTTCATACAATTGGAATTTACTCATAGTTTTATTAGTAGGAATTGAGTCTTTCTAATTTTTGGATTTAAAAATTTTAAATCCAATTGTTAACCCCGTCAAAAAATTTCTATTAAATTATTGACGTGATGTTTTAATAGATATATATATATGTATATATATTAACAAAAAATATTGTATTGGACTTGAATTGAATAGAGAATTGTAAGGTGTTAACAATTGGACTTTAAATTTTAAATCTAAAAAAACAGAGACTAAATATCACAATAAGTCAATAACTCGATACATATTCAACCCAGTTGATTTTGAGTTAATTGCATCACACATCCTTAAATTATGGTCCTCATTTTAAATTGGTCCTCAAACTTTTAAACATTTTAATTTCATCCTCAAGCTATGACCTTCATTCTAAATTGGTCCCAAACTTTTGAGCATTATGGTTTCATCCTCAAACTATGACTCATTCTAAATTAGTTCTCAAACTTTTTGAATGTTTTATTTTCATCCCTAAATTATTAGTATATACTTATGTTAATAAAACCGTTATAAAAATTGTTAATTTTCATGAAACACTTATGAGTATAATGCAATAACATGATGTTATATAAACGATATTTGAGGATGAAATTAAAACATTAAAAAAGTAAGAGGACCAATTTAGAATGAAGATTGTAGTTTGCCTGGGGATGAAAGTGGGATATTCAAAAGTTTGGGGATCAATTTAAAATGAGAGTCATAGCTTGAGGATAAAATTAAAACATTTACAACTTTAGATACCAGTGTAGAATAAGGATCAAAGTTTGACGGTGTATGGTGCAATTAACTCGGTATTTTTTACTTGTTTTATGGTGGAGATGAGATCACTTGATCAAGGCTTCCTAACGGCGTGTTTAATTAACCAATCGTGTCCTTCCTTCCACAACTGTCACTAACCACCTTCTTGTGTCTTTTCCCACCAATATTTAAACACATCTGAAACAACGGCTCACTGTTCCAATTTTCGACTGTTTCCCTCGAATCCTCTCCCTCACACGGTGGCGCTTTCATTCCGGCGCCACCACCAACGAAGGCTAAACTTCCAAAGTTCTTCAGGGCATGGCGGATCCAAACGCTGATCCTTTTTATAACACCCCATATTCAGATTATTTTATGAACATAATCAACCACTTGAACCCTCAGTTTATACAAGAAAACAACGACGCCATTGGTATTGGTTCATCACAGGCTCTGGACCTTTATGATTTTCAAATTGACCCAGATGTCCAGTTTTCTTCATTGAATCCTTTCTGGTTTAATGGGGAAACCAGTACTCAAAATGAAACAAACTTGGGAAATGAAATCCAGGAACCCGTTCCATTGCCATTGCCATTTCCATTGCCAAGTAATGCTACAATCGGATCCGGGAATGCTTCACTGAATCCTTTCTGGATTAATGGAGAAATTAGTAACCAAGTTGAAACAAACTTTGGAAATGAAATTCCGGGGCCAGTTTCATTACCATTGCCAAGCGATGGCACCGTTGATGTTGGTAATCTTTTAGTGGATCTTGTTCACGAGAATTCTCAAATCGATCCTTCAATGATTAACTGGCTACTGAGTAATCAAAGTGAAAGCAACTTCGAAAATGAAATCCAGGAACCCTTTTCATTCCCTTATTTGCTCCCTTCGATTGCCGAGGAAACAGGTGGAGCCTTTGGTGATTTAAAGGGAATTACAACAATGGCGGAGTTTAACAGTAACGAAACCAATGGAGAAACCAGTAATCCAACAAGGGCAAACTTAGTGTCAAGTCTACAAGCTCAATTCGGTTGTCATTGTTGCGAAATCTTGAGAGAAATTGTTCATATCAAGGGTGCGTTTTCATGTCTTGGAAATGGCTAATGTTAGCAGCGATTCATGTTGTTTTTTAATGATAATGTCTTTATTACAGGTGGAGTTGTAACGAAACTTCAGATACATGGAAGATTGGTTGGAGTTTTCTTTCATGCTGTTCTTGATGTTCAACGAAACAATGAAGCAGTGTCTCATCAAATGTTCGAGTAAGTTTTAATGTTCTTATTTGATTAAAATTTAAATTTTGGTTCGATTAATCTCGAGGAATGTGTACCATTTTTTTTTCAATAGTTTCTACATGAAGAGCTTTGAGGAAGTGAAGCAGTTTCTGACACAGTATTGCATGAAGCGAAATCAAGAGACATACACAATGGTGAACGATCGAAACTCAAGTTTCTTCGAAGCACTATGTGTAGGTTTTGATTGGTATGAAAATCTGGCTAACGGGGCAGATCCAGGTATCCGACTGTTCTCGAACATATCCGTATCAGACATATATATGCATTTAACATTTTCCTACATAAGTGCATTGTATCATTTGGTAAAATACAATGATTTATTTATATCCAGTTTGTCAGATTTTGGTGGAAAATCTTCTGAACTTCTTTTGCGGCCGCCAACAACGGTCGTAACCAGGGGAAGTTGCCTATGTCCGGGGAAGCATCTAATGAAGCTACAAAACCCAAGAATTTGACAGAACAGGTTGGAAACCTAGTCAAAACCGTTTGGTTTTCATTGAATTCGATTCGAAATGATTTGCATTCGCTCCTCTAACTCGTATAAATAAAACAGCAGAGAAGGAAAGTGAAAGCGACGACAATCAAAGATCTAGCAAATTATTTCCATCTTACAAGAAAGAAGGCAGCCCAGAAACTGGGAATATCTGAAACAGTAGTTCACAATATATGGTTGGAAGGGAATCGTGGTGTGAAAAAAAGGTGGCCTTTTTGAAAGGTTTGTCTTCATATTTCATTGCTGGTATGGCTGTGTCTTAGATTCGTCTCTTTCAACTATAAAATACTGACATTTTTTTATTGTGTTGCCTGCGTATATCAGATTCATAGCAAAGTGAAGGAAATCGTGAAACTGAAAGAGTTACTGAAATCAGAGGATCCACGTGTAAGAGATCGTGTTAGAGATGATATCCGTAAGAAGGAAGAAGAGTTGGCAAAATATTATGAGGGAGTTTGATTGATACTGTTCCAATCCACAGATACTTCTTGTTTGAGCTTTCAGATTCTGGGACTATTGTTTTTGGTGTTTTTAATTTACATTTTGGGCTTTACAAAAGTGATATCCTGCAGAAGTTTTGCATGGGGATTGAGAACTTTTGCATGGAAATTGAGAGAATCATTTTGTTTGTTCAAAACTTTGAGCATAAAATATCAATATTTAAAGGAATAATGGCACAAATATCTTATATACTTTGTTAAATTTATCAATGTGGTGCCTATACTTTCTAAATGTTTAATGTATCCCTGTATTTTGTTTTTGTCTTTTAAAATGTCCTAGAGACCAATGTCGTTAATTGATGATGTGCCAGAGACACGTGGAACTTTTATATGCTGCTACGTGTCACTTTTTTAGAAGAGTTTGTAAATAATTTTACTTTTTTTCTTTTTCATGCCAAAACACAAAATAGCAAGCAATGGAGAGAATGAGAATAATTTTACTTTTTCGATTTTTTTCACCTTTTCATAAAAAACTCTACCAATTTCCTTCTCTACAGCCACACTGTCGCAACTGTCGTCGATTTCTCTCATCGTTTAGGCTACAATATGAAGCAGGCGGGGTCATTAATCCCATATCGGAAAGGAAAATAGAAGTCTTAGGATATAAATACGGTGGCGCTGCACATCCTATCAGAAATGTCTTTTGGGAAGAGGGTAATGGCCCCGTGACAAGTGGTATTAAAGCGACCCTTTGACTGCCCGATTTCACACCGAGCGCCCATGAGTGGGGTAGGCAGGATAGACAACTGTGACAAGGTGGCCCATCACGTGAGCGGAAGCTCGTGACGAGAGCGTCACGAGGTTGAGTGGGGGAGAATGTCACCCCTGAGAAGAGGCGGGGTCATTAATCCCACATCAAAAAGGAAAAGGGAGGTATTGAGTATATAAATACGGTGACGCTAAACATCCTATTAGAAATGTCTTTTGGGAAGAGGGTAATGGCCATGTGAATATCATTTAGTATGAGTTTCAAAAAGCAATTGTTATCTTTTAAAGTAAATTAGTTTGCTTTTTTATTTAGTATGAGAACCTCTTTGTTTTAAATATATTGGTCATACACTTTTGGGGCTTGATCTATTTTGTTAATGAATTTGAGCAAATTTACTATCCCTTTCAATTCGCTGCAATACAATAGATTTACAACGTAAATACTATTTTTTTTTTTTTGAATTTGCTTTTCCTTTTAGCTTCTTTTTGCAGTACTCCAAGATTATTCTTGTGCTAATTGGTGAGATTTTTTGTATTCCGATGAGCGTAATTTTTAAATGACCATTTTGATTAATTTTACTTGCATCAGAAAGTATAATTAAAATGGTAGATAAATTTCAGGATGTGATTGTAATTTTTTTTAATTTATATCGTTGTTTAATTCTCCAAATCAAATGGTAGTGAAGTTATAAATCTGAAATTTGTTTGTGGGTGTTAAATTTAATTATGCCGAAATTGTAAGTTTTATTATTATAATCTTTCTTAGCATCTTCTTCAACCATTTATCATTATAATAAATGACATATCATGCTTGCAATTTATATTGGATTCTGCTTTGGCTCTCAATTATTTACATATTAATGGTTTTTTTCTTAGAGTATTTGTTTATATTTCACAACCAAAAAATATTCAAGCCTAGGCCAAATCCAGCTGATGTCAGCTTAATATTGTCAAATTCATGAGTGTTTATGAAGATGAGTATTTTGTAGTGGAGTTTTTGCTAGTGGTGAGCTTTGTTGATTGAAGCTAATATTTTATTACCACTTTTTTAAATGTTAGAGTTGCGATGGCTGTTTGTAGCTCTGTTGAATTTTTTATCTATTAAGTTTAATCTTCAGAACTTACAGTTCATCTTAATGTTTGCTGCAATTTTACTGTTTGATGTATATTTTTTTATTAGTGAATGATTTTTTTTATTTGTTCATAAATTTATGTTAAAATGAGAAGATAAATTTTTCGAACATGATATTTGATTTTTTTTATTTCAGCAAATAAAGAAATAAATATTTAATTTTTCATTCCAGCAAATAAAAAGATAAATGAAAAAATTTGAACGAAAACTAAAAAGATTTAAAGAAAAATTTTACTGGGATGTGCTCTTCATGAAAGATGAAGATCATGAAAAAAGAAATAATCAGACGAAGGAAAAAATATTAATGATGTTTAGTTTTTTTTTTTTGAAAAAAAGGTAAAATTGTTCTCATGCCCTTCATTTCCTGCTATTTTGTGTTTTGGCTTGAAAAAGGGTAAAATTATTTTAAAACTCCTTAATTTTAAGTATTTTTTTAAAGTGACATGTGGCAGCATATAAGAACGCCACGTGTCTCTACCACATTATCAATTAACGACGTTAGTCTCGATGGGCATTTTAAATACGGAAGCATACATTAAACATTTAGAAAGTATAGACACTACATTGACAAATTTAACAAAGTATAGGGGGCATTTGTGCCATTATTCCATATTTAAATTTTTGTGACACATCAACCGTTGAACTGGTTGAACTGATTTGCATTTTAAGGCTTAAATAAAAACTAGTCCTTTAAAACAAGTACCTAAATTATTTGTATCGATCATTTTAAGTACTCAAGTCCTTAAACTATGTTTTTTAGACTTTTTGGTTAAAGCAAGTATTTAAATTATTTGTTTCCTATCATTTTAAGTACCTAAAGTAATTTTTTTAAAGAAAATACCTAGACTTAAAGTGAACAAAGAAAATAGTTTAAATGTGTAGTTTAGGGGCTAATTTTCCATTTAAGCTTCATCTTAATATTAAAAAAGATCATAACAACCACATCAGCTGCAAGCTGACGAAACAAGGCAAAAATGAAAGTTGGAAAGCATTTATAAATTAAAGAAGGATGTAACAAATGTTCATGACACGACGGGGGAGAAAGTTCAAATCAAGAGTAAAAGGGTGACACACATAGAAATCCAACAGGCTATCTACCAAAATTGCACTTAGGATATCATTCATGAGCAAGGCAGAGATTAGGTAAACTGTAGTAAAAGGTAAACAGACACGAGTTGGCATATGCCCCCCGAGGAAGAACTAAACCACCGCAGCCTACATCTTGACAGCAACCTGTTCTGCTGAACTTTTCTTCACAACTCCTCTATAGCACAACTCATTTAGTAACTCCAATGCCTCATTAGCTAAGCCCTCGTATGCTATGCCTTCAATGAGAATGGTGTATGTAGATTCAGAGGGTTTACACCCCCTCATCACCATATAAGCCAAAAAGTCAATAGCACGATCAGTCTGCCGAGCCTTACAAAGACCTAACATTATGGAGTTATAGGTTATGGCATTTGGCCTAACACCCATTCTCTCAAAGTCGTGAAAGAACTTTATTGCATCATCAACCTTTCCTTCCCTGCTAAGTCCTCCGACTAATGAAGAGTAGGTAATTATATCAGGCTTTAGACCCTTGGCACGCATCTCATCCAAAAGTTTTATAGCTTGATCTGTTTTTCCGACCTTTGTGAGCCCGTCAATCACAGTATTGTAAGTGATTAAAACAGGCGAGCAACCCTTGATACTTAACTGGTTGAGTATCTCAACTGCCACATCAACCTTCCCATCTTTGCATAATGCTGTGAGCAAAGTATTATAGGTCACAATATCAGGATAGCAACCTCTAGACACCATTATCTCTAAATACTCGATCGCCCTCTCCATCTTCTTTTCTTTGCAGAACCCATGGAGCAGTGGATTATAACTTAAGGAATTAGGAGTACACCCATGCCTGTGCATCTTCTCCAATACGTTAATTGCTCGGCCCAATAAACCTTTTCGACATAAGAAATTAATCAGTATATTGAACGTAACAACGCTTGGGGAACAGCCTTTACGTAGCATATCAGCTAACAATCTCTCTGCATCCATCCACCTACCGGTGCTACACATGCTGCGCAGAATAATATTATGAGTAATCACATTGGGTTGGCATCCATATGATGACATGCTATTCAAGAACTTGATTGCTTCATCCAATCTCCCCTCCTTACAAATCCCATTGACCAGAACATTATACGTAACTACATCTGGTTTACATCCTCGACTCCTCATCTCATCCAAGAGCTTCATAGCTTGTGCAACGCCACTCTCCTTGCAAGTTGCTTCAATCAAAATTGTATATGTAATCACATCCGGATAACATTCTTTCTTCAATTGTCGATCCAAGACTTCCATCGCTTGCTTCAACTTCCCACTATCACACAGGCTACGCAAGATCGTATTATAGGTAACGACATCAGGAGCAACACTCATCCGGTCCAAAACTTGTAAAGCATTATCAATCTCCCCTGCCCTGCAATACCCACTAATCAACACATTATAAGTTATGACATCAGGAACAGCCCCTGAATCTTCAATAATCTCCATAACCCGGGTAGCTTTTCTAGTCTTGCCTCTCTTACAAAACCCACGAATCAAACTCGTACAAGCTATAATATCAGGAATCTCACCATGATAAACCATGCCCTCGAGAAGCTTAAACCCGTCTTCCAGTTCACCATTTCTAACAAAATTGCGGAGTTGATTATTGCTACTGGATTCCTCATAGCCATTAACAGAACTCGACGGACTAGACAGACCATGACCATTTCCAAAATTCCCTTCTTGGGAACTTTCATAACTGTGCAACCTACCATTAACACCAGCACTTTCGACCTTCGAATAAGCAAGGACCTTACACCGCCTTCGCATTTGAAACCGTGAAGGTTTACATCCCACAGAAGCTTTCACATAACTAAAATTGGTAACCGCTTTAGCCTTAACCCTAGCTTCTAAAAAGCTACTATTCCTTAGACCCTCCCTGTGGAAGTAACAAAACCCTTCATGGGAATGGCTTGTATATACTATCATATCCATACTTTACCTACAAGTTTGTAAATAATCAAAATACCATCGCTTAAAAGGAGTTATTCCAACACAATTATAAAAGTAATAGAAGTTCAAAATAAGGCTTCTCTATAGAGAGTAGAGGGAGAGAACTTACCTGGAGATACGCTTTTCAAAAGGGTATAACTTGAGCGCAGGTTGCGACTTTATCCAGTTTTGTTTCCTTCTGGTTATACTTTCTATGAAATATCTACAATGGAAGGCATGGGGAAGTAGCAGCCAAGTGCCGCTGTCGAGGCTAATTGTGGGGTTTTCATTTCATTGAAAAAGGGGGCTTTTAATTAGGGTTTATGGGCCAAATATGAAACCCAAAAACTTACGGACTCTACCCTCTTATGAAATCCGCATAAATTCCCAATTGGCCCCACATCTCCGTCTTCTTCTGTCTAAAAAACTCAAATCTTTCTTTTCCCTCCATTTCCTCTGCTTCTTCTAGATCTCCACTCTCCAGAAAAGAACTCTCTTTGAAAGAGAAAAGAGGAAGGGAAAGAATTCAGCTTTGGTGATGGATAGCCCGCGTTCAGTTGAAGAAGTCTTTCGAGATTTCAAGGGCCGTCGAGCAGCAATGATTAAGGCCCTCACTACCGGTAATACTTTTCACTTTAAAACAACCACCGTCTTCTCTTTTTTGTTTCTCATCTTCTTATCCACCTTTCTTCTCCCTTTCAAAGTTGCTTTTTACTTAATTTAATTTTGGGGTCTTGTGGTGGTTGCAGATGTGGAAAAGTTCTACCAGCAGTGCGACCCAGGTACTGGGAATTTTTTTAATGGCGTTGAATTTGTATGCCCAGATTTGTATTATTATTTAAGATGATTTAGCTTGAGAATTGAAGTAACGATTTTTTTAGTTTCAGATGCCTTTATTTGTAGTTAAATTGAACAGATTAGTCAACCCAGTAATTGAAGTGGTTTAAACTTTACTATGAACATGCAATGTTATGTATAGGTTTTAGCTTTATAAGGAAATCTATTCAATTATTAGGCTACCATTTTCTGCTTAAACTGAACTTTCCCTTCTAAAATTGGAATGAATAGTTTGAGCTGAGAAAGAGATTTGTGAGTTCAAGTAAGGTAGATTTAATAATTCCATCATTCTTCTTCTTCTGGTGTTCTATTGCAAATGCAAGAAAAAAAGCCTCAAAAAATAGGTAGATTTGTGAGTTTTTTTTACTTAAATTTATATATATAAAAAAAACTTTTGTTACAGAAAAGGAGAATCTTTGCCTTTATGGATTTCCCAGTGAGCAGTGGGAGGTGAATTTACCTGCTGAGGAGGTGCCTCCGGAGCTTCCTGAGCCTGCACTGGGTATTAATTTCGCCCGAGATGGGATGCAAGAAAAGGACTGGTTATCTTTAGTTGCTGTGCACAGTGACTCTTGGTTACTTTCTGTGGCTTTTTATTTTGGTGCTAGGTTCGGATTCGATAAAGCTGATAGGTATTTTTCTCCTCTACAAAGTGTCGTCTTACTGTAATTTCGCATTATGATTGGTCAGATCTGTAAATCATTCTTCAGCACGAAGTGCTTACAGTGCATGGCTAAAATAGTAATACTAGGCATGGCATGAGTGGGTTTTACTTAAATCCGGGATGCATATAGCCTAACTAGCAAGCATGCTATATTTTGAGGTACAATTTTTCATCATTAATACCGATTTGTTAATGTGATTGCAGGAAACGTCTTTTCAATATGATAAATGATCTCCCAACAATATTCGAAGTCGTGACAGGAGTGGGTAAGAAACAAACAAAGGAGAAATCGTCGGCTTCAAATCATAGCAGCAAAAAATCTAAATCAAACTCCAAGGTAAGAAAAGTTTTCTTCTTCAGCTATTCTCACAATTTGACAAGGCCTTATAACATAGTAAAAACGTGCATAACTCGATTCAATATAAGTGTTGAATATTGATATATGTCAAGGACGAGTATATTCAAAAAAAATTCTATATTTTTCCATGTTTTTAAGATCTTTAAAATATCATATCTTCATACCCATGTCCGGGTCTATGTCGAACACGGGTCTATGTCGAGCAAAGGGTCGAAGCTACATAGGTAAAATCTCAGAGTAGAAGTATAATCCTTTCAGGCACAAAGCTCACTTAGTTAAGTTGTTAGTGTTTTGCTTGTTACATTAATATTTCTGCAAAGCAGAGAGCGGGAAATAACTTTAAAATTTCGAGGTCATCGTGTAAATTAGATTTTCTTTCCACTTCGTGTCTGATAAAATGCAGCGAGGCTCCGAATCCCAGCCGAAATATTCAAAGGCAATGCCATCAAAGGATGAGGATGATGATGGTGTTGAAGAGGAAGAAGACGAAGAGCATGGAGAGACATTATGTGGGGCTTGCGGAGAGAATTACGCAGCTGATGAGTTCTGGATTTGCTGCGATATCTGTGAGAAATGGTTCCATGGGAAGTGTGTTAAGATTACACAGGCAAGGGCAGAGCATATTAAGCAGTACAAATGCCCATCATGCAGCAACAAGCGAGCACGGCCTTGATGCCAGCCGGTCAGGTGGATCTCTTGGGTGAATTCCGGCATCGCAAACCTCCAACTCTCTACTAGGTCATGTATTTACAGTTTGTTGAGTTCTTTTCAAGTCTATCCTTTAATGTAGGAAAGTTCTCATGCATTTTATGTGTAGGTTAAGAACTTGGTGTTTTAATTTGATTATAAAAACAGAATATTTATAATTATTAGGTAAAGAATCATTTGTTTTAATGTAGGAAATTTCATTTTGTTATACATTACGGTGGAGTTTCTCTCTCTAAAAGTGTGTTCAGTTTTTTCGGGCACCGGTATACATCGATATTCATATCGGTGTGTGCTGGGTATATTGCTTGGTTTATTGTTATTTTTTAAATACTTTTTCATATATACTATATATAATGAAAATATACCTCAATTAGACAATTATGTCACGGCCCAGACCTTAGGGTCCGAGCCCAACGCACACCAAGCTGCAGAGGAGGCTCTGCGTACTATTTTGGGTTTGCCAACACCAAACCGAGATGGCCCATCACTTGGGGTTGAAGAGCAATCAGATATGGCAAGTATATCAAGTCAACAAGCCTTATCCTTCTAAACTTACCATATCTGTCGTAGCCTTTTATCTTAGGCAAGTTTTACCTAATTAGCTAGGATCAAGGGATTTGATTGTGCTGCTTTAATCTTGACCATTGATGTACTCTTATCTTAATCGTTGGATGTAGGGGGCTTCAAGTATAAATAGAGGCTTACCCCCACCTCATTTTACACACTTCAGTTTTGAGGAATATACAGAGCATTCACTCAATTCTCCTTGCCTAGCTTTCCTTAGCCATTTCCTTTCAGTTGTTCTTTGTTTTCCGCAAGGGTCTTAGCTTGTTAAGCTTTGATCGTCAGGCTTACTTAGGCGTTGCAACGTTCGAGAGCGTCTAAGGCCGCACGTTCGAGACTACGAGATTCTATGGGCGTGACAAGTGGTATCAGAGCGAGTTTGACTGAGAGAAATAGCACCACAAAGCTCCTGCGAGGTTCCAGTAACTGACCGAGAGACTCGTGCTGCAGCTGCCGGGAAGAAGCGTGAAAGTTCCAGGGACATCATCTCATCTTTGGACAAGAGGGTTGTTCGTTTGGAGGAAGCCATGGGTAATGTTCAAGAGACCCAGGAGGAGGCGGAGCCACGCCTCGAGAAGGTGGATTCACTCAAGGATGAAATCACCGAGGAGGTCCAAGAAGTTCTCAACGCGATGTATGAGAAAATGGATCAACAAGTACGTTCCCTTCAAGGTGCGATGGAGACCATGAAGGCGGAACATGTGGGAGAGATGAAGAAGCTCACTGCCGAGCTAGCTTTCTACAAGAATGCCGTATTGACCGACATGGTGGGCAAAGCACCTGTAGCTAAGCCCATGATCGATGTTCCAAAGCTGAAGGAGTTCAAAGGGGCGAGGGCAGCCCAGGAAGTGGACAACTTCATTTAGGGTTGGAGCAGTCCCAAGCGGAGGATGAGACTCTTCCCGTCAAGATGTGGAAGGAGTTCCAGTCCGAGTTCAAGGAGCACTTCTACCCAAGGAATGCTCAAAACGAGTCTCGAGAGAAGCTACACCAGCTACAACATGACGGCTCTATCCGAGAGTACGTCAAGAAGTTCACGGAACTTAGGCTCCAAATCCAGGACATGGGCGAGACTGACGCCCTCTTTGCCTTTAAGAATGGGCTACAACGTTGGGCAAAGATGGAGCTGCACCGAATGGGGGTCCAAGATCTTTCCAAGGCGATGGCCACTGCCGACTCCCTTGCAGAGTTTGAACATAAGAAGTCAGACAATTCCAAAGAAAAGCCGAAGTACAAAGGCAACGGGAGGAAAGACAAAGACAAGCATGCCAAAGACGGGTCCGAAAAGCCAACCAATAAAGGCAATAAAGTCAGCAAGCCTTGGGACATCGTTTGTTACAATTGTAAAGGTAATCACTACAAGAGGAATTGCCCCCAACTCGCAAAGGCTGCTGCCATTCAAGAGAAGAGTGGCGAAGAGAAGGAAGCCCTCAAGCTTAATTCTATCATCAGTTCTATGGAGATTAAGAAGGGTTCCAAGAAGAAGGGTCTAATGTTCGTGGACATCATTGTGGCGGGTCGAAGGTTGAGCGCACTTGTGGACACCGGTGCCTCAGAATTGTTCGTGTCCGAACAAGTTGCCAAGAGACTTGGCCTTCATGTGGAGAAGGCAAGTGGGTTCATCAAAACCGTAAATTCCAAGGAGACTCTGATTGCAGGAGTAGCAAAAGGAGTCAAGTTAGAAATTGGCAATTGGACCGGTAAGGAAGCTATCAAGGTAATCCCTCTTGATGACTTCGATTTTGTGATTGGGCTTAGCTTCCTTGACCGGATTAATGCTTTCCCTGTTCCCTTTGCCAATTGTTTGTGCATACTTGACCCGGCACATCCATGCATGGTTCCGGTGAATCGAGAGACAAGAGTTGGGGCCAAGATGCTGTCAGCCATCCAGTTCAGCAAGGGGGTGCGCAAGGAGGAACCCACCTACTTGGATACGTTGGTCCATGATGGGCCAAGTCAGTCCGAAGAGATCCCAACCGAGGTGAAGCAAGTTTTGGCAGATTTCAAGGATGTGATGCCTACCGAGTTGCCCAAGCATCTCCCACCAAAGCGGGAGGTGGATCACAAGATTAATCTTGTGCCGAATGCGGAGCCGCCAGCCCGAGCTCCTCACCGAATGGCTCCACCCGAGTTAGAGGAGATGCACAGACAATTGAAGGAACTCCTCGATGCCGGGTATATCCGACCGTCAAAGGCACCCTACGGTGCGCCGGTGCTCTTTCAAAAGAAGCATGATGGAACGCTTCGAATGTGCATCGACTATCGGGCTTTGAATAAGCTCACAATGAAGAACAAGTACCCGATCCCACTGATAGCAGACTTGTTCGATCAACTTGGTGGTGCAAGGTGGTTCACCAAGTTAGATTTGCGGTCCGGATATTGGCAAGTTAGAATCGCAGAAGGTGATGAATCGAAGACAGCATGCGTGACTCGCTACGGTTCATATGAATTCATGGTGATGCCTTTTGGCCTCACGAATGCTCCCGCTACCTTCTGCACTCTCATGAACAAGGTACTACAACCCTTTCTTGATCAGTTCATTGTTGTTTACCTTGACGATATTGTGGTCTATAGCAAGACACTTGGGGAGCATGTTGAACACTTGAGGCAGGTGTTCGAGGTTCTGAGGCAGAATGAGCTCTACGTCAAAGAGGATAAGTGCTCATTTGCTCAAGAGGAGGTCTCATTCCTAGGCCACATTGTTGGTGGTGGCAAGATCCGGATAGACGGGGCCAAGATTCAAGCCATTGTTGATTGGGAGCCGCCAACGAAGGTGACGGGGTTGAAATCCTTCCTGGGGCTAGCCAATTACTATCAGAGGTTCGTCAAAAGCTACTCTAAAATCGCCACACCTTTGACCGAGTTGCTGAAGAAGGACAAGGCGTGGGATTGGAGTGTCGATTGTCAGAAAGCTTTTGAGGACTTGAAGCAAGCCATGGCGAGTGAGCCAGTGTTGGTGTTGCCGGATCACACCAAGCCTTTTGAAGTTTACACTGATGCATCCGACGTTGCTATTGGTGGGGTCCTTATGCAAGAGGGACATCCGATTGCATATGAAAACCGGAAGCTCAATGAGACCGAGAGGAGGTACACGGTCCATGAGAAGGAAATGACCGCAGTGGTGCACTGTTTGTGCACTTGGCGACACCACATACTTGGGACGAGGTTTGTGGTATATACTGATAATATTGCCAATAGTTATTTTCTAACCCAGAAAAAGTTATCTCCCAAGCAGGCTCGTTGGCAAGAGTTTCTTACAGAATTTGATTTTGCCATGGAGTACAAGCCGGGGAAGGTTAATTCCGTTGCTGATGCCTTAAGTCGGAGGTACAACATCGAGGTTGTGAGCTTGCCAAAGGGACATTTGTTAGAGCGCATCAAGGAGGGACTGTCACATGACCCAACGGCCAGAATGTTGATTGATTATGCCAAGGAAGGGACAACCAGAAGATTCTGGATCGAGGAGGACTTGCTGTATGCTCGAGGACATCGCCTCTATGTGCTTCAGTTCGGGGAGTTGCGCAAGGAAGTCATGAAGGAGTGTCATGATTCCAAGTGGACGGGACATCCGGGCATAAGTCGGACCTTAGCACTCATTGTGGAGCACTATTATTGGCCACGCATGGGCGAAGATGTTGAAGCCTATGTGAGGACTTGTCTTGTGTGCCAATAGGACAAGATCGAGATGAAGAGACCCGCGGGACTGTTGCAGCCATTGCCCATTCCCGAGCGACCATGGGAAAGTGTTTCCATGGATTTTATTGTTGGTTTGCCCAACACTGACGGCCTGTCTAGTATAATGGTTGTGGTTGACAGGTTTTCCAAGTATGAGACGCTTATTCCAGCATCGAATGTGTGCCCAGCCGAGGAAGCGGCTCGTCTTTTCCTCAAACACGTGGTCAAGTATTGGGGAGTGCCAAAGACGATCATTAGTGACCGGGACACGCGATTCACGGGTAGATTCTGGACGAGTTGTTCAAGCTTATGGGATCAAGCCTGAACTTCTCTACAAGTGTTCATCCACAGACGGACGGGCAAACCGAACGAGTGAATGCATTATTGGAGATCTATTTGAGACACTATGTGAGTGTCACGCAGCGCGACTGGCCAAAACTGTTAGATGTGGCCCAATTTTCCTACAACCTACAACGGAGCGAAGCGACCAACCAGAGTCCGTTTGAGATCGTGACCGGGCAACAACTGCTCACTCCCAAAACAGTTGCTGCCAAGTACGAGGGGCCTAATCCAGCAGCACACAAGTTTGCCAAGGAGTGGCAAGAGCATCATGACTTAGCTCGAGCTTGTCTACACAAGGCGGGAAAACGGACCAAGAAGTGGGCGGACAAAAAACGTAGGGACGTGAATTTCCAAGTTGGTGACTTAGTCCTTGCAAAGCTCACCGGGATCTTGCGCAACCCAACCGTGCACAAAGGGCTTGTGCGAAGATACGAGTGACCGTTCAAAGTTGTGAAGCGGATAGGCACCATGGCCTATCGATTGGAGTTGCCATCGAACATCCGAGCTCATCCAGTGTTCCATGTCAGTCTACTCAAACCATACCATCAAGATGAGTTAGATCCAGATCGAGGCAAGTCACACTGAGCGCCAGTCGGGATAAAGGTCTCCTATGAGAATGAAGTTGAAAACATCCAAGCGGAGAGGGTCATTCGACGACCAGGTCATCGGCCAAGGCACGAGTATCTTGTTCAATGGAAGGGACTTCCCGACAGTGAATGGAGTTGGGAACCAGCCAAGGCTCTATGGCAGTTCAAGGATCAAGTGAGTCAGTACCATCTCAGCCGAGCGACGAGGGCGTCGCCAGAACCAGTGGGGGAGAATGTCACGGCCCAGACCCTAGGGTCCGAGCCCAACGCACACCAAGGTGCAGAGGAGGCCCTGCGTACTATTTTGGGCTTGCCAGCACCAAACCGAGATGGCCCATCACTTGGGGTTGAAGAGCAATCAGATATGGCAAGTATATCAAGTCAACAAGCCTTATCCTTCTAAACTTACCATATCTGTTGTAGACCTTTATCTTAGGCAAGTTTTACCTAATTAGCTAGGATCAAAGGATTTGATTGTACTGCTTTAATCTTGACCATTGATGTACTCTTATCTTAACCGTTGGATATAGGGGGCTTCAAGTATAAATAGAGGCTTACCCCCACCTCATTTTACACACTTCAGTTTTGAGGAATATACAAAACATTCACTCAATTCTCCTTGCCTAGCTTTCCTTAGCCATTTCCTTTCAGTTGTTCTTTGTTTTCCGCAAGGGTCTTAGCTTGTTAAGCTTTGATCGTCAGGCTTACTTAGGCGTTGCAACGTTCGAGAGCGTCTAAGGCCGCACGTTCGAGACTACGAGATTCTACGGGCGTGACAATTACATTCATATAAACATATTTAAATTAAAATAAAAATTTAATACTTAATTAAATGATTATATTTTATTTTGGCTAAACTACACCTAATGTCATTTAATTATGAGTTTGGTAATAAATATGTCACTTTTTGTCTAAAAGTTATATAAAAAAGTTTTCAATTAAAATATTATTGATAAATTACTTTGTTGTGGTCTGGTATAATAACATCTTTAGTTCTCAAAACTTTATATTATATTAATTTTATTTTGATTTGAAACAATTCAATAAATTTAATTATTTATATTTTTAAGTACATAAATTAAATGTCTAAATCTCACATGTCAAAGTACAAGGACTAACCGCAAATTTTAACCCCAAAAAGTTATACTAAACTAATATATATATATATATATATATATATATATATATATATATATACGGACTATTCTAAATATATATGGTAAATATTGAATATACTGTCAATGTAAAAAATATACAAACTTGTCTATTTTCAATTTAAAATTTAAATTCATAATTCTAAAACTCTAAAAATGTAACTCTAAACCCTAAATTCTAATATTAAATCCTAAATTTTTTATTAAATAGAGATATTACATTTTTATATCGAAACTCAAACCCATATAAAATAGGACAATATGAGCCTTTTTAACAATGCTAATTAATAAATCTCAAACTATAAATTTTAAGCCATACAATATAAACTAAAATCTTAAAACTTTAAATAATTCGTTTATGAAAACTATTTTCTACCACTAGATTAGATAATAATACGTGTATATATTAGCAAACAAAACACATTCTTAGTTAAATAGAAACCTATGGATCTTTTAGGCCTAAAACCAAACAGAGCCCAGCTCTTCCTTTTCATGCGTTTTCTCTTTCTTCCCCTTTTCCAATGTCCAATTACCAAAATCGCAGAAAGCAATAAGCAAAGGGGTTTGGGGTTTCAAGTTTCGTGCAAACGGGTTTGGTTTAGTTTAGTTGAGAGAAACATATGGGGGATCCTTATTACAGATACCCTCCTCCTCCTGGAGCAGATAGAGGTGCTCACTCACTCTTGTCTTTGTTTAGCCCTAAATTTAACTTCTTTTTCCTCCCAGAATGTCCCTTGTTTGATTATTCAGATTTTGTCTTTTGGGTCATTGCCAATTCTATGTCTTTGTTATGCTTTGTAGAATAAGAAAAGACGGTCTAGTTTAATGAATTGCATTTGCTATGAATATCTGTTGGGCACCATTAGTTTGCATTACCCTTATTGCCTATTGAATTCGATTAATGGTGTGTGGAAATGGAAATTTTTCTGCTTCACTGTCTGGTGCTTTGCACTGAGGACACATGGTCATGGCATACCTTAAGGGTGGAATATAATGATAGATGAAAGATAAATTTTCCCAGTTTAGATTCTTTTAACCGTGTATATTCTGGTGTTTTTTTTTTTTTTGTGCTTTCTATGTCCTATCTCCAAATTGATCTCGACCATTTAACTTTGTTTTAGTGATAGTTGACTTTCATTGCAACAGGTAGTGTTCCAAGACCCAGCTTTCCTTGCTACTTCTCAGCTGAAGCACCCCCATTGCCATCTCATCATGCCAATATGCAGGCTGCCACTTCCGATGTTCAAAAGAGAGATGTAAGGCTGTTCTAGTATTTTATCATTTTCTTAAAAACTTTGGGGTTTTATAACTGCATGTCCCTTCATTTTCATTGTCTTTTTCAAGCAGATAAGTCAAATGCAGCCTGGGATGTATGGCGTGAACAATATTTCTAATTCCGGAGTTTATCCCGAGACCAATCTTGGTGGCTTGTCAGCTGGAGCAACTGCAGGGGCTTATCCATCTTCTTTAGGAGATCCGAGTTTAGGTGCCCAAAGATGGAATGCTCCTGTAGGTAATAGTTCAGGTCCGGGAGTTTATCCCGATCCTAGTTTTGGTGGTGTATCAGCTGGACCATCCATTAGGGAAGTTCCAAATTTAGTTGGCCATAGATGGGATGCTCCTGGCATTAGTTCTAGTGCTGGAGTTCATCCTGAGCCCAGTCTTGGTGCTGTATCAGCTGCAGCTTCCATTCATGGTTATTCATCTCCGCTAGATATTCCAAGTTTTGCTGGCCAAAGGCAGGATGTTCCCGTAGGCATTAATTCTAGTTCTAGACTTCATCCTGAACCCAGCCTTGGTGCTGTATCAGCCGGAGCTAGCATAAAGGGTTATCCATCTCCTCGACGAGAGTCACCCTTAGTTGACCAAAGAAAGGATGGTCCATTGGGCACGAAGCCTGGTATTCCTGATGCTTTAGATGAAAATACTGCCTCTGTCAGAAATGGTGATTGTCACACAGACACTTCTGGCGAATCAAACATTTTGTTCGTGGATTGTCTTCCTACGGATTGTACCAGGAGAGAAGTAGGTCGTATCCTTTTATTCCCATAAATACTTTCGTGAATATGGAAATAGCAATATCCCAAGAATGTCTGAGCAATATTTCAGATAAAAAGACACATGTTTCACAATATTGTGCAAAATTAAACTGTATTATTCGTAACTATCAAAGTTTCTCAATGTTTTGAAGTCATTGTTGTCCGTTACTTAACATCAAAGATCTTTTCCGTCCATTAACCGGCTACAAAGATATCAAAGTCATTCACAAGGAACCAAGACATGTAAGTTTACTGCTCAATCTTTTGTTTTGATTTAGGTATCAGCTATTCCTAGAGCTTCTTGACATGCTTTAGTCTGTTTTGTGCTTAAGCCTTTCTATGCAGTCCTGAGAAATGGCGGGGACAAACGGCTTAAAATACCAAGATGTTAACATATTTCCATTCTTTTCTTCCATTCTGTTCTTTGTACTTTATTGTTGTCTAACTAATTAATTCAATTGTAGAGTGGAGCTAGAGCTATGGTTTTGTGCTTTGTAGAGTTCGATGACTCAAAATGTGCAATGATAGCCATGAGAGCTCTTCAAGGTAATCTAGGCTTCAAAACTTGCTTAGAGATTTTAAAGAGAGAAGAATAATGTTAAGTAATGTTTTGTAGCATCTACTATTTCTTTCTATATTTTTTGGTCGAAATATATTGCATCTATTAACTATTGAGTTTCCTGTAGTTTTTATATTTAAGTTGGATCCCTCCACTTCTTGCCAAAAGTCGTGTTTAATTTAATTGCTTTAACATGATATCAAAACCCGTGTTTTGTTATTCCTGCCTAACCCCATGTGAGGTTTATGACTTACTCATGAATGCGGTGTTGAAGTGATGTTACCCCACAATTGTTAATTATTTGGGATTTTGCTGTGATCTTATATTAAAGTTGGACTTCTCCACCCATTGTCAGTATTGTTGCTTTTAATATCATATGTGGCACATATTCAGTTGATAATGAGCATAAAATGTGATGAAGTTCGATATGCTTCATCATTTCTGGCACTCTTTTGTTTGGTAGATGTTTCAGATGCACTGTGAATTAGCAGTCAATTACTGATAGGTGGTGGAATGTTGAATTTTCTGCAGGATACAAATTTGATGACAAGAAACCTGACGCTCCGGCCTTGCGAATCCAGTTTGCACATTTCCCTTTCCAGCTTCAAACTGATCGAAAGGATCACCCTGGAACTGACTGAAATGATCAATGGCGTAAGATTTAAATTGTGGATGTGGACTAGTTTTCAATTGCATTGTATTTGTCATGGTTGAGGACATGATGGATGCACTCATGGACGGTTGTGGTGAATATCGGTCAAGAATAGAATCAAAACCTTAAACATCAATCACAGTGCGTCCTCGGATGCCTTATGATATGGACGTGTTGATGTAACCAATTTCAATCAGTTGTGACTGCCTATACAGACCAGATGAGTTCCCATTTTCTCATGTTTTGCATGTAAAAATGACGAATTTGATTCAAATCAGTTCTTAGATTTTATATTCTATTTTCTCTGCAAGATAAGTATATATGCATTGTGTTATGTACGGAATTATAATACAAATATATGTTAAAAGATATATAAATTTTTTAAATAATATAATGTAAATAGGATTAATATTCATTTATACAATTGTCACGTGCCGTCTTATTTAAACTAAAACATTGTCGTTTTATTTATTATTTTTAATTGATGCCATGTGTTTAGATTGTTGTTACTCTGCCTGATACGGTGTGGTTTGATTGTGAAGCTCAAATGTCATTATTTTTTTGAATAGTCTAAAGGCGATTAGAATGTAGTATCTGTTCATACATATTTTAAACTATTTGACAATGCGCATACACCTCGTAGACAGAGCGATTTGAACCAGTGTCTCTTAAAATGAACGTCATCCGATTTTCCATCTGAACACTTGTTGGGTTCATAGGTTTAATGAAAGGCTGCTACGAATCAATGCTGCATCATGTGGTCAAGGTAACGAGTTGGAGTTTTTAAATGTGTTGCAGAATAGACATAGTGTTGCTAACTTATGCTTTTATCCCATCCAAGCTGTTTGATCTTGATATATTCATTAACAATGTGGAATTATTGATTGGATATAGATGGAATTGTGTTGTGAAAAATCTAGAATTAGCTTTACAGAGACAAAGAACCTTATGGATTGTAACGGAACATGTAGAGGTTATAACTGAAGAACTTGGCATGAACCTTAAAGAGGTGGATATGAAAATGCTTGGCCCTTGCACAGGGCTTACTGTTTTTAAAGGATAACACTTTAATTCTGGATGAGAATGGGGACAATAAATCCTTTGAAGAAAGATGCAAACAAATTGGATCAGCAAGTAAATTGAGCACCTCTGATTATGACACGGAGAAGTTGCAAGAGAGATTGGCAAAGCTCTCTAGTGGTATGGTGGTCTTGAGGTTTGGCAGAGCTAGTGAAGCTGAAATTAAGCTTCCTAAACCAACACAAGAGTATGTGAGCAAATTAGTAGAAGAGAGCTTACAAAAAAGGCACCTTAAATTCACAATCGAGCAAATCTGATCAACATCCTAATGGGTTTGTAAACGAGTTGGATAATAAAAAAAATGTCAAAAAAGAAAAGTTTTCGTGATGCAATGCTGGAAACTCATTTTGCAGACTTCATTTTAAATGTTCAGGAAAGGCCACTACTTGTTCATGTAATATAGTTATGAATGGTGAAGTTCACTCTAAAGTGAGGAATTCTTGGAAGGAAATTCAGACAATCATTTCTTGGAGATTAATTACTAGCATACACCACCAAGCTCAGATTATTTTTGAATGGACTCCTAAAGAGTTGGTATTTGAACCATCAAAAGTTGACTTAGATGAAAAATATGAGATTTTGGTGTTAGATTTTGCTAATACACTCCCTCGGGACGTGGAAGTTTTGGCTATTGGATTTGAAGGAACCTTAAATGACAAAATGAAAGGATTCTATAAAAGTGTATACGAGCACAATGTTGAGAAGAAGAATATGGCAGCTACACAATATGAGCCACCGGATGCTAGGCGATGCTTTCCATGTTGGGATGAACCTGCTTGCCATGTAACACACTAAACCCGACGTCACATTTGGGCCTCAAACTATGAACATAAAATTTTTGACTTGGTTTAGCCCAAATCACATTTAATTCTCATAAAATCCACCAACGTTTAGATTAAACGATAAAAAAATATTTAAATCGTTTACAAAGGGAGCTCCACTTTTAAACAATATAATTTAAATCATTCAACATGATCAAATAAATCCAAATAAGAGTTACAAGCATAAAATCAGGGTCCTATGAATACATTGCCCGACAAATCTAAGTATTGTACTCTTGATACACGTCGATAAGCTTAAGTCCTACTTTGATGGGGTTCTTTTGATGCAACGCAACAACCTAAAAAACCTACGATCAAAAACAACGATTCCGAATGTTGAGCTCATAAAGCTCAGTGGATACATCTCTACTCTATTATGCTTCATGTAGATCATAAACATAAGCACGCAGCTAGAAAAGATGACATGACAATAAACTAATGTATGGTGCTACCACCAGTCGCCTAAACATGCTCAACAATAAAACATATCATGCCATCATCAATACATCAACCAAACAATCCACAAACCTGGCTTGAGGCCCGGGTCACACAGCATCGGGTCACTCAATCAAAATGAGGTCCGGGTCACACATCATCGAGACATACACTCATACTCAGAATTCCCCATCGAGTATCTTCAAATGAGGCACTGGTCACACAGCATCGGGACATACATTCGGTTACTTTACCATGGTGTTGCAACACGTCTCTAGGTATTTGGATCCCATCAATCAAGTGACTCTACCACATAAGTGCTCACACAGCACACATCCATCATCATAACAATTATCGTTATTGGATCACCCATTCTTAACTCAAGTTTTTACTCATTATGTTCGTATAGGTGAGTGAAAACCCATATTCTCAGTTTTATAACGCATTTTACATCATTAGGGGTCTGTTGGATTAAATTTTATAATTTTTTTAACTCCTAGTCTCAAACTCAACTTTTCAGGCAAACTGCCTAGTGGGTACCGGTACTGGCCTTCGCGTACCAATACAATTTGACCTGTACCGATACAAAATTACATGGCGTACCGGTACTGGTTGCATGCCGTGCCGGTACCCTTTTTTCAGTTCATCTCAATCGAACAGTGTTCTTAAATCCTGGAACACTAGGGTACCGGTATGGGCTTCTCGTGTACCGGTATCGAAGCCTAGAAATAGCTTTCTAGGCTCGAAAAATCATCTTTAATTAAAGCCTCTAACTCGAAACCAATAACCCCTTAAGATGATCCTACAGTTTATGGGAGTTATTTAGGGTGGTTTACTACAGTTTTTACATGTTTTTAACATCAAATCCTGAATTTACCATTAACATACATTTTCAAGCATTTAAACACCCAAATCACCAAATCAAGCATACAAGGCATCATCCTTAGGATGTGCATGAAACAAAAGGAGTTGGAAGTGTACTAACCTTCCTCCAAAAGCTGGAAAAGAGACTTTTTTCTCCAAGTCCTCAAGCCTTCCCTTTGCCTTGAGCTTTAGAGTGCTCTTCAACCTCTTTCACTACAACCAAATGTTGTAAAATGAGTTACAACATTGCTAGAATGAGTAAAGATGATAAAGAAAGGTGTAATGATCCGAATTCTAGAAATTCGAGGGCCGGGTTTGATCGAGGCACGAGCCTCGTAATTGGGTCGTGTTGTTGGGCTCACAAGGGCTTTTTGGGCTAGTTGTGTGTTGGGCTCATGTGTTTTTTTTGGATTGGGTGGAGATGGGAGATAGAATTGTAATGTGGTAAATGTCTAAATGGAAGAGAGGGGGAGGGAAAGACTTATTTTCTCTGCATTATGCAGAGTGGTGAGATCATCCATCTTTTATGTCTTTATCTTCCTTTTTCCATCTCATCTCTCACCCAAAACGCCCCATCTAAAGGTAGGATTTTGAGTGTTTGTGTTGTGAATCACGTTTAGCTCTTTGAGGTAAGTGTTACCAGCTTTCAAGGATCTACATTTCAAGGTAGGCTTTGTATGGTTTAGTGGAAGAAGGGGTTGTTGGAGGTTTGAGAGGGTTGGACAGGATTGGAGTTTGGAAGCTCTAATCTTTGGTTCAGTTTATGTTTTTGGCCTCTATTATCTTCCAGCAACGTTGTAATACATTTTTTAACCCCCTCATGTAGTGGAAGAGGTTGGGAGATCATCCAATGCTCAAGAAGGGAGGAAAGCTTGAAGCTTTGGAAGAAGGCCTTGTGTCATCAGCTAAGCTAAGGTTAGTACACTACTAACTCCCATAGTTTCCTAAAAATCATAAAGTTAAGCTTTGAAGCATGATTTGGTGTTTTTGGCCTTAGAGTAGCTTGAGGGGTTGTTAATGGCAAGTCATAGAATTATTGTTTCGATGGCTTAAAATTGGTAGAAACCCACTTAACACTATCATCTTAACTTGTAGAAGTGGTTTGGGGTTTAACTATGGGGGTTAAATAGGGTTTCTAGGTGAAACCCGTACCTAGAGCTCAAAAATTGGGCTCGCATACCGGTACTAGACATAGAGTATCGGTACGCCTTAGTGTAAATAGGGGAAGAGTTGTAAGGGGTGTACCAGCACGTCTCCCCGTGTATCGGTACCCTTTGCGAAATAAGAAATCCAGTACCGATACGCAATGGGGTGTATCAGTACGCACTGTTACATTGGCTAGGAAAGGCTTAGCGTACCGGTATATGTAGATAGAAGTACCGGTACGGTTGTGGATCGGTACAGGGCAATCCTAGTACCGATAAGGAGTATCGATACGGGCTGGGGCGTATCGGTACAGCTTGAGGGTTTAAAATTTTCAAACCTAAAATGAGTATCGGTACTCATAGCTGAGTATCAGTACCTAGAGGGGAGTACTGATACCCATATAGGAGTATCGGTACTCGCTGGGCATTCTGCCCAAGAAATTTAAGTTTATGTTCGAGGGTTCTATATTCAAGGCAAAGGGCCCTGGGGTCTCTTAAGGTGTAAAATAAATGCTAAAACTGAGAAATGAAGATTTTAACCCCGTATGAGAAATGTTTGGCTAATGGCTTGGTAAATAATTGGGTAAACCGTGTGAGGTAGAAACCCATAGGGATCCTTAGTGGATCAATCGAGGCTATGTGGTACATTAGGGTCCTTGCTGTGTGCTGAAGGACGCCCAGGTAATCGAGTTATCCCTTGTTGTTGGGATTGGATACCCTAAGTGTGTTGTAACACCTTGAAGATTCCCGAATACTGGATCTCGATGCTATGTAGACGTGAGCCTTGCTCAGAGTATAGGATCCCGATACTTAGTGGACGCGGGCCTTGCTCAGAATGTGGGATCTCGATGCTTAGTGGACGCGGGCGCTATTCTATATATATAATTATGGTTATATGTGTGATGCTATGTAGGTGTATGAGGTTCTCGTATGAGCTGTGTGCGTGATCATACATTCATAATGCCATGTGTTTAGGCGGTTATGGTAGCGCTATTACTATATTGCCATGATATCATTTTTGTTGCACTGCTTTATTTATGATTTGCAAGAAGCATGGTTGAGTGGCGGTGTATCCACTGAGTTTGTTAGCTCAGTGTTCAGAATCGTTGTTTCTGTTCGCAGGTTAGTAGGTTATCATAAGGCGTGAAAGAGTACCATCTAGGTTATATTTCAGCATCGACTCTAGTGGTTGAGTACAAATACTAGATGTAGTGGGCTATGTATTTCGTAGGACCCTATATGTATTTTATAACTCTTATTTTGTATTAATTCGATCAAAGTCGAATGTTTTGATATTTGTAATGGAGCTCCATGAATACTGTTTCAAACTTTTGGATTTAACTATGGTTTCAATGTATGAACTTATGTTTTTATCGGACTTATTTATATTGGGCTTGAAAAAAGAAAATTTTTCAACAGTATGGATTTTGGGCTTAGGGCCCAATTGTAATATCCGGGTCAAGGGTGTTACATTTAGTGGTATCAGAGCCTAGGTTTAGTCAGTTCTAAGACGTCCCTGGGGGGTCTAGAAGAGTGTATAGGTGTCTAGCGAATACATGCCCATGAGTCGAAGTCGTACTTGTTTTAAAGCTGAAATTCGATGGTGTGACCTTGTTTGTTGTTGTGCAGAATAGAATCATACCTAGGAGGGCAAGAATCAATGAAGAAAGTTTGGGCTCCAGAGAAGGGAGTTACGATGAGGAATATGTGCCTGACACAGAGGATATGTTAGAGGACACAGTTGACTGGGGAGTTAACTATTTCTCACATCTAAATCGAGCGTTGCACCAGATTGTAAGGGCAATACCGAGGGATCTGCTACTTCTCGTGAGGCACTTGTTGAAAGGGTGAGAAGGCAAGGCACTACAGATTTCCATAGATCGGGGCGTGATAACCCGGTACAGGCGGAATAGTGGTTGCAAGATACACGGTGGATTATGAGGCAGATGAGATTGAGATTAGAGGAAAAACTGTCATGTATCTTGTCCCTATTGAAGGGCAATACTAGAGAATGGTGGAAAATGGTAGAGCTTGGGTGGCACCCCAATCGACCATCTTAGGATGATTTTCTTGAGGAGTTCGAGAAAAAATATGTGGGCGAGGATCACATCGATACCTTGAGAGATCGGTTCAATCATCTTGTGCAAGGAAATCGGTCAATTTTTTAATATAAGCAAGAGTTTCTCCAGTTGAGTAGGTGTGCTCTTGAATTAGTTGCCATTGAAAAGATGAGGTGCAAGAGGTTCTTGAAGAAGGAAATCCGTACTTACCTAACTGCTGCACCACCGAAGGTGTTCTCAGAGTTGACTTCGAGTGCCAAGTCTCTTGAGCAAGTACAATGTTTAACATATGGCCCGTCTGGTAGGCAAGAGAGTTCGCGTGGGAGGACCCAGAACCCCTTCAACAACAACTCGCAAGCTTTCTCGGGGAGAAGCAAAAACTGGTGGAACTATAATAGATGAGCATCGAATCGAAGTTCAAGGTCAGACTGAAGATCTGAGTCAGCTGGTCGTAGAAGGTCATCTTCTTCTTTATCCATTATAAGCTCGGAGGGTTCACAGGTGAGTGCGGGCGCACCAGTTTGCAATCAGTATGGACGCAAACACAGAGACGAGTGTTGGGGAGCAGTAAGAGTCTGTTATCAGTGTGGGTCACCGGATCATCTTGTGAAAGACTATCCAGTGGCTGTGGTGACCTCTCCAGATCAGGTTCAGAGGACTGCATGTCCGGCCCAGATGGGTTAATGCCTTGCTAGGGGAGGAACAAGCCATGTATCAGGAGGTACCTTTCAGTCTACCGTGAGAGCACCAGCTAGGCATTATGTAGTCATGGCTTAGGAGGAGTACGCAGCTACATATGTTATTTTAGGTACGTTCACATTGTTTTCGATTCCTATTGTTGCTTTTATGGATTCGGGGTCCACCCACTCCTACATTCGTAGTGGAATACCTCAGTAGTGGGGTATTCTTGCCGAGAATCTAGAGGTAGGAGTCCGTATGACTAGTCCCTTGGGATATGATGTGGTGGTGGAAAAGGTATATCGAAGATGTCCGATTGAGGTTCAAGGGTCGTTGTTTCCAGCAGATTTAATGGTTTTACCGCTTCAAGAGTTCGATGCTATTTTGGGAATGGATTGGCTCTTTGAGCAAAGAGTTTGAAGCTTCATGTTGTGGATGGTTCTAAGCTGATTGTGTGAGGTGAGAGAAATCCATGTCTATCTAGTGTGGTATCAGCTTTGTCAGCTCAGAGGTTGTTGCAACAAGGTTGTGAAGCCTTTTTAGCCCATGTGGTAGATGTAAAGGGTTGATGGTCTAATGCTTGAAAATCTTCAGACAATTAATGAGTTCATTGATGTGTTTCAGAAAGAGTTACCCGGGCTACCTTCTGACTGCGAATTAGAGTTTTGAATTGATGTGATGCCAGGTACAACGCCAGTGTCTATCGTGCCGTATCGAATGGCACCCGTGGAAATGAAAGAGTTGAAGAAGCAAATTCAAGAGTTTCTAGAGAGAGGTTTTATCCGACTGAGTGTCTCGCCTTGGGGAGCACTGGTCCTGTTTCTTAAAAAGAAAGATGAGTCTATGAGGATGTGTATTGATTATCGACAGCTTAATAAAGTAACGATAAAGAATCGTTATCCCCTTCTGAGGATTGACGATTTGTTTGACTAGTTGAGAGGTGCTCGTGTGTTTTCTAAGATAAACTTGAGGTCCAAGTACTACTAGTTGAAGATGGTGGATGAGGATGTCTAGAAACCGCTTTTAGGATGATGTATGGGCACTATGAGTTCTTGGTAATGCCGTTTGGGCTTTCCAACGCACATGCAGCTTTTATGGATCTAATAAATCGAATCTTTCAACCGTACGTAGATCAGTTTGTTGTGGTCTTTATTGATGACATCTTGGTGTATTCGTGTTTAGAAGAGGAGCACGATTACCATCTGCATGTGGTTCTTCAGACTCTCCGAGATAGATGTCTTTTTTCCAAGTTCAACAAATGTGAATTTTGGCTTTCGGAAGTGGCATTCCTGGGTCATATAGTTACTGCGGACGGGATTCGCGTGGACCCTCAAAAGATTCAGGCTGTGGTGGAGTGGAAACCTCTACGGAATGTTTCGAAAGTCTATAGTTTTTTAGGACTTGCCGGGTATTATAAGAGGTTTGTTAAAGGTTTCTCCATTATAGTCGCACCGGTGACCAAGCTGTTACAGAAAGGGGTTTATTTTGAATGGAATGAGAAAAGATAACAAAGTTTTGAGCAACTAAATGCTTATCTCATAGAGGCTCCGGTTTTAACCTAACCCGAGCTCGAAAAAGAGTATGTTGTGTTTAGTGACCCGTCTTTGAATGGACTTGGTTGTGTCCTTATGCAAGAGGGTAAGGTGGTTGCTTACACTTCGAGACAGCTTAAATCGCACGAGTAGAATTACCCTACCCATGATTTAGAGCTCGTTGCAGTCATCTTTGCATTAAAGATTTAGAGGCACTATCTCTATGGGGAGAAGTGTTATATTTATACGGATCATAAGAGCTTGAAGTACCCGCTTACACAAAAAGAGTTGAATTTGAGGCAACGACGGTGGATTGAGTTGTTGAAAGACTATGATTGCATCATAGAGTATCACTCCGGTAAGGCGAATGTTGTGGCTGATGCCCTAAGTAGGAAATCTATGTCAGACTTGAGGGCTATGTTTGCCCGTTTGAAGATGACCGAGGATAGAGGTCTTCTAGCTAAGCTTCGGGTAGAACCTACGTTGGTATAAGAGATAAAGATGAATCAAGCTTTGGATGAAGAATTAGTAGCTAAGATTGAAGCGGTATGAGATGGTGTGTACTTGTACTTCAAGGGGCGGCTGTGTGTTTCGGCCTTGGAAGATTTGAGAGGCCGCATCTTAAGGGTAGCACACCGTAGTCTTTTTACGGTACATCCGGGAAGCAACAAAATATATCAAGATCTTCGTCCTTTTTATTGGTGGCTAAGTATGAAAAGAGATATCTCTGAATTCGTGACAAGGTGTTTAGCTTGTCAACAAGTGAAGGCGGAACATCAAGTTTCATCAGGGTTACTTCAGCCTATTCAGATTTCGTAGTGGAAGTGGGACCGGATTACCATGGATTTTGTCACCGGGTTACCGACGACCCAAAGAAAACATGATGCCGTTTGGGTTATTGTAGATCGTTTGACAAAGTCTGCTCATTTCTTGCTGGTGCGGATGGATTTCACATTAGAAAGGTTGGCCCAACTGTATATAGAGGAGATAGTAAGGTTGCATGGCGTGCCATCATCGATCATTTAGGATAGAGACCCGCGTTTCACAGCTAGGTTATAAAAGAAGATTCATAATGCCTTTGACACCAAGCTGCACTTCAGTATAGCTTTTCAACCTCAGACTGATAGTCAGTCTGAACGTGTCATTCAGATTCTTGAGGATATGCTCCGGCGTTGCATTGTGGATTTTGCAAGGAGTTGGGAGGATCAGTTACCACTTGTAGAGTTTACTTACAACAACAGTTACCAGTCGAGCATAAAGATGGCCTCTATCGAGGCGTTGTATGGGCGTAAGTGTAGGACACCCTTGTGTTGGACTGAGCTCAATGAGAGGAGAATCGTGGGATCTGATATGGTTAGCCAAACCGAAGAGAAAGTCCATATTATCAAGAAAAGGTTGTAAGCGGCTTTTGACCGTCAAAAGGCCTATGTGGATCGAAAACACAAACATATTGAGTATGAAGTCGGTGAAAAAGTGTTTCTCAAGGTATCTCTGTGGAAAGGAATCATTTGTTTTGGACGCAAGGGAAGGTTAAGCCCAAGGTATATCGGACCCTACGAGATACTTGAGAGAGTGAGACCAGTGGCTTATCGGTTATCCTTGCCACCGAATTTGTCTCGTATCCACGATGATTTTCATGTATCTATGTTGAGACGTTATCGTTTCGATCCTTCACATATTGTTCCGCTTGAAGAAATTGAGGTAAATGCCGACTTGACATATGAGGAAGTTCTGGTTGGGATCCTTGAAAAAAGAGTTAAAGAGCTTCGCAACAAGTGCATACCCTTGGTGAAAATGTTATAGAGGAACCATGGTGTTGAAGAAGTAACATGGGAAGTCGAGGACGACATGAGAATTCTCTACCCGCATTTGTTCTCATCAGGTAAATTTTGAGGACTAAATTTTCTTTAAGGAGGGGAGAGTTGTAACGAGCCGAATTCCAAAAATCCGAGGCTGGGTTTGATCGAGGCATGGGCCTCGTAATTGGGTCATGTTGTTGGACCCACAAGGGCTTTTTGGGCTAGTTGTGTGTTAGGCTCATGTGGTTTTTTTGGATGGGGTGGAGATGGGAGATAGAAAGGTAATGTGGTAAATGTCTAAATAGAAGAGAGGGGGAGGGAAATACTTATTTTCTCTGCATTATACAGAGTGGTGAGATCATCCCTCTTTTATGTCTTCATCTTCCTTTTTCCATCTCATCTCTCACCCAAAACACCCCATCTAAAGGTATGATTTTGAGTGTTTGTGTTGTGAATCACGTTTAGCTCTTTGAGGGAAGTGTTACCAGCTTTCAAGGATCTACATTTCAAGGTAAGCTTTGTATGGTTTGGTGGAAGAAGGGGTTGTTAGAGGCTTGAGAGGGTTGGACAATATTAGAGTTTGAAAGCTCTAATCTTTGGTTTAGTTTATGTTTTTGGCCTCTATTATCTTTCAGTAACGTTGTAATACGTTTTGTAATCCCCTCATGTAGTGAAAGAGGTTAGGAGCTCATCCAAGGCTCAAGAAGGGGGAAAGCTTGAAGCTTTGGAAGAAGGCCTTGTGTCATCAGCTAAGCTAAGGTTAGTGCACTACTAACTCCCATAGTTTCATGGAAATCATAAAGTTAAGCTTTGAAGCATGATTTGGTGTTTTTGGCCCTAGAGTAGCTTGAGGGGTTGTTAATGGCAGGTCATAGAATTGTTGTTTTGATGGCTTAAAATTGGTAGAAACCCACTTAATACTATCACCTTAACTTGTAGAAGTGGTTTGGGGTTTAACTATGGGGGTTAAACATGGTTTCTAGGTGAAACCCACACTTAGAGCTTGAAAATTAGGCTCGCGTACTGATACTGAACATAGAGTATCGGTATGCCTTAGTGTAAATAGGGGAAGAGTTGCGTACTGATACACACTGTTACATTGGCTGGGAAAGACTTAGCGTACCGGTACGTGTGGATAGGAGTACCAGTACGGTTGTGGATCGGTACGGGGCGATCCTAATACTAATAAAGAGTATCGATACGGGCTAGGGCATATCGGTACAGCTTGAGGGTTCAAATCTTTCAAACCTAAAATGAGTATCGATACTCATGGCTGAGTATCGGTATCTAGAGGGAGTACCGATATCCATATAAGAGTATCGGTACTCGCTGGGCATTTTGCCCAAGAAATTCGAGTTTACGTTCAGGGGTTCTATAATTCGAGGCAAAGGGCCCTGAGGGTCTCTTAAGGTGTAAAATGAATGCTAAAACTGAGAAATGGAGATTTTAACCCCGTATGAGAAATGTCTGGCTAATGGCTTGGTAAATAATTGGGTAAACCGTGTGAGGTGGAAACCCATAAGGATTCTAAGTGGATCAGTCGAGGCTGTGTGGTACATTAGGGTCCTTGCTATGTGCTGAGGGACGCCTAGGTAATCGAGTCATCCCTTGTTGTTGGGATTGGATACCCTAAGTGTGTTGCAACACCTTGAAAATTCCCGAATTATGGATCCCGATGCTATGTGGACACGGGCCCCATTCGAAGATGCTTGATGTGAGATTCTAGGCATAGATGTAGGATCTTGATGCTTAGTGGACGCGGGTCTCATCCCTTGAGTATAAGATCCCGATGCTATGTGGACGTAGGCCTTGCTTATAGTATATGATCCCGATGCTTAGTGGACGCGGGCCTTGTTCAGAATGTGGGATCCTGATGATTAGTGACGCGGGCCTCATTCTATATATATAATTATGGTTACTTGTGTGATGCTATATAGGTGTATGAGGTTTTCGTATGAGTTGTGTGCGTGATCATACATTCATAATTCCATGTGTTTAGGCAGTTATGGTAGCGTCATTGCTATATTGCCGTGATATCATTTCTGTTGCATTACTTTATTTATGATTTGTATAAAGCATGGTTGAATGGCGGTGTATCCACTAAGCTTGTTAGCTCAACGTTCGAAATCGTTGTTTCTGTTCGCAGGTTAGTAGTTATCGTAAGGCGTGAAGGAGCACCATTAAGGTTGGATTTCAGCATCAACTCTAGTGGTTGAGTACAAATATTAGATGTAGTGGGCTATGTATTTCGTAGGACCCTAAATATATTTTGTAACTCTTATTTTGTATTAATTCGGTCAAAGTCAAACGTTTTGATATTTGTAATGGAGCTCCATGAATATTGTTTCAAACTTTTGGATTTAACTATGGCTTCAATGTATGAACTTATGTTTTTATCGGACTTATTTATATTTGGATTGAAAAAGGAAAAATTTTAAGGGTATGGATTTTGGGCTTAAGGCCTAATTGTGACATCCGGGTCAAGGGTGTTACAGAAGGGTTTACCAACAAGAAACTTGGTTAAATCTTCTCCTCCCATTCATCCTCCCCAAACCCCTACCAAAACCCATATAGTTCATCCTACCGCCAAAACTCATGATTCTTACCTTGACTTATAAATCGTGGAAGGGAGATTACGAATTCTAGCTCTTTAACTCGGATTAACACTCAAATGAGCAAATATGGTAACTTTACCTTGTATGGGAGATGAGAAGGAATGAGAATGGGTGTGAGAGATAAAAATGATATCACCCTTCCCTTTTTTTTACAGAAACCTTAATGAAAATCAGCATTCCTCCTTCAAAATAAAGGAAAGTTACCCCTATATCATCCCCATATTCACTCACCCAACCAAGGCTTCAATCCCAACAACAAAATGAAAGCCCCCAAGGCTCTCTTGAGCACCTAATGAGCCCTAAATCTCTTCCCAAAATGAAATGTCTACCTTTAGGGTAAACTAACCCACGATTTCCAAAATTTGGGTCATTACCCATCTCTCATTCTTAAAAATATCATCCTTGAAATTTACCTTATGGAAAAAGGTACAGGTAAAACAGTCTCATGTCCTCCTCGTACTTGATTTACTTACGTTTCTAGTATGCATAAGCTTTCTAGCGATCAAAAGCCACTAGCAATCTTTCCTTGATAATTTTAACTTTCTCTTCGGTTTGCATGATCAAATTCGATCCTACAATCATTCTCTCATTAAGTTTCGTCCAACACAATGATGTTCTACACTTGCGCCTATACAAAGCCTCGAAGTGAGCTATCTTGATGCTCGATTGTAACCCTCAAATATCTGTTCGTGAAAAAAGACTCCAAGCCAAGACTCATGCGATGGGTGCTACTATTTCAAGACTTTAACCTTGAGATTCGAGACAAATAAGAAGCCGAGAATCCAATCGTGAACCACCTCACTCGCATTATCAGTACAAATAGACCTTGGCCAATATGGATAAATTTCCCGATGAACATCTCCTTACCATTAAATAGAAATTGAGGGAGTCACGTGTAGTCAAAGACATTAAAGAAAAACGTTGCATAGGAGGCAACCCATGATTTAATTTTAAGTTTATTTACAATTTAATAATAATTTAATTTCTTGTAGGAGCTTTTATGTTTTTCTTTGTTTGTTTTAGGAAACAGAGATTAGTACTCATGGATGTAGCCTTACACCACGGACACAAGAGAATCTGCAGCAACAAAGGTTTTGCGAGCCAGGCTCTCACAGGAAAATGTTCGCAATCTCACATTTACATCATTAGACAAACACACCCAGACTGTTTGCCTAAGTAATCTGCCTACACAACATACTGATGTACTGTATAAGATTATAATAATTCACACACTTCCCCTCACAGACCATGATAGAATCCAAGTGTAGGGGAGGTAGCCTCGCCCTTCGCACAAGAATCGTTCGCAGCACCCAAAACAGGACTCCATGCCCAAACCATCCGCACCTTACATAACCACATTGCGAACAAGGGATCACTCTTCTCCTTTAAACTTTTAATTACATATTTATGTCCGCATACGTGGGGAACATTGATGACAATGTTCTATTTAAGTGTGGGGAAGGGTATTATGCGAATGCTAAATATAAGGTCAAATATGAGAATTTCATGCTTACTAATGACTTAAGCCTACTTTTGCATGAAATTTTTGTTTTGAACCAACATGCTGAAATTTTTGAAACCCGGGACCCTAAAGTAAAACTGAGACTGATATGGGTAGTAAATTAGAACTAATAAATTTTTAGCCTTGCAAATCTTGTTTGATTAATTGATTTAATAGTCGGATGGATAGATTTATACACAATATAAACCTTTTTGTGAGATTTGAGCCTAATAAGCATACATCTTATATGCTTCATATTTTTCTTTCATTGAGTGTTTGTCAAGCGTGATTAGTTTCTTCTAGAACTTGCATTGTTATACATATTTAGGCCACATAGGATTGAATTCCTTGAGATGATTAAGGCACTTAGGTATGAACCACAAGCCAAAAAGCTTGCCTTAGTATATTTGACCCTTAGAGAACCACTTTTGAGCTTAAGCCTTTTGTTTTGAAATTAACCACATTACAAACCTAAATCTTTTTTTGTTGATTTTCCCAATTTGAACCTGAATTTGAGAACTATATACCTTCATGAAAATAAGAAAAATCAAGCAAAAAGAAAAAGAAAATAAGAGGAAAAAAATACAAGGAAAAATAAAAATTTTGTCTTGCTCAAAATGAAAATGAAAAAGAAGAAAAGACAAGATGTGCTAACAAAGAAAGTATCCTTGTTTCTCCTAAAAATTAATGCAAATGCTTGGTACTTAAGAAATGAAGTATAAAATTTTTCAAATTCCATGAAGTCCAAAAGTCTCTCTCGCCGTACCTATCCTAAGCCATGTTACAACCATATCAAAGACCTTTTGATCTTGTGATTCGATCAAAACAGTGGTGGAGACGTGATATATTTGCGAGCCTATGTTAAGACTCTTTTATATGCTTTGACTTAGTGTTGTTGTCCCTTAAACATATTGAGCGGACAATGAGTGAATCCTTGCGAGTGTGTTTTAATTATGTTCCATCTTTGACTTCATAAAATTAATTGGATGACTATTTGCTTGTGCTAAATTGAAATCATGACTTATTACTGCTCTTATCTTTTCTATTTACCGAATGGACCGTAGGTTTTGGATCTTTAATTTGCTTGCACTCAAGCAAAAATCTAAGTGTGGGGGTATATGATAAGTCGTATATTTGCATGTTATCCTCAAGCAAAAATCTAATGTGGACGAAAGAAAACAAGAGGATCACGAACAAATATAATACAACGATGATCCCAGTCATGAACCTTGGAGCGCGAACAACAGCTGCCAATGCAGGTTTGCAAATACTAACGTGTCCGGTAATGTGCACGCTGAAACGCGAAAGAACTACACGAACGCTGGAAAATAACGTGTAAACAATGAGGATGCTAGAGCCAAACATGCACAAGAAATCCTATGCTTCTGTGGTTGCTTGAAAGAGAAGAAATCATACTTTAATTAGACTTTCACTTTATATTTAATTACATTTAATGTAGGATTAAGGTTTGCACTTTTTTGTAACTCTTTCCCCTACTTGATGTATAATTTCTTGCCTATAAATAGGATCAAAGGGGAAGAGAAGAGGAGAAACGAAATAACCCTAGAAAACCTTTCTTGCTTCCATCTACTCCATGAGTAGCTAAACCTTTAGTTCTAGCCGAGTTTGTTTCTAGGTTTTCAATACAATTATTAGTGAGACTCTTTGTTCTTATTTGTTCTTCATAATTCAAAGTATTTTTATATCTTTTAGGCTTATTTCTATTGTGTGTGTTAGATTATACGTGCACAATCAACCGATCATGGATTATTGATACAAGCGGTAAGAAAACCTGGACTATGGTTTTTGAATTTATGAAATCGTATATTTAACTTGTGTGGATTATCACTTTTTGAATATATATGTTTGGTCTCTTAATCACTTAATGCTATTTGATAGGTTTTATCTAAAGTGGACTATCTAAGGATTTAACCTAGATAATAAGTGTTAACAACTTATAGACTATTAGGTTGTTAGCTAATTAAAAGAAGAGAACTCTTAGGTTATTTGTGGATTATCATCTAACTTAATAACCAAGCTACTTGAGTAATTACGCATGTTATCTTTTGAAGTCTATGATCTAATAAATTGGATTGAAACACCATGAACGACTTGGCTAGACATTACCAAACTATTCGTACAACCTTACTTTTATTTCTCTCTTCAATCTCTTCGCAACAAACATACAAAACCTCCCTTATTTACTTTTTATTTACACTAGTATTAGTTAGTAAAATTACACCTTTTGACCACTCTCTATGGTTTGACCCTGCTTACCATACTACTAATCCAAAGAAGTACGCATGTATTTATTTCTTGGTGGATTCGACACCCATCATTTTCCCAACTACCTTCAAAATCAATGATGCAATAACGGAGCATATCTTCCAAAATCTGAATAACTCTCTCGGACTGACCATTAGTCTGAGGATGAAATCCAGTGCTGAAATGCAATGTAACGACCCGAATTTTAGAATTTGTATGTTGGTCTAACATGAACTGCGGGCCTTGAGTGTTGGGCCTTTAGGTGCTTATGAAAGCCTTAGTGGGCTTCTTTTATGTTGTTGGGCAAAATGTTTTGGATTAGTTGGTGAATAGAGAGATAAGATAAGGGCAATGAGGTAAATTTTAGTTTTAGAAAAGAAGAGGGTTGGTCTTTTTTTATTGTTTTTGTAGAAAAGTTGAAGAGTGATCTCACTCTTATCTTCCATATCCCTCCATCTCTCTTCCCTATCTTTTTTTTTAAGACCAAAGAACAAAGGTCAAATCTTTGTGTTTTTGAGTATGAATCTTGAAATTCTTGTTAAGGGAAGTGTAATCTACATTTTGAAGTAAGGATCTTTAAGTTTGGTGGGTGATGGATATGATGGGTTTTGTGGGGGTTTTGGTAGAAATGAGAGTAGAAAGGGTTTAATCATGTTTTTATAGCTTTGAGAGTGAGCTAAGGTTAGCCTTTTATCTCCTGCAAGTTGTAATTTGAATTTACAACTTTCTTGTGAGCGAATGAGGTCAGGGTTTTTTTCCAATGAGCTTGGGAAGAGGAAAGCTTGAGGAGCTTGGTTGGAGACTTCTTTTCTAGTAGTGAGAGCAAGGTTAGTACACTACTAACTCCATTATGTTCCTGGAAATCATAAAATTGATTACCTTATTGCTTGGTTGATGCTTTGGTTACTTGAGTGCTTGAGACCTTTTTATTGGCTAATTCTAAAACTAGTGTTAAAATGGCTTACAAATAGTAGAAAACCACTTAAACCATCTTTCATAACTTGTAGGTTCGCTTCGGGGTCTTGCCTCTGGGTTTTGGAGGCATGAGAAGTGATTTACGAACTATTGAAAATGAATTATGGGTTTGAGTATCGGTACGAGTTGAACACGTATAGGTACCTTGTGTTTTAAATAATGAGCACAAGCAATCCTTGAAGGGCATATCGATACGCATAAGGTGGGTATCAGTACCCCCTATTTCATTAGAATTCCAATAGCAAAAAAGTGTACTGGTATGCTTGGTAGCGTATCGGTACCGAATGGCTATGGGTACACGACCCTGTGTATCGGTACGTGGTTATTGGTTAAACCCCTATTTTTATGAAGTCGAGTATTGGTACGCATAGGATGGGTATCGGTACCCAGTGAGGCGTAGCGACACTCGTGGTTGGGTATCAGTACCCATTGGGTAATCTGCCTAAAATATATTTTGAGTTTGAAGGGCTTATAATTTTAGGACTATGACCCAATGGGTTTCAAATGTGATAAAATAAATAGTAAGACTATGAAATCGAGATTTAACCCTCATATATGGGCATAATGTGTAATAACTTGGTAAACCTTGGGTGACTTGTTGTAATAACAACCATAAGGGATCATTGGTGAATCAAGTAATGTTGTGTGTTGTATGGTAAATGTGTCTATGTTGTGTGTTGTATTAGACACCTTGTTTGGTCGAGTCACCTTGGTTGATAGGATCTAGATACCCAGAGAGCTTGTTGCAACACTATTAGATGAGACACCGAATGTACATTCCTGAGGTTGTGTGACACTGGGCCTCATTCAAAGATACTCGATGAGAGATGACGAATATGGGTGTACATTCCTGATGTTGTGTGACATCAGGCCTCACCTAGAGAGAGTGTATGTTCCCGAGGCTGTGTGACATCGGGCCTCACTTCAAGTTTGTTTGGTATGATGCATTTGTGTTGCGTGAGATTAATACATCTTTTTTTCTTTACTATGTGTTTAGGCGGCTAATGGTAGCGGCATATGTATTTGTTTTGCCATGATATCATCTTTAGAGACATGCTCATATTTATGATTTGCATGAGCATGGTAGAGTGGAAGTGTATCCACTAAGCTTGTTAGCTCACCATTCGAAATTGGTGTTTCCGTTCGCAAGTTAGTATGTTTGGTACGTTGCTTGGTGGAGCACCATCAGAGAAGGATTCCAGCACCTTGTCTCACCAAAGTATAGTATTTAGATCTTTGGGCTATGTATTCGTAGAACATTGTTGTATGTTTTGTAACTCATATTTGGATTTAAAATGATTGGGTTGAATGTTTTTATAATTTAATTTAAATGGATCTCCTTTATAAATGCTTTCAAATATTTATCTATGTTTTATTGGATTGAAAATCAAATGGATTTGGTAATTGATTGTGGATTGGGCTAAACCAAGTGAAAATTTTATGGTTGTGGGTTGGGTTTGAGGCTCAAATATGACATCCGGGTTGAGGGTGTTACATGCAACCTGGTATCCAATGCTTTATGTACTTTCTTCCACAACCTCACCGTAAACCGAAGGTCTCTATCTGAAATGATCAACGATGGTACCCCATACAACCTCACAATCTTTTGGATATACAGATGTGCCAACCTCTCAAGCTTGAAATCTATATGTACATGCAAGAAATGATCTATCTTGGTCAAACAACCCACAATCTCCCAAATGGCATCATGCCTCATTTGGGTTAATGGCAAACCCGTTACGAAATCTATGGTCACCTGATCCCACTTCTACTATGGAATTTGAATGGGTTGAAGCAAACCTGAAGGAACCTAATGTTCGACCTTAACTTGCTAACTAGTTAGGCATCTTGTTACGAACTCTAACATATCTATTTTCATGCTAGGCCACCAATAAAAAAGACGTAAGTCTTGATACATCTTGTTACTACATGGGTGTACCGCAAACGGGCTATGGTGAGCCTCTATGAGAATTTGATCTCGTAAATCCTCTAAGGTCGAAACAAACAAACGACCCTTAAAGTACAAGAATCTATTGTCTCTCACCTTGAAGCTTGATGTCTCACCTCGCTGAACCAACTCTATTATTGATACTAACTCCTCATATAGCACTTGAGTCCTCTTGATCTATTGTACTAATGTAGGCTCTACACGAAGCTTGATGAATAAATCTCCATCCTCAGTCATTCTCAAACAGGCAAACAATCCCCTAAATTTTGACATAGACATCTTAATGCGTCGACCACAACGTTGGTTTTACCAAGGTGATACTCAACGATGCAATCATAGTCCTTAAACAGTTCAATCCATCTCATTTGTCTCAAATTCAACTCTTTCGGGGTGAATAAATACTTTAGGCTCTTATGATCGATGTAGATATAACATTTCTCTCCATACAGATAGTGCCTCCAAATCTTCAACGCAAAGATAATTGATGCAAGCTCCAAATCATGTGTACGATAATTCCATTCATGAGTCTTAAGTTGTCTCAAGGCGTAAGCAACCACCTTTCCCTATTGCCTGAGAACACAACCGAGCCCATTCAACGAAGCATCGCTAAAAACCATATAATCTTTTCCTGATTTAGGTTGCATTAAAACTGAGGCTTCCGTCAGATAAGCTTTCAAATGTTCAAAACTTTACTGACTTTTCTCGTTCCACTCAAATGAAACTCCTTTATGTAGAAACTTTATTATATGGGCAACTATGATCGAGAAACCTTTGACAAAACGCCGGTAATATCTGGCAAGTCCAAGGAAACTATAAACTTTCGAGATATTCCTAGGTGGTTTCTACTATACCACAGCTTGAATCTTCTGCAGGTCCACGTGAATCCCATCTGCCGCTACAATGTGGCATAATAATGCCACCCCAGAAAGCCAAAACTCATATTTACTGAACTTGGCATAACGTTTTCTATCTTTCAATATCTGAAGGACAATGCAGAGGTGATAATCATGCTCATCCTCTGAGCTTGTGTATACCAAAATATCATCGATGAAAACTATCACAAACTGGTCTAGATAGGGTTGAAAAATTCGGTTCATCAAATCCATAAAAGCTGTAGGTACGCTGGTTAACTGAAATGGCATAACCAGGAACTCATAAAGCCAATACCATATCCTAAAAGCGGTCTTCTGGATGTCCTTATCCCTTACTTTCAACTGGTAATACCTCGACCTCAGGTTAATCTTGGAAAACACATGAGCACCTCTCAACTAGTAAATCAGATCATCTATTTTCATAAGAGAATAATGGTTCTTCACCGTTACCTTATTGAGCTGGCGATAGTCTATGCATAACCTCATCGAGCCATCTTTCTTTTTTACAAACAAGACCATAACACCCCAATGTGGGATGCTTGGTCAAATAAATCCTCGTTCCAATAACTCTTGTATCTGATTCTTTAATTCTCTTAGCTTCATCAGTGTCATACAATATAGAGCGATAAACATCAGTGTTGTACCTGGCATCACCTCAATTCAAAACTCTAGCTTACGATCTGAGGATAGTCCGGGTAAATCCTCTAAAAATACATCGACAAACTCTCTAAGAGTCCGAAGGCTCTCAAGCATCAAACTCTCAACTCTTGTATCAACCACATGAGCCAAGAAAGCCTCACAACCTTTTTGAATCATCTTTTGTGTCGCCAATGCCGACACTATATTGAAAAGGAAAAGATTCCTCTCACCCTATACCACAAGCTTGGCCCTATCTGAACCACAAAGTTTAAGGCTCTTTGATCTATAACCCAAACTCGCATCATGCTCAAACAACCAATCTATGCCTAAGATAACATCAAACTCATAAAATGGCAAAACCATCAAATCTGCAGGGAATATCAAACTCTAAACCACTATCAAACACTTCCAATAAACCTTGTCCACCAAGACATCATACCCTAAAGGACTAGTCAAACGAACCCCAACCTCTAGGTCCTCGACAAGAACACCTCGCTAATGGGATATTCTGCTACCAATGAGAATAGGAAATAAGATGAAGGTACCTGAGATGATGTTGGTAGCCTCGCAATCCTCTTAAGCCTTGACTACATATTATCTTGCTAGTGCCCTTGTAGTAGACTGAATAGTGCCCCCACTTTGTTGTCCCGTCATGTGGCTCGCTCTTCCCCTAGAGAAGCCTCAACCTTTTTTAGCCATAAATGAAGTCATTTGATTTTGAACTAGGGTAGTGTCCACAACCTCTAGGTAGTCTCTCACGAAGTGATTGGGTAATCCACAACCATAGTATACCTTAGCCTTTCTATAACACTCTCCATGGTTCCTACGCTCACACTGGCCACAAATAGGTGCACTAAACCCTCTCGTTGAACCTTTAGAACTCATCGTCGAGGAAGAGGGATTAGGCTTCTGACGGCTAGCAGACTTAGACCTACGGTCTGACCTTGCAGGCTGATTTGATGCTCTTCTACCTTAACTTCAGTTACCTATGTTCCTTTTGGAGTGAGATTGTGACTGGTTGGAGTGGGAATGACTCCCTCCGCTCGAACTTTTATGAGCTCTCGTCTGACCATAGGTCAACACTTGCACTTGTTCAAGAGATTTGGCACTAGTGGCCAAGTTAGAAATCACTTTTGGTAGATCAAACGTCAAGTACATTTGGATCTCTTTTCTCAATCTTTTTCGGAACCTCTTCCACCTCATCTTATCAGTAGCAACCAACTCTAGATCATACATGATCAACTGTGGGAACTCTTTTTCGTACTCAAATACATACTAGTTTTCTTGAACCATGTGTGTGAACTAATCCCTCAGACTATCTATGTGGGCCTCACCTATATATTTTCTTTCAAACTCATCCAAGAGGTCATCCCAATTGGGTCAGTTAGGGTATCATCCTAACTCTACGGTTTCCTACTATTCTTGAGCATTCTTCAAGAGAGAGAAAAGATATAGGTTAAATTGTCCTTAGGTTCTAACTGTAACACCCAAAAACTCGGCCTAGTCGAAATAGGGTTTCTGATTATCAGAAAATCAACTTCTGACGAATAATGGAATTATTGAATTATAAGATATTAAGTCAAAATTGATTAATTATTGGACCATTGTTAAGCATTGTACTAAATCGTAAAGATTGAAAATATGTATTTATTAGCTAAAACTTAGAAATAAAGCATGGAATGATGTAGATTTAGGTCATGGCTAAATACAAGGACTAGGTGTGTAATTAGACCACCTAGTGACTAAATTGAAAAGAGTAAAAATGTAATTAGTGACTAAGGTGCCATAGTATAAAAGTTAAGAAATACAAGAACCTAGAGTGTAGTTTGACCATGGCCTTTCTTCATTGGAAGGAAAGGTTTTTGAAGGACTAAAAGCTTAATTTAACCATTGTCATAAGAGTGCATATGTGGCATATGATGGCATGCTTATAAGAAAAGATGAAAAGAAATGAATGATGATGTTTTGTGTTCAATAATAAAATGGATGGAAATTATAGAAAGGCTTTAAGCCTTAATGAATCCCCCGGTTATTAATAAGAAAAGAAAAAAACAAGTTGTCATCTTTATCTTCTTCCTTAGCTTGATTAAACAAGCACCTCTTTATGTGTAAGCACACACCTCCATTGATGAAGCTTTGGAAAGCTTAGATTTTCCATAGAATTCCTATTCCTCTTCCACTTGAATCTTATTCAAGGTAAGTCCTTGGTGCAAAAGCTCACATTTGCCTTCAAGGAATATAGAAATTCCTATATCAATTCTATATGATTAAATATGGAAAATCATTGAAATTATGTCATTATCTTTGTATCGTAAATAAGATAAAAGTGGGAACATATCCATCTCTTCAAAGAAGTCCAAGTTAAGGAACAAAGGAATCTACATACGTGACCATCCATAACTTTGGAAATTTGGTGAGTGTAATTCATGGTTTGGATGGCAAGGTGTTATCCTTATTATATTGTTTTGCATAGTTTATTGTATAGTTATTATAGACTTGTTCATTGGCTCACATAGAATATTTGGAGGCAATATTTATATCAATAAAAAGCCTTGGTAAGTTATTTTGTGTTGCCTTGCATCATGTTGCATTGGCAAGTTCATAGTATTGATAAGATCATTGTATCGATGAAAACATTGTATTGATAAGATTATTGTATTGACAAAGATATTGTATTGGAAAGGATAATGTATTGATAAAACTATTGTATTGACAAGGATTATTGGAGCTGGGACTCAATTATCTTTCAATAACACTTTACCATTGATATAACATAAGACATGTAAGTTGCCTTGCAACGGAAGCCCTTGGACACTTTGGCATGGTACATGGTATATTGGGACTACGGTCCATGAGCTATGGCTCAAGGGTAATGACCCTATATTGTATTGGCGATGATGGAGGTTGGGGGAGATGATGGATGATGATAGAGGAAGCATTGACTCATTGTTATTACATTGATACAAGCTATTGCTTTGTGCTTTGAGCTTGCTTAACACAGACCAAAGTTACTTATGTCCCGAAGTGATCCAAGGCAAACAAAATAAAAGACACATAAAGCCATTGACAAGATTATTGAAAGAATAAGCAAGAACAAGACATGGAAATGAATTCATGACATCGAGCATTGAACATATATGCATTGCTTATATTGCTTTCATGACAATTTTTGTTATTGACATCATATGCAATGCTTACATTATTCTTATGTTATACATTATTATTGTCATAATGATATTGTAAGGTCATTACCTCACTAGGCAAAGTATGCCTAATGCATTTATTTTCATGCATATTTCAGGTTTAAGGACTTCCAAATATCGATCGTGGTTGAAGGTTGCAAGTCATATCCTCAAGCTTCTTAGTAAAGTTTTCCTTACTTTATAACTCCTAGAATTGTGGCATTTGGCATGAATGTATGTTGAATACCTTATGTCTTGGTTATGTGTGTTTTATGAACTTTAAGTATGAATGTTTTATTATGGAGCTAATATGCACTTGTTAACTACATGGACTAAATAGATGAGAGAAATGGTATTATGTTAATGGATATGTCATTGGCAGAAGGCTTGCATTTGCTTGATTATGGATGTATAAATATGATGTGAAATATATGAATTATGCTAATGAATGGTAAATACATGCATAACCATAGCATGTGACTAAAGCAAGACTAGTGAGTTAATAATGGACTTGTGACGGTATTGGTTTTTGGTAGAAATGGCATATTTAGCACCTATATTGTAAAACATAGTAAACGGATTCGTTTTGCCATGAAACTTGGCATACAACAAGTTAGATATGTAAGAACATTGTGGGCAAAATTTCATAGACATTGAACATGGTTTAGGTGCTTAAAATGAATAAAAAACAGACATAATCTATCATTATAGGCCTTGGCGTACCGATACGGGTAAGTGCGTATCGGTACGAACATGCATAATTTGACCAAGTTAACACTGGGTATCGATACGCTCAAAGGCGTATCGGTACAAATTTTCGTCACTGGAATTTTACTGTAGCAGTGTACCGGTACGGGTTGTGGTGTATCAGTACGATAAATGGTTTTTGGAATTCATGCATTGAACAGGGTACCGATACGGGATAAGCTTGTACCGATCCCCAACACCGTGAGACACCATATTGGTACAGAGTGATCCGTACCGATCCTCATGTTGAATATTGGATTAAAATATTATACCGGTACGAACTATTGAGTATCGGTACCGATTCAAGTAATTCAGTTAATGGCTAAGGACAAATTTAAAAGCTTACAGTTTAGTCACTAATATTGATAAGGCTAATTGGGCTCTTGAATAAAGGATAAATGGTATGAAATTGAGCATATTGGGTAAATGATCACTTTATTTCATATTGGTACTGTGATTTACAAGAAAGGGCTAGTAAATTATAGACTTTACATTTTGGTCCTTAAAGTATGATTAAGATAAATCGAGCTAGCTAATGTTGTTCAATTGACATGGAACTTGACCCATGAGCCAATATTATTATGAATAACATGTTAACACCCTTAATTATATTAAATAATATTAAGATCACCAATTTATAAATTAGTCCCTAAATTTTAAGAATACTAAAAATTGATCATCTCAATGTTGTTACTTAATATGAAATGAATCTTTCGCATTAATGACCACATAGTAATGTTATTGATATAGTTATATTGCATTGTCTCATTGGAAATAATAAAAATCTTCGAAATTCTCATCGCTCATACATCATCATTGTTTATCGTCAATGTCTCTAAACTCAATTTTCTTCAAAATCGAAAGGGGGTATTACATTAACTACATCTATCGCAAGATCTAACGGGTATCCCTCAACCATTGATCCGCTTTAACCAGATTTTCTTGTCCCATTCCAAGGAAATCTGTTGCGCCATGACCGTGAAGCCTCTCGATTAAAGCTTTACAAGGGGTAGTCGAAGGCCCAGGTATGACCCTCATAATGCGGTGAAGGGCTCGATGTAGATGGGTGAAATAGTTGGCCCTTCGACCCTTCTCGTCCTCCTACATCTCGTCGGTGTCAAGGACATAGTCCTCATCAAAACTTCTCTTACGATAGCCCCAACTCTCATCATGATCACGTGCTCATCTAGGCAAGATTAAATTCTGCATAGGTAAACAGACAAGATTACTCCATCGGATATTCAGCTTTAAACGAGTACAACTTCGACTTATGAGAATGTATTCACTAGACACCCTTTTTATGACTCTCTACTACCCCTAGGCTTTCCTAAAATCGGCTAAACCTAGGCTCTAATACCACTAAATGTAACACCCTAAACCCGACGTCACATTTGTGCCTCAAGCTCAAACAATGAATATAAATTTTTTGACCTGGTTTAGCCTAAACTGTATTTAATCCATCAACGTTTAGATTAAAATGAGATAAAATATTTACATCGTTTATAAAGGGAACTTCACTTTAAAAAAATAATTTAAATCATTCAACATGATTAAATAAATCCAAATAAGAGTTACTGACATAAAATCAGGGTCCTATGAATACATTGCTCGATTTATTTCCTTATGAGATAGGTGGAATTAATCTTGATGAACTTGGAACAAAGGGCAAGCTTAGTTTTTATCATATAAAGTCCCAAAGATGTGCAGTTGCTTGTGATTTTATCGAGGAAATGTGGAAGATCTTCCCTAACTCATGTCTTGTCGCTTATTGTCTATGTCCAGCTGTGTAAGAAGACAAGGAAACAATTAGAGGGAACCCTCGACAATATGAAAGAAAAGCTTGATGTTACAAAATTGTTGTTGGCATTGCAGGGAACTTTAAAACTTGAGGATAAGCTAGCTGAAAATTTTGGTGATTGTACTCAGAGTAGAGAGTTTGGAACGCAATTTTGAAAGTCTATTCAGTTTTCAATTTTCAATTTTCAATTTTCAATTTTAAATTTTCAATTTTCTAATCCTTGGGGACAAGGATACTTTGGAGCATGGATTATTAAGGTTGGAAAGGAATATAGGGATGCATACGAGAATTGTGTCATATAATATATCGATAGGAGCTTGCAACAATGCTAGAATATTTGATCTAGGTGAAGCTTTATGGTGACAACTATGATAACAAAGGTTGTGCAGCAATGGATGAGAGATGAATTTTAAAGAATTGAGTATCGATGAACATCAACGCGGCACAAGAAAATAACATCTGCTTGATATAATTTTATCAGTTTTTCGGCTTCTGAAAGCATTTCTGCGGGTTCTCATGTCAAATTTAGCTAAGACAAAAAAAGCAATAGAAAATATTTGATCTGACCATTTAAAAATTTTCAGTGATCTCATAGAGACTAAAACTGGATTTACAAGTTCATTTTCTTAATCCTTGAGGACAAAAATTTTTCCGAGCTGAGAGTATTGTCATGTGTTGTTTTATTTAAACTAAAATATTCTCTTTTTATTTATTATTTTCAATTGATGCTCTGTGTTTGAATTGTTGTTACGTTACCGTTTTCATTCATATTGATACGGTGTAGTTTGATTGTAAGGCAAAAGGTAGACTTTGCTAGGGATTTTGAGTTTTCGATAAATTAATGAAAATCTGAACTTTTCTCTTCTTCTCAAAATTCTCTTCTTCTCAAAATTCTCTTCTGAAATTTCCAATCTTCTGCTTCTACTCCTACTCCTACTCCTACAATCCTTTCTTTTCAAATTATTTTTTTTTAATTTTGATATTCACAACCTGGTTGTGACACAGTATAAATTTATTTAGTTTTATACGGATTAATAGGGTAATGTTTGAGATTAAAATTTTTAAATTAAGATAACTTATTTTTTCGTAATTTTTTTTATTTTTTATCTCAAATATTTATTTATATTCTTTTAACGATCACCTTGACAATGATTTTGTAGATGGCATTGCATAAACTAAAACATTTCTATTTATGTAGTACACTCTATAAAAATATGGTTATGTTTTAATACACAGTTCATGTAATTTTTATTTTGCACAATTTTTTTTTAAAATTTAAAACTTAAAATCCAAACACCCTAAATCTTAAATTTTAAACCCTACAACATAAAATTCCAAGCTCTAAACTATAAACTAAACCACTAATCCTTAAATTTGACAAGTTTTTTCTCATAAAAATATGTTATTTATTGAGAAACGGGTCGAATGTAAATTTGATCGGGTCCAACCATAAATGCTAACATGGCAGGGATTTAGGCCGCATCTCTTCGCAGTGGGACTCACGGGTTTTTCTAACGTGAGGCGCCTTAAAATGAAGTTAAAAAAAGCGCAACTGAAATTCTTACAAAAATTGTAAGAATTTTGATATCGACTTTTCGGTATATACCGAAATTCTTAAACTTTTTGTAAGAAATTTGATATATACCAAAATTCTTACACTTTTTATAAAAAAATTTGATATATACCAAAAAATTAATACTTAAATTTTTATAATTTTTATAAGAATTTTGGTTGCGACTCATTTTAACCTATTTTGAGGCCCTCAGTCTTTCGGTTCCAAAACACCGAACAAGAAACAAAGCTCTAGCGGACTAAAGCTGTACCCAAAACAAAAGGAAAAATAAAACAATTCAAATCTCCGTTAGAACAGATTCTGGATCTGAATCTCTCTCCGAGAGAGGACCCAACTAAACGCAAATTCGAAGATGGTAATGGAATTAGAGAACGGAGATGACGCCGTCTCCTCATCGGCGTCGCCGGAATCCGCCACGGCCAGTCTCCTACCCATCGCCTCCGTGTCTCAACAGCCTTATGTCTCCGAGCTCCTCTCCTTCACTCTCGATCGCCTCCATAAGGTCCGTTTCCTTTTTTATCCTGTTCTTGCTTCTCTTCATTTCTTTGTATATGCTATTTTTGACATTGAATCGTGTTTTTTGCTTCCGAACGTGAAGGAGCCGGAGCTTCTTCGAGTTGATGCGGAAAGGATTCAGAGGCAAATGCAAGAAGTTGCGGTTGGTAATTACCGCGCTTTTATTTCTGCCGCGGATGCGTTGGTTGCAATCAAAGAGGAAGTGTCTTCTATCGATAAGCATCTCGAATCTCTGGTAATTATCTTTCTTACTTGTTCACTTTTGCATATTTTTACTGTTGTGTTATGTTCCCTGTTATTTGTTGTCTGATAATGAGATGCCATTTGATCTACTGATTATTATGAACTAATTTGGGAAGTAGGAAAAGCACGTTAGTTGGAAAAGATTACAAGGCATGCAGCTGAATAATTATAAACTTCCTTTTCCCTTAATTTTTATTACTAGAATCTAGGGACAGAAATTCAAGGAGATCCAATAACTGTTTTCAAAGAGCTTCGACCACTCTTGAATGTTTCACTTGGAGCGGTTTGGCTTTTGGGATCTGAAGTTAGGCAATAGATTTGTGATTTTATGGAGTGCCGTAGGCAATTTCCTGGCTATCTTGTTGATCTCATGAGTCAAGATTAGTTATTGCCTTTGCTTATGATTATAAGAGAAAAATATTGAGAAATAGCTTTAATTATTTTGTCTTAGATGTGTGATGCTTGTATAAGTTGTGAAAGCTTCTTTAGTTTAGGCATAAGTGCTTACAGTTGATTTTTCACAGTGCGGTGAAATAATAGTACTTGAAAACTGTTTTTTTTTTTCACCTGAGTGGATAATGAAGGTAGGACTTGTAGATTTTGATGACCAATGAGATTTAGGTAAGGTTACTCTAATTTTAAAAGTAGGGTAACAATCTCATGGCAACCACAGAGCTGCAAAAGGAAAAGTGGAAAAATCTTAAGTTATAGAAGAGAAAAAGGATTGGCCTTAACTTTTACACAATTTAAGTATCCTATCAGGATGGTGAATTTATGATGTATTATTTTTCTTTTTCTTTTTTATCCTCGGAATTCTTAAGTTATTCTGCAGATATGCTAATAGGCAGGGTTTATCGTTGCAGATTACTGAGATCCCGAGCCTGACATCTGGTTGCACAGAGTTTATTGAATCTGCAGAACAGATTTTGGAGAAAAGGAAGATGAACCAGACTCTTCTAGCAAACCACAGTACTTTGTTTGAGTTGCTTGAGATTCCTCAGCTCATGGACACGTATGTGCTTGAATAAATTGTAAATGTCAAGGCACTTGGTATCGTAGAATACAAGCTAGAATTACTCTTTTAAATTCAATTTCTACAGATGCGTAAGGAATGGAAATTATGATGAAGCTCTTGATTTGGAAGCCTTTGTTTGCAAACTCTCAACCATGCACCCCAAGTGAGTTAACCCCTATTATTTCCTACATTATCAACTATTTGGAAGACACTTACTGAGATCTGTTTTCTCTATGCTTGAAAGTATACCTGTCATTCAAGCATTGGCTGCAGAAGTTAGGCAGACAACACAATCTCTTCTCTCTCAGCTTCTCCAAAAGCTTCGCTCGAATATTCTGGTATATGTTTGGAAGTAGTTGAACAAATGCAAATTTTGATTTTAGTTGGAGTTTTAGTTGGTGGTCTATGTTTGAAGTTACCAGAATGCCTTCGGATTATTGGATATTTACGCCGAATAGGAGTATTTAGTGAGTACGAAATGCGGTTACAGGTAACTTCACAAAGCTAATTCATCAATTTAATATCCACCCTTTCATAATTGGGTTTACTCTTCCATCCCCTGTTCATTTTTACTTTCTTATTTCCCCTTTTGATGACATTATTTCCTGGTTCAGTTTTTGAGATGCCGAGAGACATGGCTTACTGGGATTCTTGAGGATTTGGACCGGAGAAATGCTTATGAGTTTTTAAAAGGGATGATAAGCTGTCACAGAATGCATCTTTTCGATGTTGTTAATCAATATCGAACAATATTTGCTGATGATACATCTGGAAGTGAAGAAAATTATGATGGCTGGCTTCTTTTTAGTTGGGCCATGCATCAAATTATTTCACACCTTAAAACTCTTAAAGTCAAGCTTCCAAAGATAACAGAAGGTGGATCACTATCAAATATTCTGGACCAGTGTATGGTAAGTAAGTTTTAGAACTTTAAGATTTGCTATCAAAATATTTTTGCATTTGAGCATCTGAAAGAAAACCAGTTCTCTTTTCCTTTGCGTGTGTGTTTTTCCTATCAAATGCCACTTCATTCAGAATGGAGATAGTATTGCTTCTAGGCGACTATTATGGTAATTCTTCTTGTGAAGGAAGAAACTGTGTTGCATCCGATTTGATGATGCTTTTGATCTTTGTCGTTGACGGTATTGTGCAATGGGTCTTGGTTGGGTCGGATTGGACTTTCGAGGCTTGCTTCCTTCTCTTTTTGAAGAGTAATTGCATATTCATCCTCTTGTCCTTTTGACTACTTTTTACCCATATCATCGATTACATATACTTCACAACTTTACAGGGAGGTGCTCAATTTATTTTCTAAGAATATGAACACAGCATTTGAAAACTTTCAGGTATGCTGGCAATGCACAAAGTTGGGATTTTCCTTTTAACTTGTCCTCAAATGGGTTAGTTGCCCAAGTGTTACAATATGGGCCCAGCTTTTGCCCGAAGAAAGCAATCTACAATTTGGCGATCAATAACTTCTTTTACTTGGCTTCAGTTAGTTTTGGATTCACATCGTTGGGTCCCATTGCTGGCAGTCGGCTTTTCAGCCACTAGCTTCAGTGAAGAAAGTCGGGAGGATGTAACGCCACCATCTTATCTGATGGAGCATCCACCTCTTGCAGTGTTTGTTAATGGTAAGTTTCACCGATGCTTGCTTTTTTCCCTCACTGACGGCTTCTCAAGTATTTAATCAAGTTATTTCTGCCTTTAAAATTGTTAAGATAGTGAGTTTGTTTGAAATTAAATGGTCTGGACAAACTATCAAAATGATAAATGACACTAGAGCTGCCTAGGGAGTATAGTTAGCTTGCATTACTCTTTCTAACTTACAAGTTTAAGGCTTTTCAATCTCGGTTACTACTGTTTTGAATAAAAGGAAAAAGAGAACCTGACTTATTTCTTGAGATTAAGTTTTGATGGTTCAAAATTTGGGTAAAACTATCAGAGGAATAAATGACACTAGTGCTGTCAAGGGGGTGGTAGTTAGGTCGTATTAGACATTCTAACTTTTAGAATGAAATTATTTCATCCGTAATATTCTTTTCTTGATTGTAAAGGCAAAAGAGATCTGGTTTTCTTTCTTGAAGTTTTGATGGCTTAGTGTTGGTTTTATCGAACTGGACTGAAATGAATTGAGGTGTTTCCTGAGAAATCTGATGTTAAGGGTTTCCTGTAAAATCATACTCATTCTAGTTCTCATTCAATCCTTGAATTTTACGAGATTCGTTAATTTCTTCTACATTGATTTATCTATCTCCTTGGTAATTATACTTGTAGGTGTTTCTGCGCAATGAAGGAACTACGTCCTTGTGCCCCAGTAAGTTTGAAGAATGTTCTTGCTCAAGAATCAATTAAAGGATTGCAGGCTGTTTCTAACTCCCTACTGAGGTACAATGCAACACGGATGCTCAGGGAAAACGAGTCCAGGCTTTTCCTCTCCCTTTGTCAAGCATTCATCGAGGTGCATTCTAATGAAACCTGGCAGATGATAATCTCGCGCAAGTAGTATTTATGAAGCATTTTTGGCAAACTTTTCATGTACTGACAAACTTCCCCCATTGTGCGACATGCTTTGGTCGTTGTTATCCTGGTGGAGCCACTCTTATCATGGATGCAAAGAGTTTATACGATGGAGTTGGTCGCCTTTTGACAATCTCTTCATCGAAAGAGCTGCCTAAACCGATTATTAATGGAGAGGAAAAGACCACCTCCGAAAATGGTGACCTGCCTCAGCCAGCTGTGGGGGAAAATGGTGGTGAATCTACTGTTGAGAATGTAGATGGGAAGGAACAGGAGAATCCCACTTCGCATACCGATGAAAAGATTGGTGAAGCATCCTAGGAAGATCGATTCTTTAAACTTTGATTCGATTTTATTACATGTAGAAAAAGGTTGGTATTTTTTTGACCGCTTAAAAGGTGAAATGAGAAAAATAAGCTATATGTTTGTTTGTCAGTTATTCGCCTTGTAAGATTTTAGTGCGGAGCGTATATACAGTTGTCATACCGAAGCAAAGGGTGATTATTCCCTTTTTAACGAACAGTCAGAATCTTGTTTGATCGACTTGAGCGATGAATGAGGACATCATGTTCCAGTCTAATCATCACTTGATACATATACGTAAATTATTTTTTTACTCAGATCTCTTAGAATAAGAATTATCTTCTTTTCCATTACCAAGACAACTAAATAGACCAAACGATATTAGTAATCTTCATAGCTCCTGATCAGGATGAAAAGTATGGATTTGGAGAAGGTAAGTGAACCCATCATTTTCCAAACATTTTTCATAGAAGAAAGGAATATAAACAATAATAATGAAAAACATGGAAAAAGGACGATGTGTGGAGACGAAAACAAGACCTGGTTGTGGTGGAGATACAAAAGAGTCCTTCCAGAGGAGGAGACAAAGAGAAAGAAAAATAATGGCATTTGATACATCTGCATTATCACTATTCACTCGTGCTATTCCTTTTGAGAATACAAAGTTAAGTAATATCATCTTAATAATTTATTTTTGGAGATTTTGTCCGGATCCCTCGCAGTATTTATACTCAAGTCTCCATCCTATTTCGATGTGGACAAAGAAGTGAAGAAAGTGTAGACTATTATTTTATTTTTATTCAAATATTTAATCCCACAGCGAAAATCAAATATGAATTGTTTACTTTTATAGTTATGTTATAGCAATAAGAGTTCAAACACTTTCGTAACATATTAGATAATTATACCAACAATTAGTTGATCTGTTGACACTAGATCCTTGAATAAGACCAAACGTTTAAGTCTAGACAGTGGGTATGGAGTATATTAAATTTGAAGAATCACGGTCTTTGTAATATCTTATCTAAATTAGTTAATCAATAGATTAGATACTGATAATTATATAAAAAATAATTAAATAATTATTGGTTTTTATAAAAACATAGTTGGTACTCGAAAAATGACAATCAAGTATTTAAACTTTACTTCTATCATTTTAGTCCATGACTTGATGGCATTGTGGTTTTTACTTTCTATTAGTAAAATGTTATAGGAAACAACTTTTTCAACGTCAACATTTAACAAATTTTGATATAATAAAAAATATTTAAATAAAAATATATAAAAAGGTAATGTATCAAAAGTAATTCCAGATTCATGCATCAAAAGACTTCAAAATCAGATTTCATAATTGTTTCAACGTTTCCTTTTTTTCGATATCTTTTAATTTCACCTTTAAAGTTAATTATAAATTATACTTTGTACAGCACATATTCCTTAGATTTATATCAGTTTGCAGATGAGATTTTGATTTAATGATAAAGAGAAATACTCATAATTTAAATGATTTCTATATAATTATTTTTCTATTACTCTGTTCATTATAATAATTGATGATAAGTATTAGGATGGCAATTTAGTCTGATTCTATATGAAGAAAAAAAATTGATTGGAAAAAGTTCGAATTCAAATGGCAAAAAAAATTCGAGTCCTAATACGAGGTGGTCGAATATAGACATGACATGGTCTGATCCGAGTTCAACCCATATTTGAGTCCGAAATATATGAACTATATTGAAAGTGAAGTCGATCTTACCCTAAAATTTATTTATATATAAAAAGCAACTCTACCGCCCTATCTTCTTCAAATACTACTCTCTTTCTCAATATTGTGGGTGGGTTGAAACTAAAGTTTCAAGATCTAGGCAAACTTCAATCTTGTTCATCTCTTCATCTTTAAAAAAGACACTTGTTTGAGCTATCATTTAAAAAAAAGGTAATCGAATTTCAGATTTTCAGACTTGGATTCGAATTCTGAATATTCTATTTGAATCAGACTTAGACTTAATGTATTCAGACATGTAGTCGGATTTGGATTGGTTTGAAGGTCCGATTGATAATCGAACTCGAACTTTATGGAATTCAATCTAAATCCGATCCATTGTCATTCGTAATAAGTATAATTATTTGAATTTCATTAATAATGATTTGAACTTCTTCAGAAAGATTTAATGACCAGGGTTGGCCATAAACCAATCCCATCAATGTAAAATAGGTAAGATGAATTCAATAGGATGATAGAAGATTTTGGTAACAGCACCAACAACATGTGGACCCATTCAAATAAACAAATTGATGATGGATCACATTATCAGCAATCAAGAGGGTGAAACCTACCCATCCATGCTACAATGGGCATTCTTTAGTTGCTCTTCACATTCACCACCTGCCTTCATCCCCCAGCTTTCATGAGGTGCAACATGTTCATGGCAAGCTCTATATTGCTTCAAATAAATTTTAGATGATTGTAACCCAAAACATCTAATTGTAACAATTAAATGTTTAATCATTCTTTTATATCCCTCTTGATATGGGTGTTTGATATCGATATATGTCGGATACATATATTTATTTATAACGATTTAAACTCGACCAAATGACCACATGTTCTAAGAAAATGAAGGGTTAAGTTGATACCTCCATCTTCTCCAAAAGTCCATTGACAGTAGGAGCAGAGACAATTATGTGCCTAGCACCTGGCTTGATGAAGCCCTCTTCAACTCCATTGTCAAATAAAGCAAGCAAATTATTGTAATAACCATCAACATTTAGTAATCCAACCTGCATTAAGGATTCAATTAAATTAATGTATTATGATGAATAATTTTAATTGATAGTTAAATATTCCTCAAGCTATATAAGAAGGCCTAAATCAACAACCAGCCGTTAAATTATATCATTCTTTTAATTAGATGCCTAAACTATTTTTCATCGAACAAAATATCTAAACTATACTCCTTTCTGATTTGGGTGCCTAAAACCATAACCCTTAACTACTTTTGTCCTTATCATTATCTTCGTTGTTTAAAGTGATGTGGCAAAAATAATATTTTAAAAAATTCTAAATTTTTTTGTAATATTCTAAAATATTTGAATAAATATATATGAAAATATTAATTTATAAATATTTTGAATAATTTACCATTTATACACATATTCCTTTTTTTTCCTTAACTTTGTAATTTTTCTACATATTTTGCAATTATTATTTTTTTAATAATTTTATTGAAATTTTTTAGATTTTTTGTCGTGTGACATTTTTTAAAAGTCAAACAACATTTTAACAATTGAAATAACGATAAGAGGAAATATGATTATTGATAATAGTTTAAATAACTAGTTTGACAGAAAAATAATTTAAGTATCTAACTCAAAAAAATAAAATTAAGTGATGGTCGTTGAATTAAGCCCTATAAGAATAATGGCTTACTGTTTTCTTATGTATTCCAAGTTGGGACCATGCTATCATCTCCGGCAACTCTTCCATCGTTCCATATCCACCTAAAACATCAAAATTTTAATATTAGACCTCCTAATTTATGTTATTCAAATTCAAATACGAGTGTCTGATAAGAAAATATCTGTTATTTTACCAGGAAGAGCAATAAAGGCATCAGATTCTCGTGCCATTGCAGCTTTTCGCTCATGCATATCTGTTACAGTCCTCAGTTCTCCAACTGTTTCTCCTGATATCTGTCAATATTATCCATCATTATATACATTTCTACTAATAATTGTCTCAAATCTTCCGCCGTAGAATTCTTTTACCTACATTTCTCCTGTATATGATTAATCATACAACGAATTTAGTCATGTGAATGGTACAAGTTTATAAAACCAGTCAAGAATAAAACCTCAAATCAAGAACAATTGATTAAAATCATAGCATTAGAGCTTTTGGAATACCTCAAGAGGCATGAGAGCTTTTGGAATTATCCTGCATGTAAACAACAATTACTTGCTTAGTAATACACCTAACATGAACAAGAAGGAAGCTGCTTGTGTCACGGCTAGCCCGTCTTATGTTCTAAGTCTAAAGCTCGACTAAAGTCTCAGCACTTGACACTTTGCAACTTGTAACTTACAAGTTGCAAAGTGTTGTGTCCCGGGACTTAGTTGTAACAATTGTTTTGCAGAGGATAAACTCTCCAAGGCAAGGTTGTTTACTTACCCAAGAACATGACAACCTCCATCATACACCGTTTGGGATATCAAACCCAACACTTCCCCCACCATACACCAAACCTATCTTCCTTTTGACCTGTAATCAAACACCAACCATAAGCAAAGCACAACCTCACAAATTATTGCAGAAAAAAGGTTGATCCTGTGAAGACAAATAGCACAAGTTTATTCAAACTAAATAGAGATGGTGTTAAAAGCAAGAGAAAAGCAAACCAGTTCATTCCCCAGATCAATAGCAGCATCGCTGAAGATTTTTCTATGGCCAAAGTTGCTCCCGCAGAAAACACAGACCCTTTTGAACTTGCTTCTGCCTTCCTCTTCTTCCATTACCCCTCTCTCTCTCTCTATGTATTTATACCAGTTTTTGTCTATATTTCAATCTCAAAATCATTGAGTCACTTCAAAGAAAATAAAGCAATAGACTTTGAAGTGATGAAAATGTCCTCCTAACCATAAAACTTTCTGAAAGGATAGAAAATAATTAATCAACCATAATATGTATAAATATATATAATAAATGTCAAGTAGCTAATAGGAAACTCCAAAAGCCACTTATTTTGATAACAAAGCAATATGAATGAAGAAAATCAAAGTGGGTTTTTTTTATGACTCAGGGTATTTAATCTATTACCTGACTGATTAAGATCGATATTGCGTATAGGCTCATTATGAGTTAACCCTCACAATTTAATTTACTCTATTTACAACATCAAAATTTGAACATTTAACCTTACTTAATGAATTTAGTATCTCGTCTCACTACACCAGTATTTTTATCATATAGCAGAATAAAACATGAGGGTTAAAGTATAGTATAAGTCCCTCTATTATACATAAAAGTTCATTTTAGTCTATCTACTATAAAAAAGAATATTTTAGTCCTTGTACTATACCTAAAAGTTTATTTTAGTTCCAATACGCCTGAAAAGTTAACATTTTGATCCAAAACACTAAAGTTATTGATAGTTGACTTACATATTTTGGTTTATATAATCTTTAGGTCCCTCTCAATTTTAAACTAGAGCAAATTAATCTCTCAAAACATTTTTTTGTGATTTTTTACATGAAATTTTTAAACACTTGTGAAATCTAAATGCAAATTTAACTCATATTCTAACTTCAAACCCCATTGTCTTCACTTACAATAATATTACAATTACAAACCAAAATATAAAAAAAAGTTTTAAATGTTTAAGTAGAAAGTGCACATAGTTTTTTCTTAAAAATTTTAGATTCAAAGTGAGAGTAAGGGTTTAATTGAAAAGGATGATCCAAAAATCATAAAAATATTTAAAATTACATTAAAATTTTCAAAATTATGAAAATATATTATAAAATTATATTTTGATCAATAAAATATTATAAATTTATATAACACTTTAGTTTATTTTATATAAAAAAATTATTCGATCATAGTTGTACATGTGTCATGTACTGACGAAAAAAGTCGCCACCATCATAGATTGATATTATTTATTCACTTTTAAAATGTACACTTTATTATTATTAAATGTTAATATATTAATATATTCATAAATTGTTCAATTTATTTAATACACTTTATTTAATATCGATATAAAGGAAAAATTATATATGTTTGTAGTTAGTTACATACACTATTAATTCATTTATTAAAAATCAAATAATTTATTAATTCATGTATTTAACTTCAAAGAAAAGGAAAAATGTACACAACGTTGTCATTTATTAATAAATTATCTACTTTATAATTATTATTATTAAAATATATCAAGAGGGGATCGAATTTGCTTAATTTCAAAACTGATAAGGACTTAAAGGGTGTTTAAACCAAAATATTTAAGCCACCTATCAATAACTTTAGTGTTTTTGACCAAAATGTTACCTTTTCAAATATACAAGGACTAAAATATTCATTTTTACAGTTGAGGAAATGTTAACTTTTCAAACGTACGAGGGCTAACATGTTCCTTTTATAGTAGGAGGACTAAAATGAAATTTTAGGTATGGTGCAAGGACTAAAATGAATTTTAAAGCAGGGTACAAGGACTGAAATATTCATTTTATAGTAGAGGAATTAAAATGAACTTTTAGGTATAAAGGGACTTTTACTATACTTTAACCTTACTTAATGAATTTAGTGTCTCGTCTCACTACACCAATATTTTTATAATATAGCATAATAGAATATGAGCTTAAATGAAAAATAGGTGCCCAAAGTATGTCTTTTTGAACTTTAGGTGCCTAAAGTATTTTTTTGTAAAAATAGGTGCCCAAAGTTTCAAAAGTTATAATTTTAGGTGTCTACCATTAATGGGTGTTAATTTTTTTAACTAATCAATGCTTGACACGTGGTATATTTAATTTATTTTTTTAATTTTTTAAAGAAAAAAACCCAATTTTTTTTGTTTTTCAAAAATCTTAAAATTTTGAAAATTTTACAAAATAGTCCCCAAATCTTTAAAATTACCTAAACTCAAACCCCCAAATCACCGTCGCTTCCATCGTCGAACGTCGCCCCTGAGCACACCGGTTTGGTCACCGAAACAAGGCAGGCATTCCCCCAACACGGTGTCGCTAGAAAAGGCGAACGACATGCCAGCTAGAAACGGCGAACGACGTGCCAGTCGAACATCGATTTCGCATTCGACATTTGGCTGCACGTCGTTTGTCATTTCCCGCGACGCCGTATTGGGGGAAATGACCGTCTTGGTCCAGCGACCAAACTGGTATGCTTAGGGACGGCGATCGGCGATGAAAGCGGTGATGATTTGGGGTTTAGGGTTTGGGTAATTTTAGGGATTATTTTCGTAAAAATTGTAAATTTTTAGGATTTAAAAAAAAGTAAAAGTTGTTTTAATTTTTAATTAAAAAATAAATCAAGTATGCCACATGTCAAGCATTGATTGGTTAAAAACATTTTAACACCCATTAACTGTCAGGCACCTAAAATTATAACTTTTGAAACTTTGGGCACTTATTTTTAGGCATAAAGTCAAAAATAGGCCCCAACGTTTGACATTTTGGTCACTTTAGCCCCTATTCTTTTTTTTTGGATCTAGACAACCTCCCAACGTTTCAATTTTGTGCAATTTCTGCCCTTGTTGGATGGATAACGTCAGTCAACAGACGTTGATCGTCTGTAGTTGACGTGGACCGCAGACATGGCCTGCAAAGGTGACGTGACACTGCCATGTGTCGTATGACGTGGGGAATACAGGGCGCTCCCCAAACCATCAGGCCAAAGCCTTTGTTTAGTATATGTCTTTGCAGATAATTTACTTAATCTGTTTTGAAAATTCTTAATTCTTAACTAATTAAAAGAAGACAATACACGAGCTACAAAAGAACGACATCCCTATTTTTTCCCCAAATTTCACTAACCCTAAAAAATTCTTTCCCTTTGTAAGCAAATTAATCTCTCTCAAAGGCAAATTTTTTTTTCCAAATACTCTAGGTCGATCGAAGATAAGGAAGCACTTTAGGTCTTATATATTAATGGAAAAGCTGGGTTCTCAAAATATCTTTAGTAAATCTCAACAAGATTTCATGTATGATGGAGAAGAAATAAGAGAAAAGAACAGGCGAACCCAAACCTTTCCAAAAACTAATCGACGAACCCAAACTGGTTTCTTGCGTACGAATAGATTTTGTTAAACGATTCAAGAGGCTCTTTTGTAGAAAAGAGATAAGAATATTTTTTTTTGAATTCAAATGCTATTCTTTTATGTTGATTCAATTTCAAGAAGAGATTTAGGATTTTTTGATTTAGTGATTTTTTGGGTTTGAGATTTTGTCGACTTTGGATGTTTGTGTTTTGGGATAGAATGGGTTACCTTTATTTTTACCCCGTGTTTTATCTTTTATTTCTTTTAATTAATTAAGAATTAAGAATTCTCAAAACAGATTAAGTAAATTATCTGCGAAGATATATACCAAATGAAGTTTCGAGTCCTGCATTCCCTACGCCCTAGGTTCGAGTCCTTCCAGCAACACTATTTTCATTTTCTCAAAATCAAGCCATTGGGAAGATGCCACGTGTCATCTTCTTAGTGGCTGTAATTTCTGAAAAATAATTTAATTTTTTTTTCTTGTGTGGCATCGATGCCACATCATACGACACATGGAATTACCATATCATCTCTGCAGGCTATGTCTGCAGTCCACGTCATTTGACTGACGGTATTCATCCAACCAGGGTGAAAATTGCACAAAACTGAAACGTTGGAGGTTGTCTGGATCAAAAAAAGAGTATGAGCTAAAATAACTAAAAAGTCAAACATTGAGGGTTACTTTTAATTTTATGCCCTTATTTTAAAAAAAAATACTTTAAATACTTAAAATTAAAAAAAAAATATTTTAAAAACATATTTTTTATTTAAGCCTGGAAAATGAGTAAAGCGCATATCATTTCCTTTTCTAGTCCAACGTCTCTGTCGGCTTCTATCTTCGTTATGATTAAGTTTTTCTTTTTTATATAATATTTTATACATATTTGTGCAATTTTATTTACCAAACCGAGTAAATAGCTAACTTGTAGCTTTCACTAAGACTTCAAAGTACTTCTATTTTCATTTTTATGTTTTTTTTCTTAATTAGTGTATCGTTAAGCACAACTGCACAATATTAGAATGTATAGCAGTATATATGCAGTTTTACTTCGTGGGTAGCCATATTTTCCACAAAAAAACTAATTTTCTTTTAAAATAATTGCCGTATGTTATTTTTTTCATTTTTAAGTTAGCCGGCGATCGACAATTATCTAGATGTTGATTGTCGATCGCCGGTGTTCGTTATTTTTCTTGCTTTTATTTGTTATGTTTTAAATTTTTTAGTTTTTTTATTTTAATAAGAATCACTGCTCTTGTGGCACGCTTTTTCTCTGCCTTTGTGGCACGTTTTCTTTACTTTTGTGGTTTCGTTTCATCTGTCATTTTGGCATAATTTTTGCATACCTTAGTGGTCGTTTGGTGCTCGCACATAGATCTTCACGATGCTAGCTTCTGATTATGATTCTATCGGTGGTCATAGAAAGATAGATCCCCACTCGGTTGATGGTTGTTTGTCGATGTAATCAGTCCTAAGTAGCAAAACAATCTGTCTAATAGTCTGGCTCGCTCACCACTTTTTTTCATCATATAATGCGTTTCGCTTGGACAGAGACAAGGAGATTTAGGAAGACTTCTGGATTTTAACGGTATGCTAATCTCTATTAAAATATTTACTTTTCTTTGCACTTTTAGGTTTTTGTATGAGATTTAGGTGGACTAGTCCCCAGTATTCTCCCTTTTGGATGCACTGTATTTGTAATATCTTCCATGGTTTTTTAATAAAATTCAGTTGCCATTGTCAAAAAAATGTATAGCAGTATGAATAGAAATCTTCTACCTCCTTTTAGTGTCCTATTTATGTCCGCACTAAAAATTATGTGTAAAGTTTAGGGTTTAGAGAATTAGGGTAGGGTGTATTTTTTAGGGTGTAAGGTGTAGGATTTAGAATTTAGAGTTAGGGCTTAAAATTTAAATTTTTTAGTACTTTTTAGTGTTGGGATATAGAGAGAGGCACCGAAAAGGAGTAGAAGATTTTTGTTCATAGTAGTATAGCACTATTTGTAACACCCAACCTTTATATATATATATATATATATATATATATAAAAAGGGAATTTAGTTGGAAAAAAAGGAAAAAGTGTTTAGGCCGTGTTACCTAGCCAACCGAGATAAGTAGCATCTAGTGATTAAGATTTCCCATTTAACCTTTAAGTCATACCTATCGGGTATGCCTAAATTAAATAAAACTCTAAAAGGACTCCCCAACTGCCTTAATGCATGGATCTAGAAATATCCAGATATTTCATTTCCCCAACTCTTCTCTTACCCAAAAATTTGGCCACATCTTCGATCAGCACCACAGCTTGTCGGTTACGCTCACCGCCGGTCATAAAACCTTCCCCGTCCTCGTCTAAACCCAACCCATCAGCCACTCGTCGTTTAGAGCCGTCGTTCGCCATGAAATTAGAGTTGAAGTTTCGTCGAAATTAGGGTTGATAACGTTTCGATTACTATCGAATCCAGTTGCTATCTTCATCCGGTCGTGACACCGAGGTCACAGTCGTGATCAGCAGCTCAAGGAGGCTAAAACCCCTTAAACCGATCGTCGTTCCGACAACGAGAGAGGTTTCGCCAGAGCTGCGATGAATTTATCGGTCGAAATCATTTTTGGTAAATTTGGGTGAGTTTTTGGTTTCATTTCAGTTGTATATCGGTTGTGAGTTGATGAACTCTGGATAAATTCTACATTTTGGGTGTTTTTCGGCCGTGCAAGGCAGCGCGTGGAGTACACACACCGTCTAGGCTATTTTCAGCTGCTCTGGACGGTAGCCTTTGAATCAGACCAGTTCATTAGTGAACCAGCCTGGTCAGACCCAGTTTGGTCTCTTAACCGATCCAATAAACTGACCTGACCTATCTAATTCGACCTATCTCGTTCGACCCGACCCGTCCAACCCGACCCATTGACCGCGTCAACTCAGTAAATCAACCCGACCGAGTCAAACCGTTGACCACTAGCGTCAGTGTTGACTGCTGATGTCAGCATTGACTGTTGATCGTTGACCAATGATTTCAGTATGGCGTCAGCATTGACTTTGACTGTTGACGTCAGAGTTGACTTTGACAAAAAGTCGAAATTTTCTGAAAACCTCTATTTTACTTTTTCGACGTCCTAATTCCATTTTTGAAGTATGTTTTACGAAATTTGAATCTGAAGGCCTCCGTATCTGACCTTGAACCCGAGAAAGCATGTGTCTAATTTTTTCAGTTTAAGAGTTGTGATAAAGCTAATGATTGATTATGGATTATGTTAAATTTAAGGTATTCACATATCTTCGTATTCGAGAGGTTGCAGATGTAGAATTCATGTTCGAGAGTTTAATGTCGTTTTAAGGGGCTGACAAATATAACAAGGATTTAAGGTAATACTTTACTACCTCTTGCATGCTCTAGGTTGGTATTGGTTAATGCATGAATGAATTTGAATAATGCCTGAATATTTTAAAGTTATATTGATTACGATAGAAAGATATTAATTTGGTTAAGATCTGAATGACTCGAATAAGGAATTGACGATCGGTAAGAAATCCAAGTTCAATGAATAATCGATAAACAGTTCACCTCGAAACTTCTATTTCAAATTACTTCTTGATAAAAAATCTAACGCTCAGAATGCTTGGTTGAGAAATGACAAAAATGTCTTTGAGGTATAAGGACTAAAATACCATTGGCAATGAAAGCGATATAAAAATCCACACTAGTTTTGGTAAAATAGTTGATTCATCTGAAAACCTCATTTTGTCTGGAAATTTATGGTAACAAAGCTTTAACTTTTGAAATTGTAAGGTACTTCAATTTTCTAGAATTTTAAATAAATCTTCGAAGATAAGTTTACGGAAACTATACGTATGTCTAGATTAATCAAAGTGGCATAAAAGATTGAATTGATTGAAAAGACAAAAAAAATGGTTGAAAATACTAACAAGGCTGAACTGATTGGAATGACCGTAATGACCAAAGAGACTAAAATATCCCCGGGCAATAATTGCCAAATTAACAGAAATTATGGATATAACCTTGAGAATTGAAATAAATGAATTATTTGGGAATATCGAAAGTACCTGAATGACTAAAATATTCTTTTCAAGCATCAAATTTGCTAAATTCGATAAAATAACATATATGCCCTTAAGTTTAAGAAATGAATAGAATGTTTGAAAAGATCGGAGATAAGCTAGAATGTATATAATGACCAATATATATATATATATATATATATATATATATTTGTGCTCCAAAACTTTCAACGACTAAGGCATCCATGATCCCTGGAATAATTAAATTTCCCACATATCGTGGCATAAGTGTATACCCAAGATAAGTCATAGTTCAGATAAAGTGTGATAATTGTATCGCTCCTTAAGGATGAGGAACTGAATCTAGAAATATTGACCACCTCTATTACTACTGTAAAATTGAGTTATCAAATACAAAGACATGTCGACTACGCGGTGGAAGGTTAGTAATGAATATGAAGGTGTTTGGTTCAGCTTATGATGCTGTTAGTACTAAGGAAAGAACGCTTCTGACTCGTATTTATCGGAACTCTAGGAGCCATATTAATATGGGTTATGGTTATAGCGAATGATGGTGAAAGTCGGATTAGCCGCTTAAAGTCACATGCAATGCGAGTTCATTTTTACCCTTCTTAGGTAAAAATACCAAATTACCCTTGGAAGTCAAAATGCCATTGAACAAATTGTTTAGTACTCCCCGAGTATATTTAAAATCCTGAATAAATCTGTTATTCTCGAAATCTCGCATAATCATGAAATACTAAAATTTTGAATGACCATGAGGTACAAAACTATGAGCACCTGAATAAAGACGATGATTATCGGACTCTTCGAATAAGTTTCTTAATTCTGAAATCAGTATAACATGGACTAACGTTTAGTATATTCCATCTGTAATTATCAACGTTCTCTAAGTGATAAATTAAACCATCTGCTGTGTTCCTTGCTCATGTATATTCTCTCTGTATTGAAACTAAGACTCTCTCTCTGATCCGGACCATAAATCATGTCTGTCTAAAAATATACCACTATGTCTAATATGAAAAATATGTTCTCTGATTTTTGATACTCTGAAAATGTATGTATGATTACTGTTTTTCTTATTCCTCGTGTCTACTAAACTATCTAATTTGAGGAAATTTTGGGATATGATTGAAGATTTGTAGGCTCAGCGCTGATAAGTCCTTCTGAACCTAAGGTATTCCCTTAGGTAAGTTCTTAGTCTCAATGGGCATAGGGTAAGTCTTTCTGTAAGCTCCTACGCCCAATGGGCTTAGGGTAAGTCATTCTGGATACTGTTCTAGAATACTACATATCGGTGTATGGTTGGAGGGTAGTCAGGTAATTAAAATATAAATTTTTGTTCATTTCTATAATTCTACCCTACTGAATTAATTTACCAAAGTCTAAAACTCTTTGTATGCTCTGATTCTAGTATCATTGAAACACACTAATTTCCATTGTTCAACTTTCGTAATCTACATCTCATCTGATTCTTCAGGTTATAGGTTTCTTGTCTAGTACTCAGGTGATCAAATAAAGAACAATCTTATTGCCTAAGTATATCGATGTTACGAATATCAATATCTTGAATGGAAACTGTTTTTGCTTGAATCATCTTTCAGTATTATTATTACTTTGCCATTTACCTGTTTGTGCCTACAACATCAGTTGGTAGTTCTGTATTACTGAGCTTTCCCAAGATCACGTTGTTTTTACCATCGCAGGTTAAAAGATATCTATAATGGTATAATGAATGACATCAGTGGTTGGAGTTCTATCGGTGTTGCTTTTGGAGTACGATATCGGTGCCATTAGTGGGCATGTATGACCTGTCTTATGTTATGTCAGAGTTTATAATATGTTTTCTGAAATTTTCTTTATATGTTTAAATAATTTATGAAATGACATTTAAATAAAAAATTTATTTTACACTTTTAAATGTATTTTTTTAGAGTTTTCTTCTATTTTACTGTGGGTCGCTCCAGTGACCCGAATGTGACCTCCTAGACTAGGCAAATCGCATAGGCGGGTTTAGGGGTTACATTTAGTGGTATTAGAGCTTAGAGTTGTGTCATTATGGGTAGATCGGCTGATCGTCTGTCCTAGGGTGTCTGGTCTGTGCATGCCCCTGAATCATAACCGTACTCCATCGAGCTAGGACTCTGATGTCAAATTATTTCATGTAATAAATGCATCTAAGCCATCTGTCCTTTATGACCTGAACTCTACTGGCAAATGATACCCATGACGTTTGTCTGTGTTCCAGCTTCACATGATGGATCTAAATTGGATAAGAATCTGAAATGGTTGAAGCTTGAGAAATTTTATGATTTGGTACAAGTATGAGAATGAATGAAAAAGTTTGTGAAATATGATGGATTCTGGCAAGATTTGAGGTTGAATCTGATTCGGTTATGGGAATCATAATTTTAGAATCTGATATGTGTTAAGCTGTGTACTGTGATGATTTGGCCTAATGAGGTTTTCTATAAGGAGTTTTTCTGTCGAAAACAAGTCATACATATGAGACATCTGTGGTTATAGTGAAAGCTTGAATTCTAAAGTGATTCTGTAATGTCTAGATGTTACCCTGGGAGTTATGTTAGAATATCGACATTTGTCTATCTTGTTATGGCTTAAGATGACTCCTAGGTAGAAGGAGAAAAAATTGCTGTGAAAACTGTTACTAGAATATCTCTGACTCCTTATATAAATGATTTGCCTTAGTGATCGTTGAACGACTCGACAAGCTAAGCCTGAGATTTTTTTGGGTTGTATTATATTCTGAATGGAGTTAGACCTGTTTCTTCTCAGCTTGAGCTGCTCCCCATCTCAGTCGTATTCATGATTATTTTTCACGTGTTTAGGTTGAGACAGTACCATCTTGATTCGGATCATATCATTAAGGATTCATGATAAAGAGTTAAGACCAGATTTGTCCTACAAGGGGAACCGGTTCAGATTTTGGGTTAAAACGAGGAACGTCTGCGGAAGCAGTTCCCGCATCTATTTGTCTCAGGAAAATTTTGAGGATGAAATTTCTTTTAGGGGGAGAGTTGTAACACCCAACCTTTATATATATATATATATATATAAGGGGAATTTAGTTGGAAAAAAAGGGAAAGAGGCTGCTGGTTATGGGAACCGAACCCACAACCAGTGGTGTTTACACCGTGTTACCCAGCCAACCGAGCTAAGTAGCTCTTGGTGATTAAGATTTCCCATTTAACCTTTAAGTCATACCTATCAGGTTGCCTAAACTAAATAAAACTCTAAAGGGACTACCCAACTACCTTAATGCATGCATATGGAAATATCCAGATATTTGGTTTCCCCAACTCTTCTCTTACCCAAAAATTTGGTCACCTCTTCGATCAGCACCACCGGTTTGTCGGTGACGCTCACCGCCGGTCACAAAACTTTCCACGTCATCGTCTGAGCCCAACCTCGTCGGCCACTCGCCGTTCGCCATGAAATTGGAGTTGAAGTTCTGTCAAAATTAGGGTGATAACCTTTCGGTTACCAATTGAATCTGGTTGTTACCATCGTCTGGACGTGACACCGAGGTCACAGTCGTGATCAGCAGCTCAAGGTAGCCAAAACCCCTTAAGCCAATCGCCGTTCTGATAATGGGAGAGGTTTCACCGGAGCTGCGATGAATTTTCCAGTCGAAATCATTTTTGGTAAATTTGGGTGAGTTTTTTGTTTAATTTCAGTTGTATATCGGTTGTGAGTTGACAAATTCTGGAAAAATATACATTTTGGGTGTTTTTCGGCCGTGTAAGGCCGCGCATGGAGTACACACGCCGTCTAGGGCGATTTTCGGCCACCCTAGACGATAGCCTTTGAATGAGACCAGTTCATTAGTGAACTGGCCTAGCTAGACCCAGTTTTGTCTTTGAACCGATCTAGTAAACTGACCTGACCCGTCCAATCCGACCCACTCGACCCGACCCGTCTGACTTAACCCGTACGACCCAACCTGTTGACCAAGTTAACTCAGTGAGTCAACCCGATTGAGTCAACTCAGTTGACCACTAATGTTAGCGTTGACTACTGACATCAGCATTGACCGTTGATCGATGATGTCAGCATGATGTCAATGATGACTTTGACTGCTGACGTTAGCGTTGACTTTGACAAAAAGTCAAAATTATTCGAAAACCCTTATGTTACATTTTTCGACGTCCTGAGTCTATTTTTGAAGTCTTTTTTTACAAAATTTGAATTTGAAGGCCTCCGAATCTGACTTTGAACCCGAGAATGCATGTGTCTAATTTTTTCAGTTTAAGAGTTGTGATAAAGCTAAAGATTGATTATGGATTATGTTAAATTGAAGGTATTCACATATCTTCGTATTTGAGAGGTTGAGGATGTCGAATTCGTGTTCGAGAGTTTAATGTCATTTTAAGGGGCCGACCGATATAGTAAAGATTTAAGGTAATGCTTTACTACCTCTTTCATGCTTTACGGAACTGGTTGGTATTGGTTAATGCATGAATGAATTTGAATAATGCCTGAATATTTTAAAGTTATATTGATTACCATAGAAATATATTAATTTGGTTAAGATTTGAATGACTCGAATAAGGAATTGACGATCGGTAAGAAATCCAAGTTCAGTGAATAATCGGTAAAATAGTTCACCTCGAAATTTCTATTTCAAATTATTTCTTGATAAAAGATCTAACGCTCAGAATGCTTGGTTGAGAAATGACAAAAATGTCATTGAGGTATAAGGACTAAAATACCCTTTGCAATAAAAGCAATATAGAAATCCACACTAGTTTTGGTAAAACAGTTGATTCATCTGAAAACCTTGTTTTGCCTGGAAATTTATGGTAACAAAGCTTTAACCTTCGAAATTGTAAAGTACATGAATTTTCTAGAATTTTAAATAATTCTTCGAAGATAAGTCTATGGAAACTATACGTATGTCTGGATTAATCAAAGTGGCGTAAACGATTGAATTGATTGAAAAGACAAAAAAAGGTTGAAAATACTAATAAGGCTGAAGTGATTGGAATGACCGTAATGACCAAAGAGACTAAAATATCCTCGGGCATAATTGCCAAATTAACAAAAATTATGGATATACCCTTGAGAATTGAAATGAATGAATTATTTAGGAATACCGAAAGTACCTGAATGACTAAAATATTCTTTTCAAGCACCTGATTTGCTAGATTCGATAAAATGACAGATATGCCCTTGAGTTTCAGAAATGAATAGAATATTCAAAAGGATCAGAGATAAGCCAGAATGTCTGTAATGACCAAAATATATATATTTGTGCTCTAAAACTTTCAACGGCTAAGACATCCATGATCCCTGGAATAATTAAATTTCCCTCATATTGTGTCATAGGTGTATACCTAAGATAAGTCATAATTCAGATAAAGTGTGATAACTGTATCGTTCCTTAAGAATGAGGAACTGAATATAGAAATGTTGGCCACCTCTATTACTATTGTAAAGTTGAGTTATCAAATATAAAGACATGTCGACTACGCGGTGGAAAGTTAGTAATGAATATGAAGGTGTTTGGTTCAGCTTATGATGTTGTTAATATTAAGGAAAGAACGATCGTGACTCATATTTATCGGAACTCTGGGAACCATATTAATATGGGTTATGGTTATAGCGAATGATGGTGAAAGTCGGATTAGCCACTTAAAATCACATACAATGCGAGTTCAATTTTAACCTTATTGGGTGAAATTACCAAATTGCCCTTAGGAGTCAAAATGCCCTTGAACAAATTGTCTGGTACTCCCCGAGTATATTTAAAATCCTGAATAAATTTGTTATTCTCAAAATCTCGCATAATCATGAAATACCAAAATTTTGAATGACCACGAGGTACAAAACCCTGAGCACCTGAATGAAGACGATGATTATCGGACTCTTTGAATAAGTTTCTTAATTCTGAAATCAGTATAGCAAGGACTAAAGTTCAGTATATTCCATATGTAATTATCAATGTATATTACCATGTATATTCTCTCTGTATTGAACCATATGATGTGTTCCTTACTCATGTATATTCTCTCTGTATTGAAACTAAAACTCTCCCTCTGATCCGAACCATAAATCATGTCTATCTAAAAATATACCACTATGTCTGATATGAAAAATATGTTCTCTGATTTCTGATACTCTGGAAATATATGTATGATTACTGTTTTTCTTATTCCTCATGTCTACTAAACTATCTGATTTGGGGAAATTCTGGGATATGATTGAAGATTTGTAGGCTCAACGCTGGTAAGTTTTTTCTGAACCTAAGGTGTTCCCTTAGGTAAGCTCCTAGGCTCAATGGGCCTAGGGTAAGTCTTTCTGTAAGCTCCTACGCCCAATGGGCTTAGGATAAGTCTTTCTGGATACTGTTCTAGAATACTACATATCGGTGTATGGTTGGAGGGTAGTCAGATAATTAAAATAGAACTTTTTGTTCCCTTCTATAATTCTACCCTACTGAATTAATTTACTAAAGTCTGGAACTCTCTGTATGCTCCGATTCTAGTATCATTGAAACGCACTAATTTCCGCTGTTCAACTTTCGTAATCTACATCTCATCTAATTCTTCGGGTTATAGGTTTCTTGTCTAGTACTCAGGTGATCAGATAAAGAACAATCTTATTACCTAAGTATATCGATGTTACGAATACCAATATCTTGAATGGAAACTGTTGTTGCTTGAATCATCTTATCAGTATTATTATTATTATTACTTTGCCATTTACATGTTTGTGCCTACAACATCAGTTGGTAGTTCTGTATTACTGAGCTTTCCCAAGCTCACGTTGTTTTTACCATCGCATGTTAAAAGAAATCTATTATGGTAAGGTGATTGACATTAGTGGTTGGAGTTCTATCGGCGTTGCTTTTGGAGTACGGTATCGGTACCATTAGTGGGCATGTATGACGTGTCTTATGTTATGTCAGAGTCCGTAATATGTTTTTTAAAATTTTCTTTATATGTTTATATAATTTCTGAAATGGTATTTAAATAAAAAATTTATTTTACGCTTTTAAATGTATTTTTTTAGATTTTTCTTTTATTTTTACTGTGGGTCGCTCCAGTGACCCGAATGTGACCTCCTAGACTAGGCGAATCGCATAGGCGGGTTTAGGGGGTTACACTATTGCAGCTAAAGGAAAATTTATAGCATTAATTCCATGTAAATTTTAGGCTTAAAACACAAATCACTTTTCGATTTTGTAATTTTTGGTTTAATTATTCTGAATTATTTTTTTATTAAACTGACTTTTAAATTTAAAATTTTTGATTTAATTGTACTCCAAAATTTTCGATTAAATTGCACCTTAAATTTCACAAATTTGAATTTTTAAAAAATATATAAATAAATATGATTAAATTGTAGTATAAAGACAATTTATAACTTATGCGCAATGCACCGAGTACTACAAGAATTTGACCTATATTTTGAGATTGGAATTCATAAACATAAAAAATGTTATATAACCAGGGTAAAACTAAAATAAGAAAAAATATCCTATTACCGATAAGGTTTCATGTGACCTTCCATTTTATTTTTGATTTAAGGCTTAAATGAAAAATAGGTGCTCAAAGTATGTCTTTTTTAAACTTTAGGCGTCTAAAGTATTTTTTTGTAAAAATAAGTGTCCAAAGTTTTAAAAGTTATAATTTTAGGTGCCTAACCGTTAATGCGCGTTAATTTTTTTAACCAATCAATGCTTGACATGTGACATATTTGGAGTACCTGAAATTTTAACTTTTTAAACTTTGGGCATCTATTTTTACAAAAAAATACTTTAAGCACCTAAAATTCAAAAAATGCATACTTTGAGAACCTATTTTTCATTTAAGCCTTGATTTAATGTATAACGGTAAATTCAGTTTTTAAACTTCATACTTTAGTTAAGTAGTTTTTATTTAAATTTAACTTTTAACCTTTTAAAAAATTAATTTTAAAATTTTCTTTTTATTAACCGAAATTTGTCTAAACCATTAAACTTTTAACAATCTTAACACGGGTTTAGCATTGTTTTTAAAAAATATTTTTGGATTATTTAGTTTGATATTTAAGTACTTTTAGTATTGGTGTCAAAGAGTACTTTTGAGAAGATAAATGACCATTTTTGACATGACGTTGTAAGCTAAAAAATATATATTTAAATGATATTCATATTATTTTATATTATTATATATGAAATATATAACTTAAATTATGATAAAAGTATATAAAAATATTTTTAATATATAAATATTTTTTAACAATTATATGTGTTCCATGAAAGATATAAAATTTAAAATGTTTTTTTATCTAAAACAACTGACATGAAAAGATAAAAAAATTAAACTAAAAAATAATTTATTAATCATATAATTATATGTCTTATTAAAAAATTATAATTTTATAAATTATAAAATAAATACATCATATGATATTTTCTCTTTAATTTGGCCCCTAAAGTAGTCGAATTGCATCACCGTTTGCCCTTTGACTAACGGAAGCTAATGTTGACCGTTATAGTGTTGATGTGGCAGTTTACGATGTTGACGTGGCAGCTCACATGTGAGATGACATGGCAGAGGGAAAAATTGATTTTTCGAGCGAGTTTGAGGGCAAAATTGATCTTTTTAGGCAAAATTGATCTTTTTAGGCAAAAATATGAGTAAGAAAATATTAAAGTATTAAAATAACATAAAAATTAGTAAAACATTTAAAATAATATTTTATTAATAAATGACTATAAAATAAACTAAAATTATTAAAAATATCTAAAAAAATAAAAAATATATAAAATTAAAATATCATAAGCTAATATATTATAAATTATTCAATAATTAAATTTTGAAAATATTTATAATGTATTAAAAATTATGAAAACCTTCATCAAAAAAGTTTGGACGATTTTAGTTTTTTTTCTCTTAAAAGAATGTAAGGGAGAAAGAATCCTAAAATAGGGTTAATGTGGTTTTTTCAACTGAACAAAAATCATCTACCCGTTTTGGTGCACTTATCTGTGCCACAATACTAAAAAATTAAACTCTACACTCTACTTTCAAAATCTCAAACCCTAAACCCTAAAATCTAAACCTTTTACTTGATTAATTAAATCTATACGCATACTTTTATGTTTCATAATCACTTTAGATTGATAAAATTTTCAATTAGGGTTTAGGATTTAAGGATTGTAATTTAAAGTTTGAGATTTAGAAATTAGGGTTAGAGTGTAGAGTTTATTTTCAAGTTTTGATTTTTAAATAATTTATAATTTAATAGCTTCTAATATTTTAATTTTATAATTTTCACTTATTTTTAGATATTTTTAATTTTTTATTTTTAGTCATATATTAATAAAATATTTTTTAAATGTTTTATTAATTTTTATATCATTTTAGTATTTTAATATTTTCTTAAATTCGTGTTTTTACCTAAAAATCAATTTTGTCTTCGTACTCAATCAGAAAATCAATTTTGCCCCTCTACCACGTTATGTTCACATGTGGATTGCCACGTCATCATACATGGACTGCCACATCAGCATCATTGACCGCCACGTCAGCACCATTGACCACCACGTCAGCACCATAACGGTCAACTTTGGCTTCCGTTAGTCAAGGGGCAAACATTGATACAATTTGACTAGTTCAGGGGCCAAATTGATGCGAAAATGTCATAGAGGCGAAAACGATAAATTGAGACTACTATAGGGATAAAAGTAACCCTTAAGCCAATTTTAAATAAATGTAGGAGTGATAAGTGTATAATATTGCATATTTTTAATGTGTTTTATTACTTATTTTCTTGATATATATACTACTAAACCGCTTCTTTTGGGCTTTATTTTGGTATGAGCTCTATTAAACTATGTCAGCCCAAAACCAACAATTGAAGGCAGAATCTGAATGTTCACTAGATGTCATGGCATGAGTCATGAGCACGACGCAGGCCGAGTCTGATGCAACAGATTTCAGCGATACAGTTAGCAACTTCTAGAAGGCAGATCGACATTATCTCAAAGTCAAAATTCAAAATTATCTTAATGATAGATGTATGGGAGATAAATATGAGATTATTTAGAAGATAAAATAGAATTCAACCAGAGCCACGTGTTTCAAATTAATTATCTCTTATCTTTTGTGATAAATCCTTGGTTTAAATTTTGTCCACTAGTTTAAAATGTTTATCCCTCGCGTTATCTTTTATTTAGAATTTTGAGTTATTATATTTTGTTAGGATTCTAGGGTATAAATACCCCTAGGTTCAACCTTTGAACATAGATTGAAATTTGTAATTTCCTTGGTTATTTTCTATAGAGTTTTTTTTTTCTTTTACTTTCTCCTTTATTATATTTTCCATACAAAATGCTAAGCATGATCCAATCCATGCTTAGCTAAATTTCACTTAGCCTAAAGCTTTGCGATTGCTCAATTCTAAATCGTGAGAATTGGGTTTCACTTAACAACTCTGAAAATGTATTCTTTGATTTTCTGCAAACTAGGAGTGGTAATCGGCCATTCTTTTAAAAGTTACTACATCTTCAACTCAAAAAGTCGACATTGATTTGAAAGGTGTTTTGGCTTGCGGTTTGTGAGTCAAATCAGTTGGTCGTAATTCGGCTTTCTGTGAACAAACTTAACAGAGGTCTGCTAAGGGGAATCAAATCGGGTTCGATTCTTAGAAAGACGCTATAACTCGAGTTGAGCTCTTTCAGAACTTGAAATTGTCTTGGCGCTAACAACGATAGAGGTGGTTAGACTAGCACGGATCAGATTTTGAAAATAGACTTGAAAATCTCGATTAACGGAGAGAAGAGTTAGCTGCAGGGGTTGTGCCCTGTAGATTGTAACTATGTTACTATCAAGGAGGGAAAATTATTTCGATGATCTGTCGAATTTGAAGCTACCGAAGGTTAGGGTTATCTCGTCATTACTGAATTCTTTATTTACAATTTACTGCTTTTATTCTTCTCTTATCTTTACTTAATTATTTATTTTAAACCCCCATTTTTATTTTGCATTTAAATCAAGGATTGAAACAAAGAAGCGACATTGAAATTTCCTTAGTTTCTGTGAATCGACCATACTTCTCTATACTACTTTTCATAAGTCATTATTAGAGATTAGGAATATATTTATTTGACAATTTCGGCACTTTTCAAGGAGTCTCTCCTACTCTATTTAGTAGTCGAAGGTTTAATTGTCCTGTGCATAGAACAATTCTAGGACTTGTAATTAATGTCTACTCTATATAGACCAATAAAATACGATGAATTGGTCATTAGAATTATTTAAGTGGATACCTTAAAAAAATATAAAATAAATCTCATGAAATAAATTAAAAAGAACTCTTATTCGAGTCAATATATATGACAGTTATTTAGTCACGTCAGTAAAAATGAATGATCAAATGCGTTCTTCCATCTTAATCTTATTATGGAATAAACGGCCATAATTGGAGTTTAGTGACGTTAAACAATGGAACGTGGCTGCAAAGTTGGTAAATTAAATCTTCTTAATGATTTTGACAATGATTGGAGTCAAATTAAATCTTCATTGATTTAACTTCCTTTAGCTTAGCTTGGCTGGATTCATGGGAAAAAAATAATTAAGCTTCTACTTTTTTTAACTTTAATTAAGGGTTTGCTATATCCAACCCATGGTTATATATATATATATAAATCAACAAGATTGTTATCATTAATACTTATTTTACTTTTTAAAGAAATCTACTAGAATGTAATTAATTATATTTTTAAAAATTTGTATTTTATTAATTTATGGTATTTAATGTAATTAATATTCACTTAAAAGGTTTAGGTTTTAGAATTTTTAAAATTTAGTGACAAAATCAATACAAAGAATAAAGCGTAGTGACTAACGGTGTTGTTTACCGTAGACATATATCCTATTACCTGCTTTACCAAAAATGGAGTCTTTGAAGAGCTGTTTTTTCCTTCCATCCTTGCACTCCTTAATTCATGCAATTTCATTCTTATAATGAAAAAAAAATTATGATGCCAACACAAACATCAAAAATAAGATTTCCAAACTTCCCATTGTTTTCAAACTTTTTGGAGCTATGGGAAGGATTGACCCTTTAGACGGCGATTCCGTCATGCATCTGGCATTGCCATTGTCCCTCGCGGTGGCTGCCACGGCGGCAACCATCGCTATAATCACCAGTGTTTGCGCGTTTTGGAGGACAGAACCACAGGATTCAGAAGTCTCGCCTGAAACGGCGGAGATTTCATCGGGCTTAGATGCTGATGGTCCACCGGCAATGGAACCAGAAGCCACCACCACCCCCGGCGCCGAAGACGAGGAGGCAAACGAAGAATTACCCCGGCCACCTTGCATGAGGGCATTAACAATGACGAATAGTTCCGCTACGACGGGTCGTTGCAGCAGTTTGATGAAGAAATCAGCTTCGACTCGTAGAATAAGCTCGGCCTTAAGTGTGAAGAAGCATTTCAGAAGCATTTCGGTGAGGGAAATCATGGACAAAAACAAATTACATAAACCCGAAGAGTCGCTTTGTAAGAAGCCGATTATGTTAGGGGGGAAATGTAAAGTTGGGGGTCAAGTTGTTGTTCTTGATGATGAAGACGATGATACGGCTCCAAAGACCCAAAGTTCATCCGAAAACCCAGACGCCATTGCTGATAAAGATGAGGAGGAAGAAGGTTCTTTTAAACCATTATATTCAACTTTTTAAGATTTATTTTAGAATCAATTTCAGAATTTAAGCTTTCAATATATTCAAGATAGAATTTAGATGATGCTTGTGTCTATTTTCTTTTTCTCCTTCATTAATTAATTAGTCCTTTTATTATAATTTATTTGAGGAATAATGTAAACCCAAATAATATTTGAGAAAATAAGGCACCTTAGAGGACATTTTAAAATATACGGTAAATTTTACGGTGTAAGGAGAAGTCGTCATTTACAGGTGGCGACTTGGGGGAAAACGTCATCTGCAAGTGGTGACTTTCTCTGATTTTGTCTTATAAGAAAAAATATTAAACTATTATAGGTCAAGGGGAAGTCGCCACTTGTAAATTGTGTCTTCTTCAGGTGGCGACTTTCTCCTGCATTGTAGAATTTGCCGTAGATTCTAAAATATCCTTAAAGTGCCATATTTTTTCAAATATTTAATTTATTTAAATTATTTGCCCAAAGCTGCTTTTCATTTTTGTAAAACGTTAAATTAATCTTTATCAGCAATGGCGTGGTTTTCGAATGAACTTTATGTTAACAAGATGAACTTATAAAATTATATGGAATAAAAATATTTTTTTAATAAAAATATAATTTTTAAAAAAAATTAAATCATATAAAAATTTTAATTTTTTATGGTGCGAACGCCTCCTCTAAGCCCATCCTTTGTGCTCATACGGCATAAATTGATAGGGTGTTCAGTGTATAAACAAATATTAACAACATTGTAGATGTGCTAAGCTTTAGCAGATGTCACGTGTTTTTTTTATTAGGTGATTGCCGTCAGAAATTAAAGGTAAAGTTTGGTGGATAATTCTTACCCAAGTTAATATTAAAAAAATAGAGTATATGGAGGAAAATTTAGGGATTTATTACAAAATTTACAGGGATTAGAAAGGACGCCATTTACAGGTGTCGTTTTTAATTTATTTATATTTTTTTGGTTAGTGTAGAAGGACGTTATTTGCAGGTGGCGTTTTTTCTTTATTTCCATACTTTTATGTGAGCCATACAAGCCATGCAACGGCTAAATTGTAGTCAATATATTTAAAAAAATCAAGATGCTACTTGCAGGTGGCGTCCTCCCCAATCCCTGTAGCTTTTATCGCATATCTCTAAATTTCCCCTATACCCTATTTTCCTAGTATTAACTTGGAGTTAGATTATCCACTAAATTTTGCCTAAATTAAACAAGAAATAAAATTATAAAAACGAGAAAAAATGTTAATTATGGAGTAAGTTTTATTCTGACTATCAATCTATTAATTTTCTCAAATTATATTTTGAAAGGATTCAATCGTATGGGTCTTCCCCCCTGGAAAAGGTAGCAGTCCATAGTTGGACTAGCTGGCTAAGCTATGAAGTCCTTAGTTTACAACCCCACAATCTTTCCTAATCTCTGGTCCTCCATTGAGGCTGCTCATTTTGATCATACAGTTTACAAAAAAATTTAAAAAATAAAAAATGGAAGGGTTATTTAACTTAAATTTTAATTTTATTTTAAAATATAATTAATTATATGTCAAAATATTAAGATTTTTAATAATTAATTAAAAATTATTAAAAAAAAATCATGTAACGATGCGTGTCATTCGTTTTAAAATTTTCTTTAATATTATGGATCAATTAGAAAATAATATTTTAATTAATTTTAAAATATTGTTTCAAAATCATTCCTAGGGCAATGAGATTCAAAGCTTAAAACTCTTGGGATCATTAAGGCAACTTTTTCTTGGGATTTAATAAAAAAACTTGGGTCAACCTCGATGCTTCAGACTGAGCTTTGGGGTGTCTATGAAAAATAAAACTCGTTTAAATATATGGTTTTGAACGTATCATGATTCAGACGGACAATGTTGATGTCCTCAAGTTTCTATCGCCTCCATCACATGAGAGCCACTGTACTCTAGTTCGGTCCATTGTTAACCTCTGTAGCAGAGTCTGGTTTGTCGATTTTCGCTTGGTTTGCCGTGAAGCTAACAATGTTGCTGACCATATGACCAAAGTTGTGACTTCATAGGAAGAAATACTGTCTTCGAGCACCCTCCTAATAGCTTGATTTCTATATTGAACAGATATGTCTAAGGTCTTCTCTACATGCGTATAAGAAATTAATGTAATCGTTTCAGCTTTATTTCATATTAAAAAAAAAACTTAAAACCCTTACAATGGAAAAAGTTTCATCTTCAATTAATAATCTATTGATTCAAGACTGTAGCGACTATTTTTTGGAGTGTCGAAGGCCGCTACGAAAATTATAAAATCGTATTTGGGAGGGATTCCTACTTTTGTTGAAAAATTATTTAAAAAGGGGAAATTCTTTAAAAACTCGTGTGTTTTTTTAAAATAGAGCCACCACCGGCCACTATGATAGGCCAGACACCATAAAAACAAAAACCAGAGATTTTAATTGGGTTCAGGAGTTAGTTACGGATGGGGAAGGGCTAGCACCCCACACTGCCCAAAATTGTTACCAAATAGGTTCGTATCGTGTTTATTAAGAAAAATAAAAATTTGATTTGATTTAATAATTAATTCCTAAAATGCATGTTTCGAATATTAATTTTGCCTCGATTCACGGTACCAAAGGAGATGACACCAGAGACCGGGATGACACTCTCACTAGAATACCGGGATAAGAGGCTTAAAGCTATACGTGATAAAATATAAGCATGATAAATAAAAAAATGAATTGATAAAAGGTAAATAATTATTAAATAAAAAACGCATGTGCATATATGAAAAAGTAAATACAATAATAAAGTAAATCATCCATAATATATACAATATATAACATATAACATTTAATATACATTAATATACAAAAAATATATAATATGTATAACATATACACATAATATAAATTAAATAATAATATAATATGTAATATATAATATTAGTTAGTATGTACATAACATAAATATATATAAAGTAATACATAAATAATACGATATATTACACATACTAAATATAATATATATAGTACATGTAATAAGCATAATATATATACATATATAAACAATAACATAGTACATAATATGTACATATATACACACGAAAAGATAAATATACATTAATATATATTAATAAATAACAAAAAAACAATAATATCGAAAAAAAATAAATAAATATATAAACAATAATATATTAAACACAAAAAAAAACAAGGAACATGTATCGAACAAATAATAGACAAACAAACACGAATATAAAAAAATAATAAAAACTAAATTTAAACAATTAAACAAAAACATAAATTAAAGGCTAAAAATAATTAAATTAAAAGAACAGGGACTAAAAAGAAATTAACCTATAAAAAGTTTTAAATTGACTGAAAAGGACCTAATTGAAGAATTGTAAAAAGAACGGGGGACTAAAACCAAAATTTTCCCTTTTAAAATAATAAAACATGATTGATGATGAAATTGCAAACTGACCTAAACTTAGGAGGACTATATATGCAAATGTCCCATGCGGCAAGCCAAAACTGAAAAATTAAAAAGGGCGGAGGGATTTATGAAGTGATTTACCCATTAAAACATGATATCCAAAAATTTAGGGACTAAATTGAAGTTTTTGAAAAAAAACATGCGATGGCCAGGGTGTAATTTAAAAAAGGAAAAGGGTACCAGAGCAAATTCAAAAGGGCAGAGGGATTATTTAAGAATTAACTCATTTTTAGAAAATCAAAAATCTATTTAAAGGGCTTTCCGGATTCAAATCAAACCTTTTAGCCATTTTTAAATTTCACCTTAAAAATAAAATCTTTTCCCCTTTATTTTCTTTCAAAAAAACCGAACCAAACCCTCAAATATTCATCCTAACCTGAGATGAACCAAAAAATCGGCGACCCTCCATCGTCTCCTCCGCCGCTGACCGCCACTAGTCGGCGCCGGCAAAACCTGAAATTAAACTAAAACACTACTTTCATCCCCTAAAGCCAAAATAGACCTCCTATTTACCGAAAAACGACCTTTAGTCCACGGATCTAAAAAAACCAAGACCTCTTTTTATTTTTTTTAAACTATGAAAAAAAAAATTTCTTAAAAAAAACCCTTTTTAGTCAGATTCACCCCTTTCCCTAAGGAGAACGTTGGGCTTGTCACCGGTCTCAAACTCAACAATGACGATGGGGCAAACTCTATCCCTACTTTCTTTGTTTTATTGTTTTTATTTTTTTTTTCGAAAAGGACATGCAAAAAATGAAAAAAAAAGAAAGAAGAGATTACCACTGAAAATTTTTATTTCATCTGAATCTGTCTGTGTACATTAATGGCTTATTACATAAATATGCTCATTTTTCTGATTTGGTTTGGTTTTTGTTTACAAGCAACATTAAATGGAATCCCTGTTGATTATGCTTGACTCTAATATTGTCTATTTTTTGTGTTTGTTTGGCCATGCTGGGTGGGTGAGCCAGTGAGGAGAGGTCGTACGGCGGCTCGGAAGATCTGGCGGTAGTGCCACGTGGACGAAGTAGATGAAACGGCTTGGACGCGTGAAGGACACCAAATGCCTCGGGTGAAGGTCACGCGCGCGTGGGGCAGATGAATGGCTTTTATCGGTTTGATATGGACCGTTGGATCAGATCTGATCCAACGGTCAAATCTTGGCTGCTGCTGCAAAAAAAGACATATCAGATTAAGTTTTAGGGTTTTTTAGATATTAAATGGGCTTGACCAGTTGGGCCTATGTAATTATATTGGGTTATAATTTGTACATGGACTGAACTTTTAATAATAATTTAGGTTTTAATAATTTATAATATAATTTGTTTTTTCTTTTCAGCCCATAATAATACTAATATAACATGCAATCCATATATTTATACGGACATACAAGCATACATACAAATACATATAATATTAACACACGTATATTCAAACAAACATATTACACATGCATATTATATACAACCATATAACTTACATACATATAATAAATAAAATATACAAACTTTAATACATCTATATTCACATATATACATACACACATATATAATAACCACACATGCATGCATACATTAATATTAATAATAAATACATGCATGAAAGCAACACATATAATATTAATAAACATATGCATTACATATATTCATATAGCATATACATATACACACATACTAACACTAATACATACATTACATATGCACATACAATCATGCAAAATAATACGTTCATGCAAATATATTAATAAAATTAAATCCTTATTAATATTAATAATATTATACATGGCCGGACAAAAAATGAGTATTTAGAAAGACCAATAAAATTATAGAAGACCTCTGTAAGGACAGTTCATTAGTTATATTTCATGTCAGAAAAACAAAATAAACTAAGCCTAAAACTTTTGCTCTAATTAATTTCGCTCAACCCATCCTCTTTCTCATCTCAAACTCTTTGCCTTTTTCTAGTTTTTTCCCTTTAAGCCTGTCCTCCGACGGCCAGTCGCTGCTTTCTTGCAGCGGCCGGCCTCTCCCTCTTTTGTTTATGTGTTTTCTTTTCTTTTTCTTGTTTTTTTCTTTCTCTTTTGTTTTTCTGGCTCCTCTAGTCTTCTCCGGCGTAATGCTTCGACACACCTGTTAGGCCCGTTCGATGGAGCTTTCTCCAGCGACCTCAGCTCTGCTTTGGGCCTTTTTGAGAGATGAATTTACGGAAGAGGATGCTTAGGAGAGGTCATTTCTCTTTTTTCTCCGTTCTTTCTCTAGTTTTGACGTGAACCATTGTGTAGGCCCATTTTTCTTTGAGGCTTTATGTCCTCCTCCTCCCGGCGTGTGAAGGTTGTTGGCGTTGAGCTCTGCCCAACTCTCTTTTCTTCCATCCTTCATCGCCTTTTCAGATCAGTGTACGATGGCATTGATAAAACATCCTGCTGCATCACCTTCTTCATTACTATGCTCCGATAACCCCCGAGATGGACATACAGATGATCCTGCTGGCTCTTACTTCTTTGCTTCGGTTCTTTTTGTTTTAGGGACGGTTGTGCTTTCCTTGACTGTTCCCCTCCCCTTTTTGCTTCTGTTATACTTTTTCCTGATGTATGTTGTTTGCCGAAGTCGTTTGATGTTCTTGTTTATTCTGTTTGTTTCTCTTTTTCCTTCTGTTCTTCTCTTGTTTGCTCATAATTTGTTCATGTTTTATGTTTTCAATGGATGTCAACTTATTGTTAAAAAAAATTTGCTGTAATTAATTAACGCCATACAAATTTCCCAAATTAATTAAATACCTCTTATTTTAAGTAACCCATTTTTTTAAGTAAAAACGAATTTCAATGTTGTATGCCTGTGTCATTGTGTCTCACATTTTCCATGGCATCTTCTCTTCATACATCAGAGCTCAGTGGCTTTATCAAACAAAACAGCCTGAACACAACATTCTTGCCTTTTACTCCAATTATATTACCCTAATTAATCCCTTTCTGGCTTCTGCAGTCCTAAAAAAAAATACCAAATTTTACCATTCAGAAAATTCTATAATAAATATCATACTTATATATACTATCAATTTCTCTTTAAAGATAAAAATGTTTGGGTAAACTATGTCAGGTACCACCAAATTATTAGGGGTGATCCGTTTTTACCACTAACCTTTTAATTGGTCCAAATTTGTCACCAAATTTTATTTTTCGACTCGTTTATACCACCGCGACGTTAACTCCTTAACGGCGTGATGAATTGAATGCTAGACCAAAACAACGTCATTTTAGTGCAGCTATTTTGATACTAAATGGCCCAAAACGGCATCGTTTTGCTGGAAAAAAATATAGAAAAATATGCACTCAATGGATTTGAACCTAAAATTTTCAAAATCGAAGGTAAACTCTTAACCACTAAACCAACTTAACATCTTTGTTTGTTTCTAACACATAATATATATTCTAAACTGCAGTTTATCATATAAATAATATTACTCTACATAAATAATATAAATATATTATTTCTAATGTAAATATATTAAAAATATATTAGTATACATATATTAATATATAAATAATAAATAAAATAAAAATATATAAATATTTTTATATTATAAATAATATTAAATATATATATATTATTATAAAAAACTAAAAGACCAATTTTAAAACCCCGAAATTTCTAAAAAGCCTAAAATCCAACAAAGCCTTAAACCTTAAACCCATAAACCCTAACCCTAAACTATAAACCTTAAATCCTAAAATTTTATTCATAAACAAATAATATTAAAAAATATATAAAAAAATATATTATTATAAAACCTAAAACTGATTTTAAAAAAATTTGAAAATTCCAAAATTTAAAAAACCCCAAAAATTCACCAAAACCCTAAAGCTTAAACCCCAAATCCATCCATTTTGGTTGTTAATGTGTTTATGATTTTTTCTCTGCTTAAACCCCAAAAATTCACCAAAACCCTAAAGCTTAAACCCCAAAAATTCACCAAAACCCTAAAGCTTAAACCCCAAAGCTTAAAACTCAATTTTAAAATGTTCATTTCTTCTCTGCTTTGCTTACATGCTTAGAGGTAGACACAAGAATTTTTGGTTTTTTAGTTAAAATATTTCCTTTGATTTTTTTCTATAGTGATTAATTTTTTGAGTCGCTACGAAAGTTAAGAAATTATATATGGGAGAATTTTGGAAAAGCTCGTATTTAAAATAAAAACAAAAACAAAAGGAGTAACTACCGGCCACTTTGGTAGGCCGGACACCGAAAACAAAACCATAAATTCAAATTGAGTTTGGGAGTCGGTTACGTACGAGGAATGGTTAGCACCCCCGCTACGCCCAAAATTGGTACCTAAAGGTTCGCATCGTATTTATTAACGAAAATAAAAATTTGATTTAATTTAAAAACTAATTCCTAAAATGCATAGTTCGAATATTTAAAAAGATTTTGTAAATTATGGTGCTAAAGGAAGATGATGCCCGGAGACTAGGACGACACTCTCCAACAGGATATCGGGGTTTTGATACAATAAAAATATGGACGAAATGTTTAAATATGCATAATAAAATACATAATGAATAACTATACACATATATCTATATCTATATCTATATCTATATATACACGGCATATCTAAGAAAGCAATTGAGTGGATCACATTTACTCCACTTCTCTCGTTTGCTCTGAGACGGTTACTAGGAGTTTTTTAAATTTTAAAGTATTTTTTTCTTTATTGAATTTTTTTCGCTGACAGCCTTTGGCTGTTTTGCTGGTTTTGTACATAAATAAAAATTTATCTTTGCTGATGAATACCATTTGCAAGTTTTTTTTCTTTTTTACTTTGCCATTTTCATATTATATCTGCTTTTTTGCAGTTTTTCGTCTGCTTTCATGGCAGTTTATTCGTCTGCTTTTATGACAGTTTTAGTCTGTCTTTGTGACAGTTTTGTCTGCTTTTAGCAGTTTAACGTTCGTATGACGAATATCAATCTAGCGTTGCTAGTAGCAAAGATCGGTGGTCTGTGAAGTTTTTGATTCCCTTATGTGGTTTTGCTGATATGCCAAGATCAAGTAGCGTAAGAATTTACTTCATTCTTAGAGCACTCTGGTCAAAGTAATAGTTCTGCTGGATCTCTATTAGAAGATTGTTAGATCTTTTGCAAATGATAGGATTGGTACTTCAATGTGTTTCACATCTTTAGAACTTTATTGTTTTATTTTTACACATTAAAATTTTAATGTTTGTGGTGTGATCCCTTTGTAATCTTTTCACTATGAATATAATCCAATTAAAAAAAAGCAAAGAAAAGAACTAACATTTACATATACATAATATAGTAAACATATTATAAACGTAAAAGAACGAATCTAAAAGAAACGACCTATACATGTATAAAATAGGAAAATAAATGATACACATAAACACACGTATATGCTGGTGTCATAATATATAATATACAACATTCATACAAATAACGTATAATAAGTATTCGATATAATATATTATATGTGAAATAACATATGTGCAATGAGGTGATTAAAATACATACAAACAAGATGACAATATAACCAAAATTAAACAAAAACAAAAACAATATACATAATACACCATGCATGTACATATTAATACTTACTATATATTCATACATAATAATATAAAATAGCATAATATATATATACGTATAATGAAAATTACATAATATACACATACGACATACAACATGAAAATTTAAAAGACTATATAAATATAAAACGCCATATGATATAATATATATCACATGTGTATATGTTAGAACAAAATAATATACCAAAATAAATAAATTAATAAACAATATATATATATATATATATATAAAACAGAATAAATAAATCAAAATAAAAGCTCAAATTACACAAGGTTATAGAACTAAAATTAAACAAAGTGAAAGGGTCAGGAGCTAAAAACGAATTAAACCATTGGAAAGAGGACCCGATTGAAATGTAATCAGAAGTTTGAAGGGCCAAAACGGTGGTTATCCCACTAGAAACCTGATTAAATTAAAAGAGGGATGAAATTGAAAATCCAATTAAAAATTAAGGGACCACGGGCATAATTTAAAAAGGCGAAATGGCTTCTAGGGTGAATACCTTGGGGAGGAAGGACTTATCAGGGTATTTGCCCATTTAAAATCTGATTAAGGTTATTTTAAGGACGAAATTGAAACTTTTGAAGAACTTTCAATGACCTGGGGAGTAATTTGAAAAGGGAAAAGAGTAGCGGAGCAAAGTCCAAAACGCGAAGGGGCCTTTTTTAAATTAAACCAATTTTAAAATTATAAACGCTATTTAAAGACTCCATCAGCCACCATTTTGAACCTTTTGTCATTTTTAACCCTTATATATCCCCTCTCTCTCTATTTTTAAACCGGTCTCCCCCAAAGTTTAAACTCTTTCCAAAAATTGATCACTATTTCTAGAAACCACCACGGGCCACCGCTTCGGCCACCACCAAACACCATCAACCGCCGCTTATCGACATCGGTAAAACCCAAAAATTGAAACCTTTTTGATTTAAAAGCCAAAAACCTCTTTATTTTTTTAGAAATCTAAACCGCAATCTCCTTTTTTATAAAACCAAAACTATTTTTTGGAAATAAAGCCTCCCTTTTTGTTTTTTTAAAAAATTAGATCTTTAAATATATACCGGTGGAAGAAGGGAGAATATGAAGGGGTATGTTTTTAATGGTGTTATTCATCGGCGGCACCGACCTTGGCCACCATGCAAGGCTGCGGCCCGAAACCAAAAGGTATAAACTCTAAATCCTTTTCTCTTCTTTTTTCTATTCGAACAAAAACTGAAGAGAAGAAATATCTTTGAATCTTTTTTCGTATTGATTGATAATCTCTCCTTCTTGAAAATTTAATACAATAGATTCTTGTATTTATATCTGATTGCTTTGATTTTTCTTTGTTTACAATACTAAGCAAACATTAAATTGATTCACTGTTGATGATGCTTCTTTGACTTTTCTCCATTTTTTGTGATTGTTGCCCATATTGGTGGTTGAATCCGGTGAGGAAATCGTACGGCGGCAGCGGGAAGAACGGGCAGTCGAGTACGTGGCAGGGGCAGATGAAAGGTTTCTCGGCCAAACGAAATCTAGGCCATTGGATCAAATTTGATCCAACGACTGAGATTAATTGAAGATCAACGACCCTGATGTAACTTGGGAATTAACGTGGCATCCCACAATGTTGCCACGTGGCGCGTGAAATATGAACGGGCTTGGCCATGCATTACGCACGTGCACGAAAGAGCAACAATCAGCGAGTGATCTATACGCACGATAGATGAAAAGGTTCTTGGATGCATCTGAACTATTGGATCTAGCTTGATCCAACAGCTGTCATTCGGTTGCGCAGAGATAAGAAAAGGGTTATCAGATTTGGGTAGTAGGATTTTAGGTTATTTAGTTTGATTGGGCCAGTTGGGTCTGGCCGAAATGAGACTATGCAAATATTAATTTTGGTTTTTGTAATTTGGACTGGACAATTTAATAATAAAGGGCTTTCAATATTTCAGATATGTTTTTTTAATATATATATATATATACAACTCATTAATAATAATAATAATAATAATAATAATAATAATAATATATGCATATACGGACACACATACACATGACATTAATATACATACATGTGGACAAACATATAATATACATACATTCATACATTAATAAACATTAATCATATAATCATACATATACACATACCTATTAACACATTAATGGCATATAATAATAATGATTACTTTATAAACAATACTTAATATTATAATATTATAAAACCCGAAAAAAATGAGTGATTACACTTTGACTTTAGAGTTGAACTAGACCTTTCTTGATCTGAATAACACTGCAAGTTTAATATAATTTGAAGTTTAAAGTTCAAAATTAAAACCATTTAATTGGAAAAAAGATTTGGTTTTGGTTATGTGTTAAAAAAATTATAGAAAATTCCTGCTGCGAGACTCGTCCACCAAAATTAAGTGTGCGACGCGGGTTGGTCCGAATTAATGGTAAAGCTTTGAGAAATCGGGAGGGCAACAAAAAGAATTACTTTTTTGTATTTTTGAAGTTTTTCTTCCCGGATTGTCTCGAATTTCATGTATTTGTTTCATTATGAAAAGGTTACTATAAAATCTCTTACGAGTAATCAATGATGGAACTAGTATTTAGGGTGAGAACAAAATATAAATATTAAAAGGTGGGGACAAATTCATAATTTATCCATTTCTTCCAAATATATATATAACTAACATAGGTAAAAAAATCCCTCTGCTGTCTCCCCCGTACAGGTAGATTCGTCCCTGCGAGTAATTGCATCTATAGTGGTTGTTAGTTTAAAAAAAGGTTTTTTATTGATTTTATTAAAATATATTTAATTATGAACTTTAATTAATTTAACTGTTGTGATCACATAATCATTTAATAATAATACTAATTAATAATCTATATTTTACATTAGTAATGCATATCGACATATGATATTTGTTATAAAATCATCCTTTATCATTTTTTGGGTCCATTTCCATTGCTTGAGAATCCACAGCAAACAATTAGATAAAAGTTGAGTTTATCATAAGAATCGACCAGGATTTGATAGTTTTCTATATATCATCAAATGGTGGTGTTTATGTTTTGAAACATAAATGAAATTAGAGGATTAAATTTTAAATTTAAAAATTAAATAAATACAGAAGTTGACATTTAAAATCAATCAATTTCAAAATCTATTTGTAGTAACGTGAATACTTACTAGCATTAAATCAATCAATTTCATTATTTTTTGGTTGTGCTCAACCATGTCCCATAAAGGTTTATGAGTTTTGGTCCTCTATACTCAATTTGAAGATTTATTTTTTATTCTTTAATTTGACATTATTTAATCTCTACCTTTATAATGTCATTAATCAATCTAAATAGTAACATTGATGGCTATTTCAGTAAAAATGATACATAATTCTTTCTTAAATACACCATTTCCAGCTTATCACGTTGGCGTGTGTATTTTTTTGTGCGAGATGGAAGGATGTTTTAAGGAAAAATTATGTTAGTATTTTAATTAAAAATAGTTAATACTGTTAGTTATTTTAACAAACTAATGGCATTATAAAAGATTATCCGAGAATGACATTACAGAAGTAAATAATTAATTAAGTCAAATTAAAGTACATGGATTAAATCCTCAATTTAAGGATAATATAGGGGCAAAATCATAATATATGAAAATGCAGTTTAACAGCTTCAACTAAGGTAACAAACGTGAGATGGAGCAGAGACAGAACACTGTCCATACAAGTGTCGTAAGCCAATTACTCAAAATGTTGATTCAGATTCAAACTGTTTCACTGTCTCAGATCTTGAATGCACTGACTAGAGGGGATCCTATGTGGGGTAACAACGTGTGATTTTTTGTAACTTTTTTATGTAAGAAAAATAGCCTTTTCATGACAAAAAACAGTGCCGGTGGACAGACAGGTCCAGTCCAGGGGCCGGTTCCTCAAATATAATTCCAACAAGTACAAGGATAGACACAAAAAAGGAGCATTTTGAATTTCAAAATACTCAAGGAGGGTGCCATTGGACACTTGTAAACCCACAATCCCCACGTCCCTCCCTTTACTCCCGTTCTTTCTGGTTTCAGTTTCAGGTTTTCATTTTCTCCCAAAGCTTTACATTTTTGACCCCTTGGGTGCTTTTAAAAAACGGGGAAAACTTTCTCTTCTCTTTACCAAGTTGCCATCTTTTTGAGCTTGCTTAGATTATTTAGCTTGAACTTTCAATGGGTGCTTCAGGGAAATGGGTGAAATCTCTTATTGGTCTCAAGAAGACCGAAAAGGAAGACCAGGTACGCTCTGGGGTTTTTTTGCTTCACAAAAAGGTTACTCATTGTTGTGTTACGTTTAAGAACTAAAGTTCATATCTTTTTTGCTATTTAGGAAAAGTTGAATGGCAAGAGCAAGAAATGGAGGTTAAGGAGGAGTTCTTCAGGGGACTTGGGGTCTTCATGGAAGGGATTCAAAGGAAAGTTTACATCAGATTCTGAAGGCTGTGATTCTTCACCAAGGGATACTGATGCCTTCTTCACTGCAATGTCCACTGTAGTTCGAGCTCCTCCTAAAGATTTCAGAGTTGTAAGGCAAGAATGGGCTGCTATCCGCATCCAAACCGCTTTTCGTGGTTTCTTGGTAAATTTGAATCCCCTTTTTACTGCCATTTTATTTTTTCTTCCTGCGTTTGGTATCTGAGAAAGTGATAAATTGTGAAGGAAACTTTATTCTTGAATCAAATTGTTGTTTCACTCCTATGTTCTACGTTTTGTGTTGTGTTTTGCATGATGGTTGTGCTTGTTGCCGGAACATTTAGTTTCTACTGAACCATTTGCCACAAATTTTGTGTAGGCAAGGAGGGCTTTGAGAGCTTTAAAAGGAATCGTGAGGCTTCAAGTCTTAGTTCGTGGTAGACAAGTTAGGAAACAGGCTGCGGTGACACTTAGGAGCATGCAAGCTCTTGTTGGTGTTCAGGCTCGTATTAGAGAGCGCCGTGTGCGAATGTCCATCGAAGGGCAGGCAGTTCAGAAGATGCTCGATGATCGCCGCAGCAAGGCTGATATCCTGAAACAAGCCGAGGTACCATTAACCAAAACATTCATTAGATGTCGATTCTATTGGCAAAATGTCGTTATTTGGTGTTAAAACTATTTTTTCAGGATGGCTGGTGTGATAACAAAGGGACAATGGAGGATGTTAAAACAAAGCTACAAATGAGGCAAGAAGGGGCCCTCAAGAGAGAAAGAACCCTTGCTTATTCTCTTGCTCAGAAGGTAGGAATTTGTCAAAATTTTGTACAATTTTTAGTACCTTTGTTTGAATCATGGAAAACGATAATTGATGGTCCTTGCAATTACAGCAATGGAGATCAAACATGGGTTTGAGTTCCCGGACCAATAGTTCGATTCCGTATCTCAAGAATCAAGAGTTTGATAAGAACAGTTGGGGATGGAATTGGCTTGAACGTTGGATGGCAGCCAGGCCATGGGAGACTAGACTGACGGAACCGTCCCATGCTGACCCTGTCGAATCAACTCCATCGAAAACTTGTTCGAAGTCCCTTTCAGGAAAGAACAAAAGATGCTCCGAACCATGCTCAGTGAAAGTCAGAAAGAACAATGTCACCACTAGGATTTCCGCAAAGCCTCCTCATACTAGGCAAGTCACTCGAACATCTTCGAGTCCAAGTTCCGAATTTCATTATGATGAAAGTTCAGCTTCATCTTCATTATGCACTTCGACAACTCCAGTTTCCGGAACCCCTATCTTGCAATCGAGTGGAACAGAGGAGAGTGGCAATAGTAGGCCAAACTACATGAACACGACCAAGTCTACCAAGGCAGAACAAAGAGGTGGTAATCGTGGCTTTCACATAATCCAGCAGTCCATGGACGAGTTCCCGTTCAAGAGGTCAACTGCTCTCTACAATGGGGATTCGAAAAGTAGTGCCGGTAAGGACCCATCGGTCCATATGTCTCGTCCGCTATACCCTCCCAGACGATTGCATAAAAGCTCAATGAAATCTAGGTATTTCTCAAAAAGTCCAACATCTTGTGCATTGTTATTAATGTGTTAATGAGACCTAGTTGAGTTTTTTTAATCACTTTTATTCTACCTTTGGATGCATACAAGACTGAGGAAATATAATTAAGCCTCGTACAAATTGTTGGAAAATAAACTACATCAAAATAAAGTGTTAGCACTGACAAGACAGATAAAAATAATTTAAAATAAAAATAGCAATGTGTGGTGAACCACTGTCTTAGAAGCAAATTCGGCTCAATGTGTGTAATTGTTGCAATTGGTTGAATGCCCCTTGAGGTTAGTATGGTCTCTCCGAAAATTCGTACACCCAAAAATCGGAATAGACTTTGTGATACTGCTCTTCTTTAGAAACTAGTAAGCACAGACTCAAAATGGCTACTAGAAAAACTCGGTAGAAAACAAAGCAAGAAACAAAATACTTGTGTAGATTGAGGATGTGTTGGTTAATCAAAATGAGCTCAGAAAGCTTCATATTTATAGGCAAAAATATGAGGGTAAAAATGTCAAAGCACATAAGAAATAAATTTGTTTAAATGCCTTGTTTTCTAAACGTGAACTGCAGAATAAATCAAGGAGATAAAACGTTTAAATTTAAAAAGCAATTAAGCTTAGAACGTTCAAGAATTAAGCAATATTCAAGCTTAATATTCAAAGCATGATTTATTTAGCAGAAGAAACGTCCAAAAATGCATTAGTTTTGGCAGCATTCAAGGCTGCTACGTGGAAGACTAATTCAATTGAAATACTGCTTTGAAGGCTAACTTTCAAATTTGAATTGAAATCATATTAATCCTTTTTAATGTATGCAGTTTACACTCCAACAAACGGTAAACGGTAGAATTAAACAGCCAATTATCTCATTATTTATTTCCATTTAATGTGAGCCTTGAGCATTACCAACACAAATATTAAACTTCATGTTTTGTTCTGTAACCGTGAGCTAATTTGAACCATGTTTGGAGCAATGTAGTAGACATCAGACTGGAACAGCCGACTAATGTAATGTAATCGGAAATTCGAAAAATCGAATTTTTTTGACAGTTGAACTAACGCTTAAACTACTTTGATAGTCTAACCACCGGTTCCAACCCCAATCCGTTTTCAAAGACAATGATTTGAAGAGAACTGTGACATACGTAAGCTCAAAAGGTTTGCGACATTTTGTATGAAGTCTGATCCCCCAAAATCATACTCAATCATCAACCCGGACCAAATTTCGCCATGTTTAGAAATGGATAAAGCTCTAAAGAGCAATTCAAGACAACGAACATTGAGAAGTGGCAAACAGCTGAACCGATCAACCCCAGGCACCATCAACTCTAGAATGATAGGCTACTTATGTAGACTTTATGAAGGAGATATCGTATACAAAGTAAGACTTGTATTATTTTAGAGTTACTAACAGTATAAATACTGTTTTTTGATTTCTTCGTTGTTAGAGTATCACAAAGACCAATCATAAAATGATTATAAATGACATTTGTTTTTTTATCTTGTTTATTAATACATAGACATTGTCATTATTATTTTTAGTTACTATTCTGCGTGCATAAATAAATTGAATTATAATAAAATCTTTAAAATAATATGGTTATTCTTAAATGTCTTCAGTCGAGTATTATTGTGGGCATGAACAACAATAATACATTAAAACTAATATATAATTGATTGATGACAAAGTGTTTCCATTGACATGGAGATGTCAAAAATCAATACATAAGTATGTGTTAGAGAACGACATACTGGACTGACCCGCTATGAGCATTTTTTTGGATTATTATGTGACAGTCACAACATTGCTCATAGTGATAACTACATGTCTGATCCTCAGACTTGAGATCATCATTATTTCAACATCGTGGGTAACATATTTGGATACAGTCAAACGTGTGTTGTAACTGACTACACTATAAAAACTGATATTAGATATGTCACAATCTATGTAGTGGGATATAGATGATCAATATAAGATTTGTCCCTCCTACATAATAGGAGTAATATCGTAGGCCACTTGATTGAATGAGACTAGAAATTCATGGCCATGCTCGAATAAGTTGATATGAGATATCATAATTATTCGTTTATAATAGTCTACTCAAGATATCAAAAAATATTAGATGGACTATACAAGTGTGATTGTTCCATGACTTGTGTCCAATCTAGATATAAAAGACAAAAGGATGTAATATATGAAAAGAGTTAATCACGAAGAGGTTATGTCGAATCTTCATTTCTTGTAACTTAGGTGACAATGACATATTGCTAGATGTCACTCATTGTTTGTAATATTAGAAATATTCTAATATTTACTATTAACGTTACAAATAACCTACAGGGTCACACCCACTAGGGGTGTGCAAATTCGAATATTGGATCCTATCCTATCCGAAATTTTGGATCACTAAAATAGTGATCTGTATCCGATCCGAAAAAAACGGATGCCCAAATTTTTGGATCAAATATCCGAATATCTTATCTGACCATATCACATAATTTTCTTAAAATTAATCCCATTTCATACTGGTTTTGTTCACATGAATTTAATCCCTACATTCTCTAATGGTGGTACTCTATCTTTTAATGCATTTGATTTCTATTATAAAAACAAAATGTTAGATGTAATCACAACTCTTGGTTAATGAAATCTTAAAAAAATTACTTATCCAAAAAAAAAAAATCGTAAAAAAATCGAAAGTAAAGCAAGAAGCACATAAAACACTAATCAACTCTCACCCTAACAACGACTCAGTAAAGCAAAAAGCACTAATTATTTGCACCATGTATTAAAGTAAAGCTTAATCTTTTAACATAAATCAGTTAAAAAAGAAATTAATTATTTGCAACCTGTATTAAAGTGATCCAGGGAGAGAACGATGAAATAAATAACACCAATTTATCAGTAGAAAGTAAATACCCAAAAAGCTAATTAAATCTCATGAAGTATATATTTTTCTGTTTCTTTAATCATTGAAAACCCATATTAAATATTTTATTCTAAAATAACATGAGCAGTGAGTTTACCCGAGACTAGAATGGAAGTTGCAGTGGATTCTTGTGAAAGTGAGCAGTGGAGCAATGAGGTTTGGGAAAAATATCTCGTGAGGGTTGTTGAGAATAGGCTATAATTTGGGCCAAGGGAAAGTTTCTCGTGAAACATAGGGGCCATAGGGCTACTGCCTACTGGATCTAGGGCTAAAGGCTCATTTTTTTCGGATATTCGGATAATTTGAAATTATGGTTTGATCAGTATTTGATATGATTATCTGATTTTTTTTATCAGATATTCGATCTGAATTATCCGAAAAAAATCAGATCGGATCTTCGCATAAACGGATCGAATTATTCGGATCGGATGTTTTTGCACACCCTTGACACTCACGGTTGAAATGAGCATGTATTAAATGAATTATATGTGTACAATTTTTTGTACACAAATTTAGTTAAATTAATATATATTTGATAGATATATAATTTAAATATTGGATAAATATTAAAAGAAAATAATTATTGTAATTATGATTCTTTTAATATATAAATAATATAATTCGATTTAAATTAATATATATATTGAAATCCTTATTAAAGTTGAATCGGGATTATATATATATATATATTGAAATCCTAATTAAGTAGAATTGAGATCCTATATATTAATATATTTATTGAAATCCTAATTAAGTTGAATTGAGATTATATATATTTAATATATATATATATATATTGAAATCCTAATTAAAGTTAAATTATGATTATATATATTAAAATCCTAATTTGAGTTAAATTAAGATTACAAAGGCTATATAAAGGCATGAGAAATTTAGTAGTTATTAATACTTTTTGGAAAAGTCCTCTAAATAGTTTAGAGAGTTTTATATGCTCGTTTCAACTGGGTGAACTAATTAGAGGTCGAAGCGTTATCGTTGCGGCTTAAGAATCGACATCGTGGAATCGTAATTGGATATCTATCTCCTCCAAATTCAGAATTTCAGATTTTAAATAGGTAATTCTTCACCCTTATTTACCCCGATTTGTTCATCGTACATGGATCTCTAGAGGTGATCGCCAGATAATTTTTTCACTGCGCTATGAGGTGTACCGACATGACCCAACAGTAGTATCAGAGCCACTTGTAGTATACGAATTCGAGTTTTAATTATTTGGGTGTTGTAATTGTATGAGATACATGTTATTTTTCAATTTATTTAGCAAATATATGATATTTGTATGAGCATACCGATTCAATCACGGTTAACATGTTAATCCAGTTAAAAGATGTTCATAAGATCGATGATTAAGAGTTAATCATCAGAATCTTTGTCGATAGGGTTTGAAATATTATGTGTTAATTGTTAACATATTCAATATGGAGTTTTAGGGCTGATAGTATTCTGCACAGAAACAAAAGTTGTTCCAAATGAAAAACCTTATGGATTAACAATCCCAAAACACGAATATGTTGATAAAACTTATCAAATCGTGAGGTTTTTCTCTACAGGAATATACATGCAATTTTAAATTTTGCCCTTTAACCTTACGAAGGCAATAAAGGTCATAGGCATACATTGTATTTTTTAATAATCATGATAAAACAAGTGTATGTTATGATTGATATGTTCAGTGTTTGGAATGCATGGTTATAGCCCATTTAGTTTGATTTATAAGGTTTTATAAATACGTCTTGCGTATCGTGCCTCTCTCTACTTTCATAATAATTCTCTTCTCATCTTAGTCCCTCATATGTAACACGAGTTTCTGAAATTGTAATCTATACAAAGAAGGATGGACTAGAGAAACAGAATGATGGGCCGACAGAAAGATGTTTGATTCTATCTTGACCAAACGCGAAGAATAAGCAAGTGATATTCGCTAGTTGTAATATTGGTTAAAGACTTAACTAGGTTACTCTAATATGATTAGAAACCTAAAAGTTAATTATTTGGATAATCATAAGATGATTATGAACAAAAGTTGTTCACCAAATGAAGGAGTTACATGAGATGTAATTAGCAAATGTTGCTTACCTAGATAAACTATAATCTTATGAGAAAAGCCAAAGCTGACTTAAGAGAATGTGAAATTTGGGTCCTTACCCACTAGAAAAACTTTACAGAAAGTATTTTCAACATTAATATTTGAGGGTTATTAATTTTAATAAAAGTAGTGGGTGTATAAAGTCATTGTATAAACAAACTTGGTAAACGTACTCAAAATTCATATTTTATTGTTGTAGACTTATTATGGCAAATACAATTTTGTTATCATCGTGATCGGTCCTTGAAAAGAACAAGTTGAATGACATAACTACGTTGACTGGTCACTTGAAGGAAAATATTTCCATTGTAATAAGACATGTCATTAGAAGAAAAATTGCCCTATTTATCTTGAAAAAGTCAAGAAGGAAAATGAAAGAGGAGAGTCCGCCTCGAATATTTATGTTATTGATATTAATTTATCAACACCTACTTCTTGAGTATTGGATACCTGTTGTGGTTCTCATATTTGTACATCTGTACAAGGACTACAAAAGAGTAGAAATCTGAGAAAATGAGATGTGGACCTACGGGTTGATAATGGAGCAAGAGTTGCTGCATTAGCTATATGAATATATACTTTATCATTGCCTAGTGGACTTAATTTATGTTCAGATGATTGTTATTTTGTTTCTAGTTTGACTATAAACATTATTTCGATTTCTTGTTTAGATAAGATTTGTTTTGAGATGATTATTAAGAATAATTGTTGTTCTTTTTATCTCGATAATGTTTTCTATGATGTGACACAATTAATAAATAACCTCTATATTTTGGATCAAGAGAATTCCATTTACAACATAAATACGAAAAGATAAAAAACAAATGACTCTATTCAAACTTATCTTTGGCATTGCCTCTTGGGTCACATAAGTGAAAAAACGCATTTCAAAACTTCATAAAATGGATTTTTGGATTCATTTGTTTTCGAACGACTTGATGTATGCGAGCCTTGATTATTTGGAAATATGACCAAGGCTCTTTTTAATGGTAAAAGTGAGCGAGCAAATGATTTATTAGGATTAATACATAGTGATGTATGTGGACCAATGAATACACAAGCCATAAGAGGGTTTCAATACTTTATTACTTTCACAGATGACTTCAGCAGATACGGGTACATTTACCAAATGCATCATAAATCTGAAGCCCTTGAAAAGTTAAAGGAATTTAAAAATAAAGTATAAAACCAACTAGGAAAAAGCATTAAGGCTCTTTGATCAGATCGGGGAGAAGAATACTTAAGCTTGGTAATCTTCTTAAAGAGTGTGGGATTGTCTCACAACTTACACCTCCTAGTACTCCACAATGGAATAGAGTTTTTGAAAGAAGAAATTGAACACTGTTAGACATGGTTTGATCAATAATTAGTTATGCTGATCTTCCAGATTTTTTTGGGGGACATGCGCTAGAAACAACTGCTTTCACACTAAATCGTGTTCTACCTAAGTCAGTTCAAAAAACACCATATGAGATATGGACGGGAAAACGTTCTACTATGTCTTTTATGAAAATTTGGAGATGTGAAGCTTATGTTAAACATCAAATATCTATAAAGCTCGAACCCAAATCTCATAAATGTAATTTTTTATGTTATCCTAAAGAAACTAAAGGATATTATTTCTTTAATCTTATAGAGAACAAAGTGTTTGTTGCTCGAACAAGAATCTTCCTAGAAAGAGAATTCGCTTTCAGAAAATGAAGTAAGAGAAATACTGAATTCAATGAAATTCGAGATCAACCACAGATCGTTGAACTAGAGATTGAACAACAACAAGTTCCACAAGTTGTTGAGGAACATTCAACTATTTTGGAAACACAACCACTAGAAGATCTTTGAGAGAATGCAATTTGCCTGAGAAATATGGATTTCTTGCCACATTGCATAGTGATGTTCTTTTCATGGATCAAAATGAGCTTAGGACTTATCAAGAAGCAGTGACGAGCCTAGAATCTGAGAAATGGCTAGAAGCCATGAAATTCGAGATGGATTCCATGTTAGAAAATAAAGTTTGGACCTTGGTTGACCCCTCATGAAGGGGTTAAGCCCATAGGGTGCAAGTGGATTTTCAAAAAGAATACTGACATGAATGGTAATGTACAAACATACATAAGGCGATTAGTCGCTAAGAGTTTTCGTCAAATTCATGGTATAGACTATGATGAAACCTTTTCTCCTGTTTCTATATTTAAATCTATCCAGATCTTACTTGCGATAACTGCATTTTATGATTATGAGATATGGAAAATGGATGTTAAAACCGTTTTCCTTAATGGAAAACTAGATGATGATGTATACATGACACAACCTGAAGGTTTTGTCAATCCAAAAAATGTCAAAAAAATATGCAAGCTACAAAGGTCCATTTAAGGATTGAAGCAAGCTTCTCGAAGTTGGAATGTTCGTTTAACGATGCAATCAAAGATTTTGGTTTTATCAAAAATGAAGATGAGCCATGTATTTTCAACAAAATTAGTGGGAACACTGTCATATTCTTGGTATTGTATGTAGATGACATACTGATAATAGGAAATGACATACATAACTTACAGTCTATAAAAACTTGGTTAGAAAAATGTTTTTCCTTGAAGTACTTGGGTGAGGCAACATACATATTAAAAGTCAAAATCTATATAGATAAATCAAGAAGACTCCTAGGACCGAGTCAAAATACATACATAGATAAAGTACTGAAAAGATTCAGCATGGAAGAATCCAAAAAGGGGTTCTTACCTATGACACATATAATTTCACTCTCGAAGAAAATGTGTCATTCAACACCTCAAGAAAGAGAGTTCATGAGTAAGATTCCATATGCTTCAGCAATTGGATCTATCATGTATGCCATGCTATGTACTCATCCAAATGTATCATACGCTTTAAGTATGAAGTAGGTACCAGGTAGATCCTGATGAAGGTCACAGGGTCACAGTTAAAAATATCTTTAAGTACTTAATAAGAATTAATGATACATTCCTTATATATGGAGGTGAGGAAGAGCTAAGTACAAAAGGTTATATTGATGCTAGCTTTCAAACCAATAAGGATAATTCACGATCGTAATCAGGTTTTGTGTTCTGCCTTAATAATGGAGGCACTGTGAGCTGGAAAAGTTCAAAGCAAGATACAGTAGTTGATTCTACAACAAAAGCCGAGTGTATTGCAGCAAGTGGTGCTGCAAAAGAGGTTGTTTGGATCAAGAAGTTCATAGTTGAAATAGGGGTTATGGAGAGCATATTAAATGATATAGATCTACGTTGTGATAACAAAAGAGCCATCGTACAAGCAAAAGAACCCAGATCTCACCAACGATCCATACACATACTTTGGCGTTACCATCTCATTCGAGAAATCATAGATCGAAGAGATGTGGAAATATGTAGAGTATCAACAGATGATAACATTGTCGACCTACTAACAAAGCCTCTGGCGCAGCAGAAGCATGATTGTCACACTAAGTTACTTGGTATTAGATACATGAGTGATTGGTCTTAGTGCTAGTGAGAGATTGTTAGAGTATGCCTTAAAACCAATCATAAGATGATTGTAAATGATATTTGTTTTTTTTTACCTTGTTTATTAATATATAGGCATTGTCATTATTATTTCCAGTTACTATTCTGCGTGCATAAATTAACTGAATTATAATAAAGTCCTTAGAATAATATGGTTATTCTTAAATGTCCTTAGTCGAGTATTATTGTGGGCATGGATGGAAATAATGCATTAAGACTAATATGTAGTTGATTGATGACAAAGTGTTGTCATTGACATGGAGATGTCAAAAATCAATAAATAAGTATGTGTTAGAGAACGACTTACTGGACTAACCTGCTTTGAGCATGTTTTTTGGATTATTATGTGACAGTCACATCATTGCTCATAGTGATAACTACATGTATGATCCTCAGACTCGAGATCATCATTATTTCAACATCGTGAGTGACGTATTTGGATACAGTCAAACGTGTGTCGTAATTGACTACACTATAAAGATTGATATTGGATATGTCATAATTTATGTAATGGGATATGGTTGATCAAGATAGGATTTGTCCCTCCTATATAATAGGAGTAATATCGTAGGCCATTTGATTGAGTAAGACTAGAAATGCATGGCCATTCTCGAATAAGTTGATATAAAATATCATAGTTATTCGTTTATAATAGTCTACTCAAGATATCAAGAAATATTTGATGGACTATACAAGTGTGACTGTTTCATAACTTGTGTCTAATCTAGATATAAAGGAAAAAATGATGTAATACATGAAAAGAGTTAATCACGAAGAGGTTATGTCAAATCATGATTTCTTGTAACTTAGGTGACAATGATGTATTGCTAGATGTCACTCATTGTTTGTAATATTAGAAATATTCTAATATTTACTACTAACGTTACAAAGAACCTACAGGGTCGCACTCACGGTTGAAATGAGCATGTATTAAATGAATTATATGTGTACAAATTTGTTGTACAAGAATTTAGTTAAATTAATATATATTTGATATATATAATTTAACTATTGGCTAAATATTAAAAGAAAATAATTATTGTAATTATGACTTTAATATGTAAATAATATATTTCAATTTCAATTAATATATATACTGAAATTCTAATTAAAGTTGAATTGGGATTATATATATTAATATATATATATTTAAATCCTAATTAAGTTGAATTGGGATCATATATATTAATATATTTATTGAAATCCTGATTAAGTTGAATTGAGATTATATATATTAATATATATATTGGAATCATAATTAAGTTGAATCGGGATTATATATATTAATATATGCATATATATATTGAAATCCTAATTAAGGTTAAATTAGGATTATATATATTCATATATATATATATATATATATATATATTGAAATTCTAATATGAGTTGAATTAGGATTACAAAGGCTATATAAAGGCATGAAAGATCTAGCAGTCATTAATGCTTTTTGAAAAAACCCCTCTAAATAGTTTAGAGAGTTTTATATGATCGTTTCAACTGGGTGAAGTAAGTAGAGGTCAGAGCGTTATCATTGCAGCTTAGGAATCGACATCGTGGAATCGTGATTGGATATCTATGATCTCCAAATTCATAATTTCAGATTTTAAACAGGTAATTCTTCACCCTTATTCACCCCGATTCGTTTCTCATACATGGATTTATGGAGATTATCGCTAGATAATTTTCCCAACGAGCCATGGGGTGTACCGTCATGACTCAACATTTGTTTCATCATTGAGTTATATTAAACCATAAATCAAAGATAATTATTAAAAGAAGAAAGAATCTTTTTTGGTGCTTAATGTAAACCACTATTAGTTTATTTAATTGAGCAAAAATCTTTTGTCCCTTTTTGGTTTCTCTTTTTATACCACAACACTAAAATAAATAAATTCTAAACCCTAAAAAATACACTCTACCCTAATTTCTTAAACCCTAATCCTAAATCTTAATTTCAAATCTTAAATCTAATTTTTTTAGTGTAGACACATAAATAGGAGCACCAAAAAGGGCAGAGAAATTCTATTCCATTTAATTATCGTGTTAAAAGAATCATATTTTTTGTAACAAAATTAGAAGTTAGGTTTTTATTAAAAAGAAGGCAAATTAAAGATAACACACTATAACATGAAAACTCAACGGATGTGAAGATACAAAGCAAAAACCATCCCTTGAATACAATTTTCATCTTATGTAGAAAATCCCAACAACTATCCATAGTCTTTATATCTTTATTCAAACTAGACGCTATATTGATGTAGGAGTGGACATGAAGTAAACGAGTCTTACAAATTGCTCAATGAACGATTCTGAATGCATCAACATCGACAAATTGCCATAAAAGGAATCTAACCATAGGAGATAATCAACTTTCCCTAATCAGGAGTGTATCGTGATGAATGTAACACGAAACGTCAGACTATCATCACGGTAAATAAAAATCATATCAAAAGAAAGAAATCAAAACAAAATGATAATTATTTAGATCTAAATAAAAAAAGTAAAAAAGTAAAAAGGAGACGACGACATTAAACCGTCACTTAAGACACACTTTAAAAAAGAGAGATGAAAAACTATTGTAGAGAAAAAGTTTAGAGTTTTCACAAAAGAATACATAAACAAAAAAAATATATCTAACATATTATTTAATTAAAATTTTGGCAAAATCACAAAAGATGCCCCCAGTGTTTCACTGTATAGTCATTTGACCTTTTATCTTTTTTTTAGAGCAATCACACCTTCAACGTTTAATTTCGGGTCAAACATGCCCTTCGTTGGATGAAAATCGCTAGTTAACAAACAGTCAACAACTGGAGCTGACTAGACTGACACGCGTGTTTATGGACGATGACATAGAAGTGCCAGGTATAAGGTGCAGTTGACGTTGCATAATGCCACGTCATATATATATATTTTAAAAAATATTTTTATTTTTTATACCCATCTAGATGTTGACATATGGTTGCTTTTGATGTTGACACGTGGCAGCTTGTGATGGAAGGAAATTAAAAGAATAAAACCTTGTCCTTGAGGGGGCTCAAACCCTGCACAATTAGGGGAGAAAACTGGCCCAAACCATCTGACCAAGCCATTGGGTTTGTTTATATGTTTATGCAAAGTAAACATAATATTTTGTTGAATGTCCAATTGATGAAAAATTAAATAAATAAAATAAAGACAGCACGTGTTAATATGAGTGGCTTAAATCTAAATCGACAGAAACGTTAACCCTAAAACTTCAAAAGCTTCTGATTTTCAATCCAAATAGAAGAAACGAACTTTTGAAATCAAAACTCTTTAAATGGTTAGGTTATTGAACTCAGAAAAGAACAATTGAAATCACTTTTTTTAGAAGAGGAGCATTTTATATTGAAGAAGAAAAACACAAAATCTTTAGTGGTGAATCAAAGGTCTGGTTAAGTCGCGAATAAATTTTTATTTTTAAGGTTTGTTTCATTTACAAATTGAATGAATGGGTTTTCCGAAGGTAAGGTTAAATTAGGATTATATATATTCATATATATATATATATATATATATATATTGAAATTCTAATATGAGTTGAATTAGGATTACAAAGGCTATATAAAGGCATGAAAGATCTAGCAGTCATTAATGCTTTTTGAAAAACCCTCTAAATAGTTTAGAGAGTTTTATATGATCGTTTCAACCGGGTGAAGTAAGTAGAGGTCGAGCGTTATCATTGCAGCTTAGGAATCGACATCGTGGAATCGTGATTGGATATCTATGATCTCCAAATTCATAATTTCAGATTTTAAACAGGTAATTCTTCACCCTTATTCACCCCGATTCGCTTCTCATACATGGATTTATGGAGATTATCGCTAGATAATTTTCCCAACGAGCCATGGGGTGTACCATGACTCAACATTTGTTTCATCATTGAGTTATATTAAACCATAAATCAAAGATAATTATTAAAAGAAGAAAGAATCTTTTTTGGTGCTTAATGTAAACCACTATTAGTTTATTTAATTGAGCAAAAATCTTTTGTCCCTTTTTGGTTTCTCTTTTTATACCACAACACTAAAATAAATAAATTCTAAACCCTAAAAAATACACTCTACCCTAATTTCTTAAACCCTAATCCTAAATCTTAATTTCAAATCTTAAATCTAATTTTTTTAGTGTAGACACATAAATAGGAGCACCAAAAAGGGCAGAGAAATTCTATTCCATTTAATTATCGTGTTAAAAGAATCATATTTTTTGTAACAAAATTAGAAGTTAGGTTTTTATTAAAAAGAAGGCAAATTAAAGATAACACACTATAACATGAAAACTCAACGGATGTGAAGATACAAAGCAAAAACCATCCCTTGAATACAATTTTCATCTTATGTAGAAAATCCCAACAACTATCCATAGTCTTTATATCTTTATTCAAACTAGACGCTATATTGATGTAGGAGTGGACATGAAGTAAACGAGTCTTACAAATTGCTCAATGAACGATTCTGAATGCATCAACATCGACAAATTGCCATAAAAGGAATCTAACCATAGGAGATAATCAACTTTCCCTAATCAGGAGTGTATCGTGATGAATGTAACACGAAACGTCAGACTATCATCACGGTAAATAAAAATCATATCAAAAGAAAGAAATCAAAACAAAATGATAATTATTTAGATCTAAATAAAAAAAGTAAAAAAGTAAAAAGGAGACGACGACATTAAACCGTCACTTAAGACACACTTTAAAAAAGAGAGATGAAAAACTATTGTAGAGAAAAAGTTTAGAGTTTTCACAAAAGAATACATAAACAAAAAAAATATATCTAACATATTATTTAATTAAAATTTTGGCAAAATCACAAAAGATGCCCCCAGTGTTTCACTGTATAGTCATTTGACCTTTTATCTTTTTTTAGAGCAATCACACCTTCAACGTTTAATTTCGGGTCAAACATGCCCTTCGTTGGATGAAAATCGCTAGTTAACAAAACAAATCAACAAGCTGAGTCGACTAGACCGACACGCGCGTGTTTATGGACGATGACATAGAAGTGCGGTATAAAGGTGCAGTTGACGTTGCATAATGCCACGTCATATATATATATTTTAAAAAATATTTTTATTTTTTATACCCATCTAGATGTTGACATATGGTTGCTTTTGATGTTGACACGTGGCAGCTTGTGATGGAAGGAAATTAAAAGAATAAAACCTTGTCCTTGAGGGGGCTCAAACCCTGCACAATTAGGGGAGAAAACTGGCCCAAACCATCTGACCAAGCCATTGGGTTTGTTTATATGTTTATGCAAAGTAAACATAATATTTTGTTGAATGTCCAATTGATGAAAAATTAAATAAATAAAATAAAGACAGCACGTGTTAATATGAGTGGCTTAAATCTAAATCGACAGAAACGTTAACCCTAAAACTTCAAAAGCTTCTGATTTTCAATCCAAATAGAAGAAACGAACTTTTGAAATCAAAACTCTTTAAATGGTTAGGTTATTGAACTCAGAAAAGAACAATTGAAATCACTTTTTTTAGAAGAGGAGCATTTTATATTGAAGAAGAAAAACACAAAATCTTTAGTGGTGAATCAAAGGTCTGGTTAAGTCGCGAATAAATTTTTATTTTTAAGGTTTGTTTCATTTACAAATTGAATGAATGGGTTTTCCGAAGGATATATGTATTCTATATTGAAGCTAAATTGAATCAAACGTGTGGTGTCGATTCAGATTTATGCCACCTATATTAACACGTGCTGTCTTTATTTTATTTATTTAAATTTTCATTAATTGGACATTCAACAAAATATTATCTTTAATTTGTAGAAACATATAAACAAACCCGATGGCTTAGTCTGATGGTTTGAGCGAGTTTTCTCCCCTAATTGTGCAGGTTCAAGCCGCCCTCCCCCTCCTCCTCAACGACAACGTTTTAATTTTCACGTGTCAACATCTGGGGATGAGTATGGAAAAATAAAATATTTTAATATATATATATATGATGTGGCATTAAGCCACGCCAGCGGCTCCTTACACGTGGCATTTTTATATCATCGTCCACAAATACATGTGTCGGTCTAGTTGTTGACGGTTTGTAGACTAACGGATTTCATCTAACAAAGGGGTATGTTTGATCCAAAATAAAATATTGGGGGTATAATTGTTCAAAAAAAAAATAAGAGTCCGAATGACTATACAATAAAATGTTGAGGACATCTTTTGTCATTTTGCGTAAGATTTTTATTATTTATTATTTATTTTCCTAAATATTTTTTTTTAAAATAATTTAATTTTATTACCCAAAAAATAGAGTTCGCTACATAACTGTACAACGCAACCGTAAAAACCCAACAAATCTATCTACTATACTCTATACAAATATAAGTATACACCAATTATGACATAATTGTTAATTGGTTACATCAGTTAATATATACATATAGTCTTCCCCAAACGATTACACAACAGCAGAACGTCTCTCCAGACTTCTTTTGTACCCTGGCCAGCAAAGAATAAGTGGTACTTGATTTCATCTTAATTTTTTTTTTGTATTACTATTTTCCATTTTTTTTAAAATTAATAGCTTTTTCCCTAAATAAACCTAAAATTGTTTTTTTTTTTATCACATGAGTCATCAACTTAATTTTCTATACAGGTCAATGATGTATGTACTTCAGATACTTTAAGCAAATCTTAAATAATGTACAACCTACCTAATTAGAAATTATATCATAGACTCTTCTCACCACATCAGTTATGGTTCTAAAAAATAGGCCCTAAATCAGATATTTAAATTGCGGCCGTGGTTGTATTTACGGTCATGTTATTTTTATTGTGGTTGCGGACATTACATATGCTATTTCGGCACTGTGAGTATCGCGGTTGTGAAATTTTTAATAACATGCGCTATTGTGGACATAACAGTTGCATATATCGCGATTTCAGATGGTGCCGCTACCGTCATATAATGGTCGTTGTTGCGGTTGCATACCGCTTCCCTGTCCCTAATAGGCTAATAGCAAGTGATGAAAAAAAATTTAAAAGTAGATTCATGATAACAAGTATTGAAAAATTAAGTCTCTAATACCAAATATTGAAAAAATTGAATTTTAAGGGTGTAGCCATAATAACAAATATTTGAAAAAAAATTGGGCCCCTAATAACAAGTATTAAAAAAAGTTTAAATTTTAAGTGTAGACCCCTAATAATAAATACTAAAAAAATTAGGCTCTTATTAACAAGTATTGAAAAAATGGGCCCCTAATAACAAATATTAGAAAAAAGAATATACCCTTTACAACAAATATAATTCAGAAAAAATTACAAACTATAACTTACATGAGGGGTGGGTCTTGGGCGGACACCCTTATTTCCCTGACCTAGGGCCGAGCCTGGTTCCAACCAATAAAAAATATTTTAAAAATAGTACTCCCTCCGTCTCCAAATAATGTTCCTTGTTAACTTTTCACGTAATTTTAGAAAGAAAAAATTTATGTAAGAGGTGTGTTGTAAAATAATTAAAATGATAATTTTTTCATTAAAAAGTTAAAGTTTGCTTTTTTGAAAAACTAAAAAGATGGTAGAAAAGGAAATGTGTTTAGTAAAAGTTGTTAAGTTTTTTAAGAGGACAATTTAAGTGAAACATTTAAAACACAAAAGAGACATTATTTTTAGGATAGAGGGAGTATCATTTAAGTAGACTGATGATAAAAAAAATTAATGAAATATGTAATTTTTATTGATTGAGATCATAATTAATGTGATAAGAAAGGTTCATGATATAATTTTTCACATTTGATATACTTTTTTATATAAAAAGAAATTGTTTATTATCTTTGTATTGAGATAATTGAATATGAAATTCAATGAAATGGTCAAAGAATCGTGGACAAATATGTGTAACCTAAATTCAGTACCTCCAAATCATTACTCCAATGACCTCCGAATGATCAATGCCCTCCCTCCGTATGGTTAATTCGATGGAGCCCCACGGACTTAATCACGCACTATCTGCGGCCATGATCATATAGTTTTCAAGATTCCGTTAATAGCCGACAAAAGATTCAGATGATGACATCATCGACCCTCTGCCTGACCTCTGATTCGTCAACGATCTCAACTCATTATTAAAAATAGTATGGAAGATCCAGCGGCGCGGGCAAGGGAAAGGGAGGCGAGTATGAGGTGAGATATGTTTAGGATGCTGTTAAAATATAAAATTTAAAATATTAGACTATTTGATAATACTCTAAGTTTATTTTTTTTGAAAATTTTGATAAATTTTGATACTTACAAAATGAGGAGATCTCTGCTAATGTGCGTTTTATCGAATTGGGTTAAATTTTTTGAGTTAATCGAGTTTATGAATTTTAGGGGTGTTCATTTTCATATTTAGTTCGTATTCGATTCAAAAAATAGAATATTCAATTTTTTAGATCGATAAAATTATGATATGTATCCTATTTGAAAAAACCAAATATTCGGCTTTTTCAGATCAGATATCTGATTTATTAAATTATTTATAGTAAACTCATTTAATAATATGACATTATTAAATAAATAAATAATAGTAATAGATAAAATTAATAATATACATGGTAATAAAAATAATAATATAAAAATAATCATAATAAATTGAAAAAATATATTATATAATAATAACAATTATAATAATAAAAGTATACTAACTACAAAGAAAATAACATTTATTTTTTATAATAATAAATTAAAAATATAATAAACATTCAATGTAATAAATAAATGAAAAAATTAAGGAAAATAAAAATAAATATGCTAGCGGATCAAATTGAATAATATTAAAACTTGAAAGGACAAAATAGTAAGAAAATATACGAAATTATACTACACTCAAAAGATGAATGATCAAAATAACAATTAATCTCGGTTTTAGCAAAGAGCCCTTTATTTTTTGGATTTTTGGATAATTCGAAACTCAAAATATCTTTATTCATATCTAATGCGATTATCTAGGTTTTTCTCAGATATCCAGTCTGAATTATCCGAAAATATAAAATGGATAGGATATCCGATTTTTTGGATGTAACACCCCCTTCCCAGTCTAGTAGAGAACCGGGCTGAAGATGCCGCTGATGATCAATATGGGTAATTCTACATTGAAAACCGATGCTATGTGTACTATAATTCGATCAATGAATGCCAATATTACAATGTTACAATAAATATGACTCTAAGGTAGTCAATTAATTAATCAATTTATCAATATGGATTCAAATGCAGTGTAATTAGTGTTTAAGGACCAAATTGTACAAATTAGAAAATTGAGGTCCTTATCGGTAATTAACAATGTCAATACTAAATTAAAGTTATATTATACAAGCACACCAAATTTCACTGAGTTTTGAGGTCAATAACATGTTCAATTAACCCAATCAATTTTAAGGACTAGATTATTAAGTTTCTAAACTTGTTCAGACAAATAACAAAATTACCTATCTTGGTACCGGTACGTGAGAGGTTGTATCGATACGCCTGGCCGTTATTTATGTTGGGATTAATGTAGGTATCAATACGAAACTGCCCGTATCGATATGCAGTGCAACTTTCAAATTTCAGTAGCAAAATTCAGTATCGATACGAACTAAGCCGTACCGATACCAGGCTGAGATTGAAAATAGGGATTGGTATGAGGCCAACCCATACCGGTACCTCGGTTATTTACCAAATTCCCGTAACGAAATTTCGTACCAGTACACCAGGTACTATGCCGATACCTTTTTTATTTACTTGGTCCAAATATGCACACCTGTACCGATACCTGTATTGGTACGCCCTGTTATGTAATTTCATAGCTTGCTGGTTTTTGCATCATTTACCTAACCAAAACATGTTCCATGATTCTTTAATCAATACCAATGGTCTCTAATAAGTTTTATGACATACCATATATGCATACTTTAAATTTACATATTCAAAATATGTCCATAATGCCATTTATGTTGGAAAAAATGTGAGGAAATGGTAACTTGGAGCCATATTACGAAAGGGTAAAGGTGAATATTCGAATAATGATTCTATTGGGTCTTATTCTACTCCATGAGACATTTACAATGGTATCTCATATGCTCAAATTGGTTGAGTGATGAATGAGAAATTGATGCTCAAAGTATGGTAGTTGTGAATTGAGTAAGGAAGTAAAACCCCCTTTATCCCACATTGGTAGGATAAATAGCATGGGAAGTGTTTATATACACTTACCCTCTTGGTGGTCATTGAATGACTTGAATGGAAACTATGCCTCGCGTGCAGGCGTAGGGGGTGCGGATCGAAGCTCATCGAACCCACTCGGGTTGGGTTTCACCCACACGACGTGGGCGGCGTGAATGTCTGGACAGGTCGGGCCCTTCGTGGACCTACGGATATTTTACCCACTTCGAATAATTTTTCCTTACAAATGGAATATCTTTTTGAATTTAAAAGGGATAATTTTTGGCTTCCTTAAATTCAAATATTAAAAAGGTATCGAGTTTAATTCAAGGAAATATATCCGTTTAAAATGAGAGTATTGACTAATTCCTAATTAAATCGAATTTTGGCCATTAATACAGAATATTTTATTTTTCATAGTTTCCTCCACCATTCCCCTATATATACTGAGCCAATTTTCAGTTTTCATCAACTCGAAAATTCTTAAAAAACTATTCAAAAATACATACTATTTTCGGTGATGGCCAAAGGCAATGTTCTGTTTGTGATCTCTACAGTCGTGCTACTGTTGAAGATCATTCGTTGTTGTATCCTGGGAGACTGACGTCCAAAAACAACTCAAGCACCAAGGAGTGGTCGAAATATGTCTTAAGGAAATTGCGTTCGTGCAGGCCTCAACATGTTTTCTACTGGTTTTCAATTCAAATTGGTTTGGTTGTATTCGATTAAATTCGTTTCAATTAAAATTTAATTTCGTTTATTCGTATAATATTTATTTTCATTTTGGATTAACCCATTTTTTCTACAATCTTAAGATATATTTCAATCCAAGGCGATTCAAATATTTACGATTCAGAGAAAAGCAAATAAATTCGTTTTTAGGATTTATCATGCCGTTTCAAACGGATTTGCTTAGTCTCAAAACCGGGACAAATCTGTTATGCAGAAATTGTTAGTATGAGTAACTGAGGTTACGGATTTTGTGAAAAAACAAAATCAAAAATAAACAAAATTAATTTCTCAGTTTATTGGAAATTTTATTCATTACGGATTTGTTTCTTTTCTAAAACAATGGATATGTGGATATGAAACTCTTGCCTTGATAGAAGAAATTTTTTCTTCTAATGGGAGATGTATCACGGTGGTAAATTATTGACTTACCAAGTTACAAACTTGGAATGTTTTATTAAGGTAATATTCCTTAATGATTTTGACCCTTAATGACTCAAATAAATACATGTGTGCATGTATTATGACATGTATGGTTAAGGTAAAACCTTAATCATGATATTATTATTATGGTATGTTTACCTTATAGTAATTCGACTGAAATATGGTAATATCATGTATGTCAATTTCCTTGCATGAATATCAAGGAAAAGATATAGAATATCTTGTGATATTATTTTGACAGTAATAATAATAATTATTAACTCAAGCGAAATTTTGGAAACAAAGATCTCGTAAATAATTTGTTTCGAGATTTAATTCTTGCCGTTTTAACGGATTTACGTGATTTTTAAAAACAAGAATCAACAAAATTAAAGGATTAATTCTTTTTATTTTTGTTGCCTTGATATCTCTGGTTTAGGTTTTAGTGCTACTAATCCCAATGTTTAACAGAGGAAATAAATCATTAAATTTATTTCTATGCTAGAATCATGCGTTGATTTTAATTTTTTAAGGGAAATAAATCATTGGATTTATTTCCGTATGAATCTTGTATGATTCTAATTTGGAAAAGGAAATAAATTATTTTTTAAAAGAAGATAAATTGTTGAGTTTATTTTCATAAAAGAAAATAAATTGTGAGTTTATTTTTGGAAAAATTTTGGGAAAAGAAATAAATGAAATTTATTATTTCTTGAGAATCAATTATGATTCAATTTTAGAAATAAATCGGTGAATTTATTTCTGGAAGTAACATTGGTTATCAAATTCAAAGCGCCGATTTCAACCGAGGTCTCGAGTCAAAGCATAGAAGAACTTTGTTCTCTATGTCAAAAATTAAATTCTTAAAGCTTATTATGATGCATGCTATGAAGTGCACAATGTTTAAAAATGGCTAAAGAATTGTTAGGGTCGTTGGACCATAAATGGAATGATTTCAAGAATAGAATCCATAAACGGATGATTCAAAGACAATATGAGAGTGCATGTCTAGGATTGGTTCTTTGAAAGACTTGGTATTTAAGCATGCCTAGTGCACCACCTCTCTTTTTATAAGTTACCTACCTGGTGCACTGGTCATTATTGTTCTTTCTATTAGATCGTGGGAACTTTTATTCCAGGTTTTAGTTTACTAAATTCCTGACGTCCAACAAAAGTTAGAAATTGTGTCTATGTCTCTGGATAAATTCCTGAAAATGAACAGATTCATAATATTCAATTTTTGGTTTGTGACTATGTGACACAATGGAAAAACCAGTAAAATTTATATGAAAGAATTTTAAAATATGTTGCATATTTGACCATGATAAACTCGGTAAAAATATCTGAAAAGGAAGAAATTTCCTATTATTCGAGAGGATAAGGTAAATGTTGTTACCATCTTCAAATATTGTTACCATCTTCAAATATTGCTAAGTCAAATATTGCTAAGACAAATATTGCTAGGGCAAACATAGTGAAAGTCAAAAATGACTTCAAACTGCAAATTAGGCGGTGTGGTCAGGAAGCTAAATTTCATTGGAAATGCTTCAATTGCCATAAGATAGGGAACAAGTCTTAGGACTATAGACTCCCAAACGAGATCAATGTCGTGTCAAATTTTGTTATAACAATTGATATGGCAGAAAATTGTTTGAAGAAAAATTTATTACCTTGATTGATGATAGCACAAACTAATATTATGTGCATTTGCTTAAAAGCAAAGATGCTATAGAGAAATTATTCTTTATAAGTAGGATACCCAAACTTAATAATTTGAGGGGAAACTCTATGTGAGTAACGCTACAACATCCAAGGGTATAATGATTTTGAAGATAATAATTGAAACTTTAAAATGTGCCTAACATGTGGGGGAAGTTGTTCTATCAACTAATTACCTTTAAATAAGGTATCTCAAAATAAAAGAGACAAGACACCATATGAGTTATGGAAGGAAATAAAACCTTCTTACAACTACATAAAAATGTGGGGTATCCTGCAAAGGTAATGTTCCCATTACCAAAGTAAATGAAAATAAATGGACTATATTTTCATTGACTATGTAAAACATAGTAACATATATCAATTTATTGTGTACAAACAGATTCACAAGAATGTGATAATGGAAACAAAGAATGACTCATTCTTTGAAAATATATAATTAGGGAAATTGATCCAAGTTCAATAAAACGAACTTTGAAGACTATCAATGAAAATAGTCTACACGTTCAACAAAAGGTTGAAACCAAGATATTGTCATGATGACAAGTAAGTGTGACAAATGATTGTATGTAAACATTAGGATACATGATCCAATGTTAAGGACATACTCATTGTTATAAGTAACAATGAAATGGTAAACATACCAAATGCATGAAAAATATGAGAATGACATATATGATTTTAGGGATCCAAATCTAACGACTGTCTGGTCTCATATTGACGCAGTCACACTACGTTTAATAAAAGGTTAAAAGTAAGATATTGTCATAATAGTGTGACAAATGTGTGTATGTCAAAACTAGGATATATAATCCTATGTTGATGAAATACAATGATGAAATGGTAAATATACCAAAGACTTGTCAAATTCAAGATTGACATGGAAAATATGAGATTGACATATTTGATTCTGGGCATCCAAATCAAATGGTCACTTGAAGGTCTCATATTGACACAGTCACACTTCGTGGACAAAAGAAGTTTGGCAAGGATATTCCTGGCATAGCCAGAACTCCAATAAATATGAGCTAACATTTGTTTAAATTGGAATATGCAAGGGTCATAGGCAGTCTAATATACCCCATAAGCTGCACTAGACCAAATATTGCTTTTACTACGAGCAGTTTAAGTAAGATTCACAAGCAATCCAGGTGAAAACCACTGGAAAACAATTATGAAGGTAGTAAGATATCTCAGATACACTCAAGATTATGAATTGCATTATTCCATAAGGATTCTTCGATGCCAGATATCAAAGGCACAAGTGAATATGTTTCACATCGAAGAAATGAGCTATGTCATGGGATTTCTCAAGACAAAGGTTACAACCAGATTCATAATGGAATCTGAGTTTTAGCTCTCGATAAATCTGGAGAAAAAATTTAAATGACTTTAAAATGTCTTGGAGGATATTCTTGAATGGCTAAAGCATGTGCCAAACCAAAAATTGGTAGAGCACAAAGCTTTATGTACTACAGTAAGTCGAGACATATGCGTTGTTGGCAAAATACTGTTAGACAACTGATCTCAAATGGAGTTATCAAAGGATAACATTGAGGATCCACTAACCAAAGGGTTAAATCGAGATCAAGTTGAGAAAACATCAAAAGGAATAAGACTAAAGCCTAGAAAAATTTAAGGCACTATGTGAAGGAAAACCCTTCCTAGTTGATTGGAGATCCCAAGATCTAGGTTCAAAGGGACAACCTAATTGCATAGACCTGTTCGGTCACTATGGGGTACCTATCCCCAAGTCTATTCCTATGATGTAAATAGTGATCAAAGTGGATAGGCTAAGCTAAAAGATTTTAATGACCATTGTGTGCTTCGGTGAGACGAGCAACATAAGTTACCTATGTGAGAGTGGAGTGGGGTCGCTTCAAGGAGACTACTAGGCATAGTTCTCTCAAACTCTTGCAAACTAGGCGATGTCCACGGCCATATAGACATAACCATGATAACTAAAAGTCTTGTCAGAGAGATAGTTGTGTGAAGTATATCATTGTTTACACAAATGGCTGAACAGTTCAAAGGCATCACGTCTACTGGTTAGCTAGTAAAGTAAATATGCTTTCACAAGGGAAGGTTCAAAGGAGGAAACCTAACTATCCTATGCATCTATCGATCATAGAACCTATCACTACATCGAGTTAATATGTTTTTGATAAAATCATCAATTTTATTCATATGGGGGATTGTTGGAAAAATGTGAGGAAATGGTAACTTTGAGCCATATTACGAAAGGGTAAAGATGGATATTCGAATAATGATTCTATTGGGTCTTATTATACTCCATGAGACATTTACAATGGTATCTCATATGCTTAAATTGGTTGAGCGATGAATGAGAAATTGATGCTCAAAGTATGGTAGTTGTGATTGAGTAAGGAAGTAAAACCCCTTTTATCCCACATTGGTAGGATAAATAGCATGGGAAGTGTTTATATACACTTATCCTCTTGGTGGTCATTGAATGACTTAAATGGAAATTGTGCCTTGCATGTAGGTACATGGGGTACATATCGAATCTCGTCGAACCTATTCGGGTTGGGGCGTACCCGCACGACATGGGCGACGCGAATGTCTAGACCGGTCATGCTCTTCATGGACTGCAGATATCTTTTTGAATATTTCTGAATTTAAAATGGACAATTTCTGGCTTCTTTAAATTTGAATATTAAAAAGGTATCGGGTTCAATTCACGGAAATATATATGTTTAAAATGGTAGTATTGACTAATTCCTAATTAAATCAGATTTTGGCCATTAATACAAAATATTTTATTTTCCATATTTTCCTCTATCATTCCCCTATATATACCGAGCCAATTTTCAATTTTCATCAACTCAAAAATTCTTAAAAAACTATTCAAAAATGCATACTATTTTTGATGATGGGCAAAGGTAAGGTTCTGTTCATGATTTCTATGGTCGTGCTACTGTTTAAGATCATCCGTTGCTGTATTTTGGGAGATTAACGACAAAAAAATAACTCAAACACCAAGGAGTGGTCGAAATCTGTCTTAAGGAAATTGCATTCGTGTAGGCCTCAACATGTTTTCTACTGGTTTTCGATTCAAATCAGTTTGGTTGTATTCGATTAAATTCGTTTCAATTTAAATTTAATTTCGTTTATTCATATAATATTTTTTTTCGTTTTGAATTAACCCATTTTTTCTATAATTTAAACATACTAGAACTATATGCCATCATTCTAAGAGTTCAAAGGGTAAATATACATTACAAAAAGGGACTCGAAGGTGACTTGCAACTGGCTATCCACGATCCACTTCACGAAGCTATAGAACCTAAAAATGTATGCAATGAACTATGTTAGGCTTACTTAGCCTAGTGAAGTAGTTATCAACAATGGAAAACTATATGGTAATGCATGCCAATGGTTCCAATACCATAATTATCAATGTAAAACCATGCTAAAACGTATTAGACACATGATAAACATAACTTAACAATGTATGTGCATACTATAGAGTTGTATTCATATTATTCATATTCCTTGGATCGTAGTAATCGATGGATACGAAATTTCTATCCAACGTCGCCAAGATAATAATTCAATAAACGGTCTAGTCCTCTACATCGCCAATGACCAAAGCACATACATACCACCAAAATGGTCAATAAGGGTCTTAATCCAAGGACCGTAGTTCACCCGTGCATCAACACAATGAATTCTATGGCATGCCCATTGTATCCAATGTCTACCCATATCCAAGGGTTCAATATATAAGCCAATAACGTTCATGTAAATCAATGTTTACCTTGTTCAATGTTATTAATGTCAACAAATGCTAGAGCATTTAACTTACCAATGCTTACCACAATAATGAACAATGCAAAGGGATGTCACATAGCAAATCCCATGACACAACTACACTCACCGATAACTCCGAAGCTATTGAAGCTCTCAGATTACGATTGCCTTGCTTTGAGGTATGTTAGGTGTTGGTGAATCCTCTCCACCAATGGATTGAGATATATAGAAAACATGAAAATTTATCAAAATCCACTCATATGGATTCAATGGTTACAAACAATATCTATAGCTATTCATAACTATAAAAACACAGCATATAAGCTTAAGAATCCATGGGAATTGGTTAGGGTTTTAATAAGCTTGATATCATGATTTCTCCATGAATTCTTCATGGAAATTAATAGAAAACCATTGGGTTTTACCTTGCTTGAGATAAGGATTGAGTTTGTCTAAAGAAATTAATAAAACACCAAGCTTTCTTCAAGCTCTAACGGTGGTGCTTGCTTGGAGAAAAATGAAGTGAGGTACTAGCTTGACTCTTCACAACCGAGAAATAAGTTTCTAACTTCTTATATTTCTTTCTTCTTTTCTTTTAATTATTGCCTTCAATTAAGACTATCCAAGGATGAAGGAACTTTTTCATCCTTATCCACGTGTTGAGCAACTATCCCACATGTGGTTAAACTACACGGTTAATCACTTAACTTTGTAACCTTTTCATTTATGTCATCAAGGTTTCAATTCTTGTAATTTAGTCACTAAACTATATTCCTTAAACTTCAATACTTGCAATATAGTCCAATATCGATAATAATGCCAAATTAATTCCCAACATATGTGAAATTAGACAGGTGGCAATAGTTTAAATATTATTTTGACACCAAAATCCAGTTTTCAACTAAGCCAATTTTTGGGGTTGTAAACTCTCCCCGTAAAAAATTCGTCCTTGAATTTTTACCTAAAGGAAACAAATGAGGATATTGCTCTTTCATCGTTTCTTCTAGTTCCTAGGTAGCTTCTTCAACTTTGTCACTCCTCCAAAGCACTTTAACCAAAGGAACGATCTTGTTTCAGAGTCTTTTCACTTTTCGATCAAGAATTTGTACAGGTTCTTCATCATATGTTAGATTTGACTGGATCTCAACTGACTCTAGTTCAATAATATGTGATGGATCTAAATGGTACTTCCTGAGCATCGATACATGGAAGACAACATGGAGTTTACTGAGTTTCGATGTCAATGCTAAACGGTAGGCTATAGGACCTATATTTTCACTGAATTCAAATGTGCCACTGAAACGGGGACTAAGCTTCCACTTTTTGCCAAATCAAAGAATCTTCTTCCATGGGGAAACTTTAAGGAACACTTTCTGTCCCACAGAATATTAAACGTCTCTCCTTTTAAGGTCAGCATAAGCCTTTTGTAACGCCTCAGTTTTGGGTCTAGGAGTTTTCTAAGTGGTTTAGACGGTCTATTGGATCAGATTAGAGGATTCAAGTCAGTTTCGAGATTTAATTTGAAAAAAATATTTTTGGGTGAGATGAAAATATGGAAAAATAACCTAAAATCATTATTTAATATGGAAATTATTTTGGTAAAGTCAATTTTGCAAAAAAGGGATATCAAAATTAGACATTTTGGTTGGTGACCAAAATGTAAAGTTTTAAAACTGTCTTTAGTGACTATTTTGTAAAAGGGTCAAAGCTTTGAATCTTTAAGGAGCTATTTACCCAAAGTCTAATATCAGTCTTTTCCCCTTAATTGGCTATTTTAAATGATTTTAAAAATAATATAAAAGGCTTGGAGAATTAATTGGATAATTAAAAAGATTTTAAACAATTTGACGTAACTAACTTTTCTCCATAGGATTTTCTCTCCAACTCTTTCCAGCCAAACACTTCTTTTTTCTTCAAAATTCTCAGGTAAAATCTTATTTTAATTAATATTTTAATTTCTAATGGAATTATGATGATTTCCTAGCAAAATTTAAATGGTTTCTCATTGTTTTGTTGTGTAAATCCATCCAATTAAGGGGAAAGGCAGGCATTAAAGGTGAGGTTCGTTCTTCTCCTCTAATAAAAGGTTCTTTATTGTAATTACCAAGTTATTGATCCTTTACATACGTTTTCTAACTTGATTTGATGGTTTAGGTATGGAAGATTTGTTAAATCAAAGTTAAATTGATGGATTTTTTAATAGACTTAATTTTGCTGAGTTCTTGATTGATTCTAATCATGATTTTGATGTTTAATAATGTTAATAAGTGGGCTTTAGCATTGGAATCCCGAAACTAAGTGAATCTTGTGAGTTCTTGAGGTGTTGTGGAGGTTTTATGAATGTTGGAGGTATAAGGATGTTGTTGCTGTGTTTTTAGATGTTAATTGATGGGTTAAAATGTTAGGTTTTGGCTGGGTTAAGTTTGGAAGATGTTTGATGTTAATTTCGGTTGTTGTGGTGTGGAATTAGGTAATGAATGTCGAGGATTTATGTTGCTGTGTTGTTGAATGCATTTTGATGCATTGTGTCCTCTGTTTTTGTGTGGATAAAATTGGGTAAGTTGGTCCTCAAGCTTGAGCGATTGTTTCAAAAGCTTTGGAGGCGAGGTTACCGTATCGACAAGCGAGGCTTTGCGTGCCGATGAGTGAGAATAAGATTTACAGCTTTTCAAAGGTTTGAAAGTTATGTTTGGAAGTTTAGATCCAGCTTGAAATGCTGGTCTAAGCTCGAAAGTAAGTAAAGGATGAATTCTCTCTTGAACTCAGTTTGGCAATTGGTTTTTATGCACTTGTTTTAAAGGTTTAATTACTCACTGTATATGCATGTTTTGAGCATGGTTTAATGCTAGAAATTGATCATATAATGTGGATGATGCATTTGAAAGTAATGCATGATTGGTAAATGTTGTTAAACATTGGTTAATGCAAGGTTAATTGCATTGGTTAAATGGTTTTTGTTGATGTATATGAAAACAGTGAGTTGTTGTTAATAAAATGAATTATATTGGCAAGTGATGGTATGAATAGATCTGAAAATGTTATCGGACATAGTTGGTCGGCCATATGATTGATAGCGCACTATAAAAAGTCGCTTTGGATGTTGAATGGTTTAATTGTATCGAAGACTCCCATTAGTGCGTTATACATCTAGCCGATAAGTGGTGTCGAGGGGTTTATGTGTAACGAAGACTCTACCCGGGTGTCACAACGGTGGAGGGGTTAATAGGTACTAAAAACTCCCGTGTGTAAATCTTGAGATGCTGGTAGATTGTTTGTTAACTATTGGGGGAACACTTGTTGAATTCGTGTATCCGATGTTATGTTCTGTAAAGTGGAAATTGGTTAATGATCACTTGTAAGCCAATATAATTGATGATGTATCATGTGATGGATTATGTTGTTAACGTGGGTTTAAACATGTTTTACTCTTTAAGCCTTGCATTGGTAGTATGCATGGGAAAGCTTAAATTGAGGGTAGAAAATGGGACTTTGCTGTTAAATCCATGATACGTGTTGCATAAGGTTTAATATGTTGTTCTGGAAATGTTAAGTGCATGGTTTTGATAAGGCATGATGTTGAAATTATGGTTTAAAAGTGTTTTAGAAAGTGGATTTCAAAAAGGATCGTTAAATGGTTTAAAATGCATTGATGGTGGTTGGTTTTTGAGCATTCCTCACTAAGCCAAGTGTGCTTACGCTCTTCTTTTCCATCAATGCAAAGGTTTAAAGGTTGCGGGCAGCGAGGAAGCAAGGAAGGAAATCCAAGGACTTGTTTTCAAAGTATGGTTTGGAACGTTATATAGTAGTAATAAGGGCAATGTGTCAAATGTTGATTTGGGAGGGTTATTTGGTGAACTCCTTGTATTTGCAAGTTTTGATTGTTGGTTTGGATTTTTTAAGTGGTTTAAAGTGCTTGAGATGTGGTTGGATTTATGTTTTGGATGTTGACTAGGGAGCATGCTTATAGACTTTGTGGTTTATTGTGCTAGGTTTGCTTAAAATGCTAGATTGATGTTGTCAAGCATGCTTCTGATGTTATATGATGTTTAGTTATGTGTTAAGGATGTTTTGAGTGAGCCAAAGTGTCATATGTTAGACCTAGAGGTTATTACAGGCCTCTGCGTACCGGTACGGGTACCCAAGGATCGGTACGCGGGGTATGGAAAGGCTCAATCCTTCGAAAATTATCAAAGGCTCAATACCTATAGATATTCCTAACTATAAAAACACAACATATAAGCTTAAGAATCCATGAGAATTGGTTAGGGTTTTAATAAGCTTGATATCATGATTTCTCCATGAATTCTTCATGGAAATCAATAGAAAACCATTGGGTTTTTACCTTGCTTGAGATAAGAATTGAGTTTGTCTAAAGAAATTAAAGGAAACACCAAGCTTTTTTAAGCTCTAATGGCGGTGCTTGCTTGAAGAAAGATGAAGTGAGGTCCTAGCTCACAACCGAGAGGTAAGTTTCTAACTTCCTATATTTCTTTCCTCTTTTCTTTTAATTATTGCCTTCAATTAAGACTACTCAAGGATGAAGGAACTTCTTCATCCTTATCCACGTGTTGGGTGACTATCCCACATGTGGTTGAACTACACAGTTAATCACTCAACTTTGTAACCTTTTCATTTATGTAACTAAGTTTCAATTCTTTTAATTAGTCACTAAATTATATTTCTTAAACTTCAATACTTGCAATATAGTCCAATATCAATAACAATGTCAAATTAACTCCCAACACATGTGAAATTAGACATGTGACAATAGTTTAAAGATTATTTTGACTTGTTGGAGTTTGAATTTTTGGTCACCGAAATCCGATTTTCAACTAAGCCGATTTTTTGGGTGTTACATAAATGGATCGGATTGCTCGGATCAAATTATTTTGAACAACACTAATAAATCATATTTTAAGACTCAAACTTTATTTAAATTTTTTTGATTCGAGTAGAACCAAGTTGAGTTTTTGAGTTTCTGTACAAATTTAATTGTAATTATTTATAATGTTATAGTACGTATGGATTCCAATTTAAACGAATTTCTATATCCATATACGATATACATGTATATAAATATTTCTTCATATTTTTCACATGTGATATACATATATCGGGCAAAGTTGAGAGACTTGACTTAAATTTGTAAACGGATCCATTAGTTACTAATAATTTCGAGTTATTTAAACTCTTATTTTACAACTCAAACTTTAATTGAATTTTTTTGAAGTCAAATCAAGTTTATAAAATTAAGATTCAATTCAACTCAAATAAGTAAGAAGCGCAAGCGTGTTGTACTAGACGTATCAGTTTCTATTGTTATACAATATTTTATGTTTAGATTTAGTAAAAGTTTCGATGTGTTTCGACTTATTAAGTGGATAATGATATGTATATGTCTATATAAAAGTATTCATAATCATATTTATGTATAAGATTAATTTGTATCATATTTGTTTAAGTCCCATCTAACTTAAAATACGAGCATCAAAATATACTCATATTTACAAATGACTATTCAAACTCGCTTTTGACCTATTTATATTATTTAATTTTTTTTTAAAAAATGTTTATTCAATTTTCAATTTTTAATTTAATAATTTGGTATACTTTTAATTTTGTTACAAAGAGAGCTACTTTTCCATAATTATAGGCCATGTTCATGTTGGTTAGACCAGCACCATAAGCATTGCAGAAGCTTAGGACTAAATTTATTGTTTTTTAATTAAGGCTGAATTGATTGAATTTATAAATATAGAAGACTAAATGTGTTATTATCCAAATTTTCATAATTGTAATGTTACCCCATTGTTTGCTTTTAACGGTCGAATTACTATTTTGTTACAAAACATAAAATTTAATTGCCATTTTATAACATTTGAAAGTTTGGTTATCGTTTTGTTATTTTAACAAAGTTCAGTAACCATTTTAGTATGTTACCTTATAATTGGGAAAACATGATAAATGGATTAAAAAAATAGTTGGTTGTTTTTTAGATATCACAATGATTTTTTTTCAAGATAAAATGACTGATAATGGGTAAATATATTTTTTGAAAATAAAAAACCTTAAATACTTTCTTTCCCTATTAATTTAGTAATTAGTTTTATTTTTTAAAGTCTTTTATATTTCTTAATTGAATTGATGTTACTTAATGCATAGCATCAATTCAGTCAAAAATAATATAAATAGTATAAATTATTGAACTTTGTTGAATAAAAGTTTCTAATACGCATTAAATATTAATTAAAAAATAATATTAACCATTTAACAAATTAGTATAACATTATTTATCATAAAAATAAAAACTAATAAATACTATTAACCATTAATTATATTACAATAACAATTTTTAATTAAGTAAAGAGGTGTTTATATTCCCAATTAGTAAATACTATTTACAATAGCAATTCTTTTTATAATAAATACTATTAATCATTAATTGTATCACAATAGTAATTTTTTATTATTTTTTATTAAGTAGAGATGTATTCACAATGACAATTTCTTATTAATAAATATTATTTACATTCTCAATTAAATACCGAGATTCGAAACTATATAAGATATGACAATATTAATATCTTTGATCACTCGAATAATTAGTAAATCTCATATCACAATAACAATTTGATAAAATTTACTTTCAAATAATCTTATATTTTTTCAATTAAATATTATAATTTTATAAAGAAACAGATAAGATAATTTAATATTTGCAGTAATATATAAAATAATATTAATTTTAAAATCTAATAATTATAATAATCTTTATCTTTTAAAAATAAAGGTAGGTGAAAGAAATGTTGAATGATCTTTTATGCATCCATCGACCATCAATGATCATCACGTGTATGGTAGAAAAGCATATAATAAAGGTGCCTGCAAACATATCTAAAAAATATTAGATTATATCTAAAAAATATTAACCTCTCTTATTTTTTTAAAAAAAAACAGATATATATATATAATAGAATTTGTTATGCATAAAAATAAAATCGATTTGTATAATGAATAATTAATGATTAATATCCAGGATATAAATAGTAATTAGAATATTTTAATCAGGAAAAAGTAGTAATTGATATCTGCAAACATTTATATCCACATTATCCATTACAATCCCTGCAAGAATAATAAATATCCTCAAATATTTAAATTAACATTATCCATTACCGTCCCTGTGAAAAAGGGCAATATCTTTTTTTATCTGAATATTTTTTATTAATCGAATTATCTGATGTTTAGTAGTACTTTTCAAATCTGCCCTTCCTTTAATCATCAGCTAATTGATTTAGATATACGGAATAGAATCTAGTAAAGTTGGAAATGAACAATAGTAGGTTGTATCTGTAATTTGCTTGATAATCAAAAAAATTATATTATAGGTCCGGCTCATCATGTCATTCATGGTCTCAACTAATAAAAATCATCTATTTCATTATTTTTTTCATGTCATCTTTTACTAAGTGAAGATCTACTTGATAAAAATTGTTTTTTAATTTAATTTACAGTAAATATAAATGAAGATTCACTTGATAAAAAGATGATATAAAAAAATTTATTGAAATAGATGGTTTTTATTGGTTGAGACTATAGATGCTGTGACAAACCAGGACTATGATATAATTTCTACTACTGATGATGAATATCGATGATTTTATCTCTCCGTCTAATTATCTATGCTTGTTCAATCTTGAACAATTACTTTCTAAGAGAAAAGTGAATCTTTAGTAACTAAACCATCACAGAAGATTTTTATAAAATGTATAATTTAGTTTTGTTTAATCATACCATTATTTTTTTAATGCAAAAGATGAAAATGTTAGATTAAAATTCACAATTGTGGACATATATGTATAATGTATGATGCTATTATAAAATATGACACAAAATTAAGTGACCAATTATGTTAGACGTGTCATAGGTACTAAAGTATCATGGAAATAAAAGGGTATATACCATAAGATGTATTTTATAATTTGACGATGGACAAAGTTATAAATACTTAATAGTTGATTTAATAATCATCTATATAAAGAGGTTGTAACACCCTAAAATCGGGCCTAGTCGGAATTTAATTCCGGCAACCGAAAATTTTACATCAGAAAGTCAAACTATAGCATTGACCTTTGACCAAGTAGTCAATTATTGAAATGTTGAATTCCAAATTAGTGTTATTATTGATCAAGGACCTTATTGCAAACCTTGAAACTTTTCCTAGTGACTAAATTGGGAAAATTAGAAGTTTAGAGACTAAAATATAGAAGATAAAGAGTTGAGGGACTAACCTTGCAATTAGCCCCTCCTCAAGCTTCATCACCACCCATGTGGGTTGTTAGTGTTAGCTTCCTTCAATTGAAGGAAATCTTAACTAATAAAAATAGAAAAAAAGGAAGAAGGAAAAGCTTACCGGTTAGCTTTCTTCCACCTATCACCTTTATCATCTTCTTCATTTCCTTAACCTAAGCAAGCACCTCCGTTGGAGTCTTAGTCAAGCTTTGTTTTTCTTCAAGTTATCATTTTCAAATTGTAGCTATTGATCGGGTAAGCAATAGCCTTAATTGATTCGTTGACTCCATGGCTAACCTATGTCTAAATCCAAGTCCAAGAAATCAAGAACCCTAGAATTTCCTAGAGATATCAAGGCTCAATCTCTATTATTTTCCATAGCTAATAAGTTGCTATTAATCTATTGTTGATATTGAAATCCTTGAGATTTCTATTTCCTTGTAACTCAAGAGAATCAAGGTGAAGAATCACCAAATCCCTCGAATTCCAACAAGTTAAAGAACAAAGAAATTGTCACCCGAGAGCCCTAAAAGCTTCAGGAGTATCGGTGAGTGTAGTCGGAGTCTCGGGATTGGCTAGGTACCTTCTCGATTTCATTGTATTGGTCTATTGTATTTTCATCATTGAAATCGGGTATGGATACATGAAAACCTTGTTGAAGGAAGCATTGTTAAGCTTACTGTATTGATATATTGATTATTGGTTCATGGTATTGTCATTGATAACTTTGGAATATTGTGAAAGGCCATATTGATCATGATACATCGTTATTGACAAGTTGACGTTGCCATTGTTATTGCTATTGTTATTGCTATTGGCCTAATTATTGAATCCTTGGATATGAATGGATATTGGATACAATTGGCATGCCATAGAATTCATGAGCTTATTGGTACGAAGTGGACTACGGTCCTTGAGCTAAGGCTCTATTTGACGATGTTGGTATGATGTGTTGGTTTTGGTCCTATTGGCGATGTTGAAGGATATTGACCATTTATTGTTGGCGATGTTGGTTGGGAATTCGCGTATCCACTTTCACATATCGATCCAAGGAATTAAGTTATTGAAATTATTGTTAAAAATATGGTTTGAGATGCTTTTATATTGATTTTCATGTTATTGATACCATTGTTGTTCATTCTATCATTGTTGACTACCTCACTAGGCTATATAAGCTTAACGCATCTCATTTCCGTGCATTTTTAGGTTAAAAGGTTGTTGGATCAAGGATTGGTGTAAGGAACATTTTGGAAGCAAGTTCACAAGTTACATGTAATGTAAACTTTGTCCTCTTAAACTCCTAGCAAGGTGGCATATGGTCTAGACATGTTAGTTTAACCCCATTTTGTGTGTATACGATAACCACCATGTTGAAATAGCTAAAGTATGGAATATGGCATGTTGGATAGTTGGAAATTGGTAAATATGACCTATAATGCACTAATAAGTGAAATCATGGTAAATGGATTCCAAATTCTATGAAATTTGACATGTAAATAGTTATGATTATTAAAAACTTGATTGTAAATTTTGGTAACATTTGGACAAGGTTAAGACCCCTAATGTGATTAAAAACCAGACTAAATATGTTATTACAAGTCTGTCCGTATAAGTACGGGTGTTGTGCGTAATAAGTGCTCTGCAATTGTGCAAGTGTACACGTCGCATGTTATAGTATAAAAGATATCATCTCCACAGGGATTGGTGCCACTTCAAGAATCTAATCTCTTGCACTGTAAAAAGTAAAAACACAAGTAGAAGATTGAAGGAGTTTTAACTAACAACTAAACTAAGAAAGCAATAAAGTAAAATAAGATGTAATTAAATGAGAGAGAATAGGCCAGGTTATCGTGAGTTGAGGAGTGAAAGCCGATTGGATCGTCTTGGTAAAAGAGTGCAAGGGCAACTCAGTTGCCGTGGCAACTTGCACAACGGGGTTGCCTTGGCAACTAATCGATGGTTTCCTGGGCGACTAGCTAGGCAACTACTTGGGCGGCTGGGCAGCAACTTCAAGGTTCGGCAGAGCGTTCTTCAATGGTTTCTTCTTATCCCTAAGTCAAAACTCTAGCTATTTGTGCATGCTATGATAATACATCCCTGCGTGAATCAAGGGTGAACGACAACCAATCTTGCGCTCTTCTTAGCCGTTGAAATCCTTAACTTATCCCCAAGCCGGATTAATCTTCACCATCAATAGATTGAATAAAGACCATACTCATTCATTTCTTGAATCTAACTCTCCCGATATTAGATAAATAGATGAAGTTACGAGATCCTCTCCCAATTCACTCGCAAACAAGAATAAGAACCAAGAATGAGTAAACCTTGAATTGAAAGTGCAAACTCTTATTACCTAAACAAAATCCAATTGTTTCTCACAGCCACAAGACACAATAACCTTAGCCAAATAGATTTAGTTCATGGCTAGGTTCCAAAGAAACACAAAACAAAGAATTCTTAGCATAAACCTAATGGAACAAGAAAGAAAAAAGATGAAGAATGGTTGAAGCCTTGTCGAAATCTCTCCAAAGCCTTGTCGAAATCTCCCTTGCTCTTTGTCGAAAATTCTCTCTTCTCCCTATTTTGGGGTTGACGGCATGGTCTTGAATTTATAGGGCTAGGTCAAAGTATTTTTTGAGGAGGAAGTTAAGTTGAAATTAAATTATCTTTAAAGAATATAATTCTTTATTATATTTAAATTCCTTCTAGAACTTTTCCTATCTTATTGGGATTTAATTTCTCTTTGACCTCTTCATGGAAATCAAACTCCTTTGGGATTTAGCTTTGCTCCACGTCATCTCGGTCTTATCTAGTCATCGATTTTGACTACCATATCATCTTATTCATTGTCGAAAATTGCCCTGGTAACTAGCTCGGCATCTCTTTCATGCATTGCCCTGGCAACTAGCTCGGCATCTCCTTCATGCATTGCCCTGTCAACTGGTTCCAACATTGCTTTGGCAAGTGATTATGCTCACACACAAAAGCACACCAAAGCATCATCTTTTTCCACAAAAATCACCAAGTTATGTAATCAAGCTCAATGGTGGAAAGAAACACGAATTAATGCATGACTGACTAATTATGCAACTAATATGAGCCTAAGTCTAACAATAATATGAGTAAAAAGGGTAATAAAAATAGTACTTTTGAACACTTATCAACGGGTAATGGTATATCGGTACGGGTATGCATTATGGGACTCAAGTAAAGGGGACATATCGATACGCCTGTTGAAGTATCAATATATGACAATGAATCTGGAAAATTACTGTAGCACCATATCGATACCGTATCGATCCTTGAACTTGACATTTTAGGCTTTGACCACGCGTACCGATACCTAGTATCAGTACGAGCCTAATGAACATAATCGTTTTAATACTCATTGTAAGCGTATCGATACGGCCTAGGTGTATTAGTATTACAATTTGACATTAGAATCCGAGTTTACTTAAGGAAGATATAGCGTATCGATGCGGCTATAACCGTACTAGTACGAACCCTATGGTTCATAACCGTTTTAACTACCATGAACTAGGAGTACTGATATGGCCCTTCGAGTATCGGTACTGAGACAGGTAAGTTAGTTAAAAGATGATTAAAAGGGGTTTTAGAATTTGTAAAATGGTCATCGAATTTTATAAGGCTTAATTGAAGGTAGAAATAAACTCTGATTACATTGGAAATTAGTATGCAGACATTCATGCATTGAATTTCACATTGGATACCCTAATTATTGACAAGACCTTATAATTTACCGATTTTACAATTTATTCTCTAAATTTGAATAAGTCACCAAATGACCCATAATTACAATTTGGACAAGCTTTATTAATTGTTATTAGTTATTACATTGCACTGTAATCATTGGTTTGTCATTTATGGTGCAAGTCATTGTAAATATTGGTCTGATGGTATTGTTCATCGGTCACGCTTTTCGACCCGAATTCCTATCGGATCGGGAAATGGGTGTTTTATTTGTGGTATCAGAGCTAGAGTTTAGTCGATTCTAGGACTAAACTAAATTCTATTGTTTTGTTATTGCATCGCATATGCCAGTTAAGAGTTTATTGTTGTGTATATTGTGACTTGTGATTAATTCGATCATTTTTTCCTTTTATAGTATAAGATGTTTGACTCTGAAAAAGCTCACGAAGAAGTTGAGCATACCACAAGCTCCTCGATACATGGCAAGGAGAAAAAGGGGAAGACCCTCTGAATCCACAAGTTCCCTAACAAGAACTATCGAATCTCGAACCTGTACTACAGACTTCTCAATTTGAGTTCTATAGGAACATGAATGAGATGTTCAAACAATTCATGGTTACTCTTAAGTCTAAGCAGTCTGTAAAGTCTTCTGTAGCTGCTACTTCCACGACCGAAGCCCTTATCGATAAGTTGTCGTAACATTGAGCTTCGACCTTTACAAGCACAGCTGGTGACGACCCTAAAATGGCAGAATTTTAGCTAGATAGCAAATTGAGGATATTGAATAAGCAGTTACAGTGTTCGGATGAGCACAAACTGGAGTGTGCCCTAGCATTACTGGCGGACGAGGCTCTACATTGGTGGGAGACCACTATACTTACTACTCCCAAGGAAGTTGTAACTTGGGAGTTCTTTCTGAAATGAGGGATATCTTCCTATATCTCAAGCATGAGTTCAGGAAAAAATACATCAACGAGTATTACTTGGCTGAAATGAGGGATATCTTCCTATATCTCAAGCAAGACGGAAGACCGGTGTAGCAGTACATCCATGACTTCTGCAAATATTACAAATACGGAGCTGAGTATTTTAAGAGGGAAGAGGAAAAATGTAGGATATTTATCGCATGTCTAAGTGATGAGCTTCGACCTTTGTTTACTACTTTGGGAATTATAGATTACTAGGAACTCGTGAATCGAGCTATTCTACTAAAGCTGCACAAAGGTCACAGAGGACTAGTGGGCTAACTCAATCTAAAAAAGGCACCAAGATAATTCTTATCCTCTGTTACCGTATAAGAAGGGTAAGCAAAAAGGATATAAGCAACAATATTACCAACAGGCTTCTCAATCAAGCAACATTACCAAGCCATAGACCATGTCCCAGTCTGCTGCAAGAATAACTTCCATTGAGAGTACCGGAGGTTCAGGACGGGAATCCTAAGACCCCACCTATAATTTTTGTCAGAGGAGACATCCAGCGGGACAATGCCGTAGGTAGACTCGACCATGTTTCTTCTATGGTGAACAAGGTCATTGTTACCTCTCCAAAAGTACTGTTTTAATGCCAATCTTACAATGCTTTTGCTTGTTTTTAGGTACATTTAGTTGCATTAGGATGTTAAAACCATGCATTTGCACGAGGAGTTTAGAATTCTGTCCATGCCAGTGTGAAGGGTTATTTTGTTGACAATTTTGCAGGTTTGGCATAGGATTTGGCCCAGAAAAGTAACACATGAAGGAATGCCAGAGAGAATATCGGGTGCTGTTGGCACAGATGGATCAGACAATGCCAAGCACCGGTTGGCAGAGAAGTGAACTTTATGCCATGCCAAGAAGCTGTTGGACCCCAAAAAAATAGGACATGATCAAGCTCTGAAAAGATAGCAATTGGATCAATCTCCAAAAAATAGCAGATAAGATGGTGCCAAGACTGGTTGGCAGATGCATGCCAAGCTTGGACGCTAAGGCAGCGTTCGCAGTATGATGTCTGCCCTAGCCTGATCAGCTCTCATTCAAATTGGGATAAGATGATTATCTCTTATCCCTTCAGCATTTAAAATTCAAATGAAGAGTTTATCCTATCCCTTCATTGCATGCCTATTTAAGCACCAACCAAGGAAGATCTTAGAAGGGTGATTCGTAGACGATCAGAGTGAGGAGTTGGTGTGCAACGATTGACAACCGGCTGCACCTTGGAAGGGTGGTTCGACCAGCTTGGCCGAGAAGCCTAGATCTTGAAGGGCTGGATAGAGATACCCCTTATAGCCCATTTTCTCTTTCAAGTTATTTTATTTTGTTTTAAATTTTGATGTACTTGGGAAACGTTTGTGTTTTTTTGGTTAAGTCCCTCACCATGAACTAATTTCATAGTTGGTGGGGGATGTTTGCGTTGAACGCTAATTTATGTTTTAGTTTTTAATAATAAATATGCCTTGGCAATATTTTATCGATTCAGCATACTTTAATGTTTTCTAAATACTATTCCAAGCGAGAGCTGGCACTGTTGGCCTATTTCTCCTCAATATCTTAACAGAATTGGGGTGGCAACGATTGAGTTGTTGAATAATAAGGAGAAAAGCTTCGAGAGAAGTCGTTCAAGTAGATAAACTTACTTCGGGAGTGAATTCTACCCCTTAGGAGTATAGATTGGATCTTAATCAAATTGGTTTGTTTAAAAGCATGCACTATAGAGATATAGGGGTTTTTACATGATCAATTTAGGGCAATGAACATCGAGAGAGGCTTTGCTAATTTTGAATTTGCTCAGCAAACAATGCCAAGACAGGTTGTTATTAAAGGCTGGCACGACATGAATAGCATGAAAACTAGGCATTCCCTGCCAACGCTCATCATTCATTAAATCACCTTCCTTGCCAACATCTTTACTTTATTTTCTTTCTTTTATTTTATTTCAATTATTCCCAAGACCACTTCAAATAAACAACTTTTCCACAAGGCAAGTAATAATCAAAGCAATTGAATCTAAGTCAATCTCTGTGGGATCGATACTCAACTTACCAGCGGTAAAAGACTCATCTTGGCACTTTTTTATACTTTTCCAATACATGTTTTCTGATCCTTTTGCCAGCATTCACTTAGAGAGTCTACAAGTTTTTGGCGCCGTTGTCCTCAAGCAATGCAAAACTAAAAATTACCCCAAACTCGAACTATTGCTTGTCCTCAAGCAATGCAAAACTAAAAATTACCTGCCAAGACTTTAATCATCAAAGACATGATTCAAACTTGAATTCAAACCTCGGAACCGTGGCACAAAGTATGATACCTTTTAATTTTTCAAATAGCACAAAAATTACCTGGAATCGAACTATAATGCTCGTGACAATGTGTGTGCGTAGTTGTGAACAAGTTGATTTTCAAGATTCTATGTGAACAATAGACTTTTATCAATTTAATTATTAGGGCATTTATTTTTATTTTCACTAGAGCCAATTTCGGGCACCTCTAGCGATTCTTTAATGTGCATTAACTACTAGAGCCAGTTTCGGGCACCTCTAGCAAGAAAGTGCATTTACTACTAGAGCCAGTTTTGGGTACCTCTAGCAGGAAATTAACTTTTAATTTTCAATTTTAAATTTACCCAAATTTTAATCAACCTAAGTTCACTAAGTTTCTTTCAATCAACAAGCCACAACCGTGTAAAAAAATCAGCATAGTAAAATTCTAAGTTCTTTTCATGCAATCCTAAAATTGAAGGTTCTTTCAATTAAGTGCAGTAACAAAAATTCATCATTGGATATTCAACAAGTCTTAAGCAATTAAATCCAATTAAAGGCATGGCAAGTAACATATGCAACCTATATGTGATTACTACAGATGAATGCAACTAAACATGAAACTAACTAGAAACCAACACCCCCCAAACTCGAGAGAAGCATTATCCTCAATGCATGTAAAAGTGAAACAAAATTCAAAAGAACCTAAATGAAATGAGTTAGTCGGAGAGGTCGTCACCTCGAGTGATAAGTTTCCTTCGTGCCGTTTCCTTGATTTTAGTTTTCCCGGGAAAAGTTTTAGCCGAGAATTGAATAAGAGAACTAGTTGCCCTGGCATGAATTACCGCGACAATAGTTTCTTGTCATGCCATTGCTTTGTTTTCTCCTTGTATATTCGTGCATTGTTATAGGTGAGTGCACAAAATTCTTCTATCTCGTTGAGGTCTAACAAACGCTTTTGTCTGGCACTTTCCCAATCCATATTCACGGTCTTGATTGCCCAATATGCCTTGTGTTTGATTTCCACCGGTAGATGGCATGTTTGTCCATAGACAAGTCGGTAGGGAGACATACCTAAGGGTGTTTTGAATGCAGTACGATATTCCCAAAGTGCGTCATCTAGTCTTACTGACCAATCCATCCTAGAGGGATTTACAACTTTCTCGAGTATACCCTTCAATTCCCGGTTGGAAATTTCTGCTTGCCCATTGGTTTGTGGGTGATATGCTGTGGAAATCTTGTGAGATACACGAAAGCGTTGTAATATCTTGGCGATGAGTTTGTTGTCGAAGTGCTTGCCTTCATCACTGATAATTGCTCTCGGCATCCCAAACTGTGTAAATATATTTTTCTGCAAGAATCGTTGTACGGTCTTGGAATCGTTGGTGGGAACTGCAGCTGCCTCAACCCATTTAGACACGTAGTCGACAGCAAGTAGAATGTAGAGGTTGCCGAATGAAGATGGGAAAGGTCCCATAAAATCAATCCCCCATACATCGAACAATTCCACCTCGATGATGTTTTGGGCATCTTTGTACAGTGTTGTCCAATACAAACCAGATTACAAAACTTTGGCTGCGGTACGTGTTCCTCTAAAATATCCTTCATAGGGTGAAGAATGACATTGCCGGAGTACATTCTGCTGCCCCTCTTCAGGGACACATCGGCGTATAACCTGATCTGTATATTGTTTAAACAAAAGAGGCTCGTCCCAAAAGTAATACTTAGCATCATGGCGGAACCGCTTCTTCCCTTGGTGAGTAAGGCCATAAGATAAAATACCACAAACAAGGAAATTAACTAAACCTGCATACCAGGGTATTGCCGAGGCATGTTTTGCCGTGGCAACTACTTCCATGGTTGCCAAGGCGTGCGCGTCTAGAGTTGCTGCGACATGCGCATCAAGGGTTGCCAAGGCGTGCGCATTAGTGGTTGCCGCGTCGTGTGTATCTGGAGTTGTTGAGGCGTGCGCGTCAAGAGTTGCTGAGGCGTTGATGGTTACTGAGGCATGCACATCCATGGTTGCCGATGAGTCGAGGGTTACCGAGGCATGCGCATCCATAGTTGCTGAGGCGTCAGGGGTTGCCGAGGTATACACATCCATGGTTGCCAAGACGTCAGGGGTTACTGAGGTGTGCGCATCCATGGTAGCCGAGACAACTAACAGTTGCTCATCCGGGAATGCATACATATCTCTAAATCTGCATCCTCCTCCCTATTGCATTCTAAGTGTGATAAGTGATCGGCCACTTAATTTTCTGTTCCTTTCCTGTCCTTAATTTCAATGTCAAACTCTTGTAAAAGTAATATCCAACGAATCAAACGAGGTTTGGCATCCTTTTTAGCAAATAGATACTTAATTTCCGAATGGTCCGTATGAACAATTACCTTTGTACCAATCAAATAGGATCAGAACTTGTCAAATGCGAAAACTACGGCTAGTAACTCTTTCTCCATTATTGTGTAATTCACTTGAGCACTATTAAGAGTTTTACTAGCGTAGTATATCACATGAAATGTCTTACCTGTGCGTTAGCCTAGGACTGCTCCTACCGCGAAATCACTTGCATCACACATGAGCTCAAAAGGTAGCATCCAATCTGGTGGAACGACAATGGGTGCCGAGGCAAGCTTTTCCTTTAGGGTTTCGAATGCTTGGGTGCAAGAATCATCAAAATTGAAGACTTTATCCTGTTCAAGTAAATTGCACAAGGGTTTAGTAATTTTAAAAAAATTATGAATGAACCTCCTGTAAAAACCTGCATTTCCAAGAAAGCTTCAGATTCCTTTAACCGAACTTGGTGGGGGTAATCTCTCGATCACGTCCACCTTGGCTTTGTCTACTTCAATTCCCTTGGATGAAATCTTGTGGCCGAGCAATATTCCTTCATCTACCATAAAATGGAACTTCTCCCAATTAAGGACTAAATCGGTTTCTTCAAATCTTGCCAACACCTTCTCTAAATTGCTGAGGCAGTTGTCGAAGTCATTGCCAAAAATAGAAAAATCATCCATGAAGATCTCAAGGAAGTCTTCTGTTGCGCGTAATAAGTGCTACGCAATTGTGCAAGTATACACGTCGCAAGTTATAGTATAAAAGATATCGTCTCCACAGGGATTGGTGCCACTTCAAGAATCTAGTCTCTTGCACTGTAAAAAGTAAAAACACAAGTAAAGGATTATCGAAGTTTAACTAATTACTAATCTAGAAAGCAATAAAATAAAATAAAAGATGAATTCAATTGAGAGAGATAGGCTAGGTTATCGTGAGTTGAGGTGTGATAGCCGATTGGATTGTCTTGGTAAAAGAGTGCATGGGCAACTCAGTTGCCGTGGCGACTTGCACAACGGGGTTGCCTTGGCAACTAATTGATGGTTGCTTGGGCGACTAGTTGGGCAACTACTTGGGCGATCGGGCAGCAACTTCAAGGTTCGGCGGAGCGTTCTTCAATGGTTTCTTCTTATCCCTAAGTCGAAACTCTAGCTACTTGTGCATGCCTTGATAATACATCCTGCGTGAATCAAGGGTGAACAACAACCAATCTTGCGCTCCTCTTAGCCGTTGAAATCCTTAACTTATTCCTAAGCCGGATTAATCTTCACCATCATTGGATTGCATAAAGATCATATTCATTCGTTTCTTGAATCTAACTCTCCCGATATTAGATAAATGGATGAAATCACGAGATCCTCTCCCAATTCACTGCAAAGCAATAATAGGAACCAAGAATGAATAAACCTTGAAATAGAAAAGTGCAAACTCTTATTACCTAAACAAAAACCAATAGTTTCTCACAACCACAAAACACAATAACCATAGCCAAGTAAATTTAGTTCATGGCTAGGTTCCAAAGAAACACAAGATAATTAATCCCTAGCATGAACCCAATCGAACAAAGATGAAGGAAGAGGCTTGTCGAAATCCTCCTTGCCCTTGATGCTTGTCGAAAATTCTCTCCTCTTGCCCTACTTGGACTTGCCGAAATTTCCCTCTTGCTCTCCTTCTTGAATTGTCGAAATCTCTTGCTATTTATAGGGCTAGGCCAAAGTCCTTCTTTGAGGAGGAGTTTGAGTTGGAATTAAATTATCTTTAAAGAATATAATTCTTTATTATAATTTTATTCCTATTAGAACTTCTCCTATCCACTTGGAATTTAATTCTTCTTTAATCTCTGCATGGCAATCAAATTCCTTTGGGCTTGGACCTTGCTCCATGTCATCTTGGGCTTGTAAAATCATGAATTTCGACATCCATATTGCTTTTGGTCTTTGTCGACAAATGCCATGGCAACTGGCTCGGCGTCTCCTTCATGCACTTGCCACAGCAACTAGCTCGGCATATCCTTCATGCATTGCCCTGGCAACTAGCTCGGCATTGCTTTGGCAAGTGATCCTGCACATACACACAAAAACACACCAAAGCAGCATCTATTTCCACAAAAATCACCAAGTTATGTAATCAAGCTCAACGATTGAAGGAAACATGGATTAATGCATGAATGGCTAACTATGCAACTAATATGAGCCTAAGTCTAACAATAATATGAGTAAAAAGGGTAAGAAAAATAGTACTTTTGAACACTTATCATCTTCGACCATGTCTGAAAAGAGTGCCATCATGCATCTTTGGAAGGTTGTCGGGGCGTTACACAATCTGAACGGCATCCTTCGGAAAGCATAAGTACCGTATGGGCATGTGAATGTTGTCTTTACTTGATCTTCTGGTGCTATGGCAATTTGATTGTAACCTGAATAACCATCAAGAAAATAATAAAAGGGTTTACCTGCAAGACGGTTAAGCATTTGACCAATAAAGGGTAATGGGAAGTGATCTTTCCTAATGGCTTTGTTTAGCTTTCGATAATCCATACAAACCCTCCAACCGGTCATAGTCCTGGTTGGAATGAGTTCATTGTTTTCATTACTTACCACCGTTATACCTCCCTTTTTCGGTACACATTGTACCAGACTTACCCATGCACTATTAGAGATAGGGTATATGATGCCGACATCAAGCCACTAGATGATTTCTTTCATTACAACCCCTTTCATGGCATGATTCAGTCTCTTCTGGGCCTCAATCGAATGTTTGTGATCATCTTCCAACAAAATCTTATGCATGCACACTGCCGGGCTAATTCCCTTCAAGTCGGCAATTGTCCACCCTATTACTTTCTTGTGTAGCATCAACATTTTGATCAGCTTCTTTTCCTGCTCAGGCTGTAACTTAGAGGAAATAATTACAGGCAATGTATTATCGGTTCCCAAGTAAGCATATTTTAGTTTCTCTGGCAATTGTTTCAAGTCAAGAATCGGTGGTTGTTCAATAGAGGGCTTTTCAATTTTACCTTCTTTACCTGAGTAATCTATTGGTTCAAAGTATGTACTTGGTCGATTGACTAACCAATTTGCCTATTCTTTTTGTTCCTCATCGATCGGTTCATCATACTCCTTAGGTTCCTCTTGATCGGCAATGTAGTTGCCGAGGTAACTAAATTCCTCGTCGAAGTTAAACTCTGCATTGGTATGGAGAAGTTGGCATTCTTCCGGATCATCGGCATGCCTTAGTGTTTGGAACACATTTAGTTTAACTTACTGGTCATTCACCCTCATTGTGAGTTCTCATTTTTCAACATCGATCAAGGTTCTCCCTGTTGCTAGGAAGGGTCTCTCGAGAATGATAGGTGCATGTTCATCTGCTTCACAATCCAAAACAATAAAGTCAGCGAGAAAAATAAATTTATCAACTTTTACCAGTATGTCTTCGATTTTTCCCTCTGGATGCACATAAGATCTGTCGGCTAGCTGTAGCATAACTGTTGTAGGTCTTGCCTTCCCGATTCCTAGTTTCTGGAAAACCGATTTAGGCATCAAGTTTATGCTTGCTCCAAGGTCGCATTATACTTCCCGACATAGAGGTTTCCGATGGAACAAGGTATTGTGAAACTTCCGGGATCCTTCAACTTGGGTGGCATGCGATTGTGCAACATGGCCATGCATCCCTCTGTTGTGCGGTAACTGTTTCAAACTCTCCTAGCCTTGTTCTCTTGGACACAATGTCCTTAAGAAACTTGGCATAGTTCGGCATTTGTTCAATTGCTTCAACCAATGGAAAGTTGATGCGGACTTGCTTTAGGATATCAAGGAACTTCTTGAATTGATATTCTTGCTTTTGTCTTCAACCTTTGTGGGAATGGTGGTGGAAGTCGGATATCTTCGATCCTTTCATTGGTTTGGAACCTGATTGATGGCATTGCTGGGGCAACTAGAGTTGCCGAGGCATTGTCAACTGGGGTTGCCGTGGCATGCCTATCGTTGGTTGCCAAGGCATCCTTATCGTCGGTTGCCGAGGCATACTTATCACTAGTTGTCACGGCAATTCTTGGTTCTGCATCCGAGGCTTTGCCGCTGAGTTAGTCTTGATCTTTTTGTGGAGTTTTGTTTGATGAGGGAGCTTGAGCCTCTTTAAGTTGTTGGCCACTTCTAGTGGTGATTGCCTTACATTGCTCATGGCCCAGTTCCTCTTGCAACTTCAGTATCGCTAGGTAAACCTCCTTGTGGTCTAGTATTCAGGTTTTGAGCAAATTGCCCGACTTGATTTTCCAATGATTTGATTGCCGCCTCTTGGTTTTACAATCTCATCTCGGTCTTGTTAATAAAAACATCAATTCTTTTTATGAAGTTACTATTCTCAACCATATAAGATTCAGTTTTCAACATAAAAACTTTGAGAGAATTTTCCAAAGAACTAGATGTTGTCGGTTGTTGCTGCGGCAACTGTTGCCATGGCATATTCTGCTGGAATCCCGATGCTTGTGCATTCTGATTGTGCTAGTTTAGAGCATTGTTTGGATTACTCCATGAAAAATTTGGGTACTTCTTCCAAGCTGGATTATATGTGTTGGACATCACATTGTTGTTCCGTATGTAATTCCCCACATAAAAGCTGGATTCCGGATTCTACATACATTCAAAATAATCATGGTTACCACCACATAACTCACAAAAGGAATCCATTACCTTGACTTCCCATGTGTTGTTTAGTTTCTGCATGTTCTGGACCATCTTAGTTAGAGTGGCCAATTGTGCCAAAATTGAGTCTGATGATCCCTGTTCATGTATTGTGGCTTGGTGTCTAACTCCTCCTCTTCTAGCAGAGGGGAATTGATAATCATTCTTGGCAAGCCTATTTAGAATTTGCATTGCTTCCTCCGGTGACTTATTCAGGAGTATGTCGTTTGCCGAGGCATCTAGCATCATCCTTGTTGGTGTATTCACAGCGTTGTAAAGCATTGTTACTTGTGTCCACACTGGGAATCCGTGTAGGGGAAATTTGTGTAGAAGTTCTTTATATCGCTTCCAAGCCTCGTACATAGATTCATCATCTGCCTGCCAAAAAGAAGTAATTTTGTTACGAAGCTTTTCAGTCAAATTTGTAGGATTAAATCGAGCAAGGAAATCACGACAAAGATCAGTCCAAGATCCTATTGATCTGGCAGGAATACTATTCAACCATGCTTTTGCCCTATCCCTTAGTGAATAGGGGAATAATCTTAGTCGTAAAACGTTGGGGGATGACTCTTTCTATTTTGAATGAATTACAAATCTCGAGGATATATTTAAGATGTTGTCGTGCATCTTCAGTTGCTGAGCCGCCAAATTGACCAATTGTGTTGATCATATTAAACATCATTGGTTTCAACTCAAAATGGTCGGCTTCAATTTCAGGCGTGACAACTCCTGGATTAAGTCCGTCAAGATCTTCTTCAAGATAGTCTCGAATAGTTCTGTTTCGTGCAAGAATCACTCCACCTCCTGCTGGAACATCTTGATTCATATTGCCGTCTTGATTAGCCATTGCTACTCTTAACCTTCGTCTAAGTCTTTGCAAGGTTCGTTCGATTTCTGGATCAAAGGGATATTCTGGTGTAATCAGTCTCGCCCTGGTCATATACCAATGCAAAACCAAAGTTTGTTAGCCCTTTGAATCTTAAACAAGAAAAATAAAAAGTGCAAGAAAATAAAAACAAAGTTGCTATTGCCAATCCCCGGCAACGGCGCCAAAAACTTGTTGCGCGTAATAAGTGCTCCGCAATTGTGCAAGTGTACACGTCGCAAGTTATAATATAAAATATATCGTCTCCACAGGGATTGGTGCTACTTCAAGAATCTAATCTCTTGCACTGTAAAAAGTAAAAACACAAGTAGAAGATTGTAAGAGTTTTAACTAACAACTAAACTAAGAAAGCAATAAAGTAAAAGAATATGTAATTAAATGAGAGAGAATAGGCCAGGTTATCGTGAGTTGAAGAGTGAAAGCAGATTGGATCGTCTTGGTAAAAGAGTGCAAGGGCAACTTGCACAGCGGGGTTGCCTTGGCAACTAATCGATGGTTGCCTGGGGGACTAGCTGGGCAACTACTTGGGCGGCAGGGCAGTAACTTCAAGGTTCGGCGGAGAGTTCTTCAATGGTTTCTTCTTTTCTCTAAGTTGAAACTCTAGCTATTTGTGCATGCCTTGATAATACATCCCTGCATGAATCAAGGGTGAACAACAACCTATCTTGCGCTCTTCTTAGCCGTTGAAATCCTTAACTTATCCTTAAGCTGGATTAATCTTCACCATCAATAGATTGAATAAATACCATGCTCATTCGTTTCTTGAAATCCTTAACTTATCCCAAAGCCTTGTCGAAATCTCCCTTGCTCTTTATCAAAAATTCTCTCTTCTCTCCCCCTTTAGAGTTGACGTCATGGTCTTGAATTTATAGGGCTAGGTCAAAGTCTTTTTTGAGGAGGAAGTTAAGTTGGAATTAAATTATCTTTAAAGAATATAATTCTTTATTATATTTAAATTCCTTCTAGAACTTCACCTATCTTCTTGGGATTTAATTTCTATTTGACCTCTTCATGGAAATCAAACTCCTTTGGGATTTAGCTTTGCTCCACGTCATCTTGGTCTTATCTAGTCATCAATTTTGACTACCATATCATCTTATTCCTTGTCGAAAATTGCCCTAGCAACTAGCTCGGCATCTCCTTCATGCATTGCCCTGGCAACTAGCTCGGCATCTCCTTCATGCATTGCCCTGGCAACTGGTTCCAGCCTTGCTTTGGCAAGTGATTCCGCACACACACAAAAGCAAACCAAAGCAGCATCTTTTTCCACAAAAATCACAAAGTTATGTAATCAAGCTCAACGGTGGAAAGAAACATGAATTAATGCATGAATGACTAATTATGCAACTAATATGAGCCTAAGTCTAACAATAATATGAGTAAAAAGGGTAATAAAAATAATACTTTTGAACACTTATCAACGGGTAATGGCGTATCGATACAGGTATGCGTTATGGGACTCAAGTAAAAGGGACATATCGATACGGCTGTTGAAGTATCAGTATATGACAATGAATCTGGAAAATTACTGTAGCACCATATCGATACCGTATAGATCCTTGAAGTTGACATTTTAGGCTTTGACCACGTGTACCGATACCCAATATTAGTACGAGCCTAATGAACATAATCGTTTTAATAATCATTGTAAGCTTATCGATACAACCTAGGTGTATTAGTATTACAATTTGACACTAGAATTCGAGTTTACTTAAGGAAGACATAGCGTATCGATACGGCTATAACCGTACCAGTACGAACCTTATGGTTCATAACCGTTTTAACTACCATGAAATAAGAGTACCGATATGGCCCTTCGAGTATCGGTACTGAGACAGGTAAATTAGTTAAAAGATGATTAAAAGGGGTTTTAGAATTTGTAAAATGGTCATCGAATTTTATAAGGCTTAATTGAAGGTACAAATAAACTCTGATTACATTGGAAATTAGTATGCAAGACATTCATGCATTGAATTTCACATTGGAAACCCTAATTATTGACAAGACCTTATAATTTACTGATTTTACAATTTATTCTCTAAATTTGAATAAGTCACCAAATTACCCTAATTACAATTTGGAAAAGCTTTATTAATTGTTATTAGTTATTACATTGCTGCTTTGTAATCATTGGTTTGTCATTTATGGTGCAAGTCATTGTAAATATTAGTCGATCATTGTATTGTTCATCGTTCACGCTTTTTAGACTCAATTCCTACGGATCGGGAAATGGGTGTTATATTTGTGTATCAGAGCTAGAGTTTAGTCGATTCTAGGACTAAACAAATTCTATTATTTTCTTATTGCATCGCATATGCCACTTAAGAGTTTATTGTTGTGTATAATGTGACTTGTGATTAATTCGATCCTTTTTTCCTTTTATAGTATCAGATGTTTGACTTTGAAAAAGCTCACAAAGAAGTTGAGCATACCACAAGCTCCTCGATACATGGCAAGGAGAAAATAGGGTAGACCCTCTGAATCCACAAGTTCCCTAACAAGAACCATCAAATCTCGAACCCGTACTACAGACTGCTCAATTTGAGTTCTACAGGAACATGACTGAGATGTTCAAACAATTCATGGTTACTCTTAAGTCTAACCAGTTTGTAAAGTCTTCTGTAGTTGCTACTTCCACGACCGAAGCCCCAATTGATAAGTTGTCTTAACATTGAGCTTCTACCTTTACAAGCACAATTTGGTGACGACCCTAAAATGGCGAATTTTAGCTAGATAGCAAATTGAGGATATTGAATAGCGATTCTGATGTTGGATGACCACAAACTAGAGTGTTCCCTAGCATTATTGGCGGACGAGGTTCTACATTGGTGGGAGACCACTATACTTACTGCTCCCAAGGAAGCTGTAACTTGAGAGTTCTTTCTGAAATGAGGGATATCTTCCTATATCTCAAGCATGAGTTCAAGAAAAAAAATACATCAATGAGTATTACTTGGTTAAAATGAGGATATCTTCCTATATCTCAAGCAAGGCGAAAGACCGGTGCAGTGATACATCCATGACTTACGCAAATATTGCAAATCTGGTCGAGTATTTTAAGAGGGAAGAGGAAAAATGTAGGATATTTATCGCAGGTCTAAGTGATAAGCTTCGACCTTTGTTTATTAATTTGGGAATTATAGGTTTCTAGGAACTCGTGAATCGAGCTATTCTACTAAAGCTGCACTGTGGTCGCAGAGGACTAGTGGGCGAACTCAATCTAAAATAGGCACTTAGATGATTCTCATCCTCTGTTACCGTATAAGAAGGGTAAGCAAAAAGGATATAAGCAACAGTATTACCAACATCCTTCTCAATCAAGCAGCATTACCAAGCCATAGACCATGTCCCAATCTGCTGCAAGAATAACTTCCATTGAGAGTACCGGAGGTTCATGACGGGAATCCTAATACGCCACCTATAATTTTTGTCAGAGGAGACATCCAACGGGACAGTGCCGTAGGTAGACTCGACCATGTTTCTTCTATGGTGAACAAGGTCATTGTTACCTCTCCAAAAGTACTATTTTAATGCCAATCTTACAATGCTTTTGCTTGTTTTTAGGTACATTTAGTTGCATTAGGATGTTAAAACCATGCATTTGCATAAGGAGTTTAGAATTCTGTCTATGCCAGTGTGAAGGGTTGTTTTGTTGGCAATTCTGCAGGTTTGGCATAGGATTTGACCCAGAAAAGCAACACAGGAAGGAATGCCGAGAGAATGTCGGGTGTTGTTGGCACAGACGGACGAGACAATGCCAAGCAATTGGATCAATCTCCGAAAAAATAGTAGATAAGATAGTGCCAAGACTGGTTGGCAGATTCATGCCAAGCTTGGACGCTAAGGCAGCGTCTGCAGTATGACGTCGACCCTAGCCTGATCAGCTCTCATTCAAATTGGGATAAGATGATTATCTCTTATCCCTTTAGCATTTAAAATTCAAATTAAGAGTTTATCCTATCCCTTCATTGCACGCCTATTTAAGCACAAACCAAGGAAGATCTTAGAAGGGTGATTCATAGATGATCAGAGTGAGGAGTTGGTGTGCAACGGTTGACAATCGACTGCACCTTGGAAGGGTGGTTCGACCAGCTTGGCCGATGAGCCTAGATCTTGAAGGGCTAGATAGAGATACCCCTTCTAGCCCATATTCTCTTTCAAGTTATTTTATTTTGTTTTAAATTTTGATGTACTTGGGAAATGTTTGTGTTTTTTTGGTTAAGTCCCTCACCATGAACTAATTTCATAGTTGGTGGTGGATGTTTGCGTTGAACGCTAATTTATGTTTTAGTTTTTAATAATAAATATGCCTTGGCAATATTTTATCTATTCGTCATACTTTAATGTTTTCTAAATACTATGCCAAGCGACAGCTGGCACTGTTGGCCTATTGCTCCTCAATATCTTAACAGACTTGGGGTGGCAACGATTAAGTTGTTGAATACTAAGGAAAGAAGCTTCGTGAGAAGTCGTTCAAGTAGAGGAACTTACTTTCGGGAGTGAAATCTACCCCTTAGGAATATAGATTGGATCTTAATCAAATTGGTTTATTTAAAAGCATGCGCTATAGAGATATAGGGGTTTTTACATGATCAATTTAGGGCAATGAACATCGAGAGAGGCTTTGCTAATTTTGAATTTGCTCGGAAAACAATGCCAAGATAGGTTGTTATTAAAGGCTGGCATGACATGAATAGCGTGAAAACCAAACATTCATTGCCGACGCTCATCATTCATTAAAGCACCTTCCTTTACAACGTCTTTAATTTATTTTCTTTCTTTTATTTTATTTCAATTATTCCCAAGACCACTTCAAACAAACAACTTTTCCTCAAGGCAAGTAACAATCAAAGCAATTGAATTCCAAGTCAATCTCTGTGGGATTGATACTAAGCTTACCAGCTGTATTACTTGTAGACCGTGTATACTTGCACGCAAAAGACTCATCTTGGAATTGTTTTATACTTTTCCGATACATATTTTCTGATCCTTTTGCCAGCATTCACTTAGAGAGTCTACAAGTTTTTGGCGTCATTGTTGGGGATTACAAAGGAATTGATTATTTTCAAATTTTTACTTGTCTTTCTTTTAATTTTATTTTTACCTTTATTTTTATCGGTGTATGACTGTTAAGTGTTCAAAAAGCACTATTTTTATTACCCTTTTTACTCATATTATTGTTAGACTTAGGTTCATATTAGTTGCATAATTAGTCATTCATGCATTAATTCATTTTTTTCCATCGTTGAGCTTGATTACATAACTTGGTGATTTTTGTGGAAAAAGATATTGCTTTGGTGTGTTTTTGTGTGTGTGCAGAATCACTTGCCTAAACAAGGATAAAACCAGTTGCCAGGGCAATGCAAGAAGGAGATGCCGACGCAGTTGCCAGGGCAGTGCATGAAGGTTATGCCAAGCTAGCTTCCGGGCAATTGTCGATAAGGGATAATTTGATATGGCGATCGATATTGATGACTAGATAAGCCCAAGATGACGTGGAGCAAAGTTAAATTCCAAAGGAGTTTGATTTCCATGAAGAGGTCAAAGAAAATTAAATCCCAAAAATATAGGAGAGATCTAGAAGGAATTTAAATATAATAAAAATTATATTCTTTTAAAGTATTTAATTCCAACTTAACTTCCTCCTCAAGAAGGACTTTGACCTAACCATCTCCTATTTAAAGGAGACCAAGCCGTCAAACTTAGGAGAGAGCAAGGGGGAGAAAGTTCGATTGGGAGAAAGCTTGAAGGGAATTCGATTGAGAAAGAGTTCGACTAGGGGTTGATTTCTTCTTCTTCTTCTTCTTTGCTTCCATTTGATTCATGGTTTAGGGATTATTCTTTGTATATCTTTTGAACCCAACCATGAACTAACTTGATTGGTTGGGGTTATTGTGTTTTGTTGTTGTGAGGAACAATTGGATTTTGTTTAGGTAATAAGAGTTTGCATTTTCAATTCAAGGTTTACTCATTCTTGGTTTTTTATTCTTGTTTGCGAGTGAATTGGGAGAGGATCTCGTAATTCTATCTATTTATCTAATATCGGGAGAGTTAGATTCAAAGAAGCGAATGAGCATGGTCTTTATTCAATCTATCGATGGTGAAGATTAATCCGGCTTAGGAATAAGTTAAGGATTTCAGCGGCTAAGAGGAGCACAAGATTGGTTGTTGTTCACCCTTGATTCACGCAGGGATGTATTGTCAAGGCATGCACAATTAGCTAGAGTTTGGACTTAGGAATAAGAAGAAACCATTGAAGAACGCTCTGCCGAACCTTGAAGTTGCTGCCCGGGCGCCCAAGCGGTTGTTGCCGGGCAACCATTCGATTAGTTGCCAAGGCAACCCGTTCACAAAGTTGCCCGCGGCAACCGAGTTTCTATTGCACTCTTTTACCAAGGCGATCAATTGGCTATCACACCTCAACTCACGATAACCTGGCCTATTCCCTCTTATTTGATTACATCTTTATTTTATTTACTTGCTCTTTTATTTTATTCGTTAGTTAGAACTCCTACAAGTATCAATTGTGTTTTTACTTTTACAATGTGATAACTAAAGCAAAGTGGCCCAAACCAATCCCGTGGAGCGATAATCGATACTTATCATATCAATTTATTTGTAACGTGTATACTTGCACAATTGCGTAGCACTCAATACGCGCAACAAGTTTTTTGCGCCGTTGTCGGGATTGGCAATTGGTGTTAGTTATTTTTGTTATTGCATATTTGTTATTAGTTTTACTAACTTTTCTTTTTGTTTGTTTTATCAAAAAAAATTTAGGTGCGCTACAAGTTAAGGGACATCAACATGTCAGGAAATAAAAGCCAATCTATTCGAGATTTGATGTTGGAAGATATGAATCAATCCAATCAAGAGTTTCTTGCACCATTTGATGATTACCTATACCAACCGAGAAAAGCATATACTAGTGGAAAACTTCGTGCACTTGTTGTGGAGAACATCATGTGTTTGAAAATTGCCCTCACATTTTTGTAATCACTCATTTTTGGCTGGGTTTTAGTGTTATTAGTGTTATTATAATAGTAAAATTATTAATATAAAAAATCAAAAAAAAAAAGAATTTGAGTGGCCCTGCAATGGCCACGTCACTGATACCCACCCCCATGCCTAGAAATACAAGGCATGGGGCGGTTAATAATTCTTCAAGCCCAAAATTGGAGGAAATGGGCGGCCAATTTGGCCAAAGAAATCCATGCCAATTTTGAAATTGGCACCCCCAATGTCGTGGGGCTAGGCGGCCGCAAGGCTGGCGGGGTTGAAGCGATGCCCTCGACCCGATTGGTTCGATCAACATTCGATTGGGGTCTATTTTAGGTCGATCTAGTTAATATTTTTGGAGGGTCGCGGTAGATCTCGGTGGGAGTGCAGTCGGGGTTAAATCATTCGAGCTCCTAGTTAGGTATATTTTCTTCCCTTTTTATTAGTGTTGAGATTGCATATCGAGATATAAATTGTCAATGCGGTGCCCTTTTATCCGAGTGTAAATGCGGGGCGATGTCGAGCGTAGTGATAGTGGTTGGCGTTTACTCTCGGATAACGAACCCCTAAAATTTATTCGCAATCATAACCGAATTTTAAACTAATCGTCACTTTAATCCGGAAAGTCTAATATTAATAAAGCGGTAATTATTAAAGTACCAATTTTAGGCGGTGTGGGGTGCTAATCCTTCCCCATCCGTAACCGACTCCCGAACCCAATAATTTTTAAATCTCTGGTTTTATGGTGTCAGGCCTACCTAAGTGGCGGTGGCGACTCAATTTTTAAAAAAAATGCGGTTTTTAAAAAACCCACGGAATAAATATTTTATATCAAAAAAATCACAAACACCTTGAAAACCTTGTTTTTTTTAGCGATAAAAAACATCGCTCTGAGATGGCGACTCATTTGAGGACAATTTTTTGTTTTTTTAAAAAAACAAATGAGAGTCAAGCTTTTAAAATAATTACGCTTTATTAATATTAGAAATTAGGGTTAAAGTGACTATTAAATTAACATTCGGTTATAATTGCGCGTTTATTTTAACGCATTTAAAATATAGCATATAAACCCGTTTTTTTTTAAGTGGGGGAAAACGCTAATGCTTTACGTGGAATATCGTTCTCCCGTATGGGCCTAACAAGTACCTTGGGGCTCAGTACCTTATGCTTTAAAAGGATATCGTTCTTTAAATGCGGGCATAAGCGAATGGGTCCCCACAATTGAACCGGTTGAAAGGAGCCTATAATGGGTGATGATCGGGGCCTTGCTACTCTTAGTAGAGGACAACAAGGACAATTCGGTACCTCCTAGAACCAAGACTGCATGTAGAGAATACATAGAAACCTACCCATTTAGAGCCATGCGGATAACCTTAGGTTTTAGACGGGATAAATAGGGTTGTTTTGTGTGTTTATTATGTTTAATTTTGTCATTTTATTTATATATTTATTATTTTTATCCGGTACTAACTCATTTTTGTATTATTTTTTTTTTTACACATATTTTTGTTGCATTATCATTGCATCCACATTACATAGGCGTTGATTCAAGTGGTTTGCCCGATTAGAAAATCTTTCATCATGGAAAAAAAGGTGTCTTAGGAAGGATGGCATCGATCGATTGTATGACATTGGTGAGAGATTAATCAACAGATCCGAGGTAATGATTTTCCGAACAAGCGTGTAGTGCCAAAGTATACACACAGACCACGATGGTGGACATACAGCGAGCTACAAGGTGTGTGAATGACTTAGCTACGAAGCGCGACTCTCCGACCTTTACGTAACCCGGACATGGAAGAAGCACCAAGGTTTATCAAGTTGCTCGGGGCTGTCGAGGAGCTAGGAGGTAGAGCTAGGGATTATGTGTAGAACTTTATTTTGTAATTAAGACTTTGTAATAGACTCTTTTTGAAATAGGGACTCCTTTTGTAATGTGGATCTTTTTGTAATCTGGACCCTTTAATTCCCATGAAAGTCGTTGAAAGGGTGATTATCGGTGGAATCAACGCCTTTATTTGCATTCATGTTGCATATCATGACATGGTGTTGATTCAAAACATTCATTAAAAGGCTTTCAAAATAGAAAAAGTCTACTTTGCGGGAGCGATAATATTACGATATCAAGTTAGGCCAAGCAAAGACCAATCGCGAAAAAGAAGGCGATGCGACAATAAGGCACGTCTGTACCTGAAGATTGATCGGGACGCGAGAACCCCAATTTTAAATCTTCACATTTGACCATTTTAAAATTCTCAGATTTTAATTTAACTCATTAAAAAATTGAAAAAATTATTATTTTGCTTTGAAACTTCTTCTCTCATAAAACTTTCGAATAATAATAATAACAAAAAAACCTAAAAGTTTCATTTTTAAGTAAGTTAAAATTTTTGATAAAAAAATGGGAAATTTTTAAACCAAATGATCTTTGAGAATTTTAATTTAAACCCTAAAATTTTTTAAAGTACTCCCTTAGGACCGATAGAATCCATCCTGTTTAGGCGTATTATCCGTTTGCACCCGAAAAAGATCTTATATGCATTATGCGCACTTGTTGATGTCATTTTTAGAAGCCACAAAAATAAAGATCATGATGTCACGAGTCCATAGAATAGAATAAGAAGAAAGCGAAGTCATCCATCATCTGAAGGCGGCGTCGAGGCGTGGAGCATCGGTTTTGCTTCCCAAGTCAAGATCTCGAAAGGAAGCTAAGCTGTCACATAATTCATTATTAGTTTTTGCAACGGACATTTTCTATTGATTGAAAGTCTTTTAAGGATTGTTCGATAATCAACACCACATTTGCATTCATTCATTGCATTGCATTACATTGTACAATCATGACATATTTTACACCTTGCATAAAATTTTTGGGGGTAATCAAAAGAACAATTAGAGTTTTATCATGAATAAAAAGATTGAACACACTCAAAAATCAAGATTGAGCGGTTAAAAGATGGACTCGAGAGAAAAAGAGAAAAAAAAGTTTGATGCCTTTAATACAAGAAAACTCTGTTTGAGCCCGATTTGGTCGTTCCTCGGATTCAAAAGATTTCAGTTGCACATAATAAAGGAAAAGATGCCCCAAGATTCGTGTGACCATATTCTGCAAAAAGATGGGGGCTACATTGAAAAATTACCGATCCACTACTTACCCGACAATCTAGCGGGACCTACCGTGATATGATATGCTTTGGACCCAGCACCAAGTCGTCGGTATCTCCAGTGCGAAGATGAAACCTGATGAAAGCTTCAAGAAATGTGCTTTGAGGTGTATATGTTTAGCGACCCAAGTGCAGCCTCCCGTAGATGAAGAGGAAAGTGAATTCCATGCCATCTTTCTTATTTCTTCTTTGATAAGGTGCTCGGGAAAATGAATACCAACTTTGAGGACTTCATGTGATTGGATAGAGAATCGAACATGCACTCCGGGACCTAAGTTTAAAGACTATACATGCCTAAGAAGCGAAAGGAAACAAAGAGATAAATGGGTACCACTTTTAAAAACATTGAGGCGATGGGGCATGACACTAAGAAATTTGGGGTCGTTAATAAAAAAATTAAGAAGCTGGTTGATGAGGAGTCATGATGAGAGAATTGATCCAGTGGTGGAAAAACAAGAGAAGAAGCAAGCCTACACTACCTTGGAAGGGGCATAATGAGTTAGTACCACAGGAGATAATCCAAAGGTCCCTACGGTTTTCTCATCATTTCACAAAGAAATTCTCAACAAAAAAATCATTGTTTATTAGAATTAAAAATCACATTTCCATTTAGAAAAGCATTTTTACATTCTTGATTCTTTAAACATTTTATTTTTATGGGGTAGTTTTCCCATATGCATATACATACATTTTTAATGGACGTATGTATATATCATTTCTATACTAGGTCCTCAATTTTTGAATACAACAGTACATTTGCTTCAAACCCAAAGATCAACTCTAAGTTGCATATATTTAGAAGAGATTAAATGTTGTGGTGATCTTGTAAATGTGAGTATCGCTAGTTTACTTAGGCCATGAGAGGAACAAAAAAGCGTGTGTTTAGACAATGGCGAGTTCCCATTTTAAAATTTATCTTCTCATACACTTGTCGTTTAAGATCCTTGAAATGAAAGTTGACCTAAACCTCTACCCCTGAAGGCATTCTCGGGACATTTGTGAATATGACAATGAATTTTGTTCTTTTACTTTACGAGGAAGACAATATGAGACCATCTGAGTTGGATCGAAGATCGAGAAAATCATCGAGAAGAAAGTGGTTGAAAATATGGATATGTCAAGCGAAAAACCAAAAAAGAAGATAAATGGTAATCGAGAAGGCGAAGCAATCGGATCGAGTAAATATCGGAAGAGCTGTAAAGAGGCAATTAACTCGAGCGGAAGATCGCATCAATACCCAGTATAGATCCGTGTTGATTCAAGGATACATTCATAGACTCGAATAAGAAGAAAGAGATTCAATGCTAAAAACCCGAATGAGCAGTCTAAAAAAGAAAAAAAAAAAAAAAAAGAAAAAAAAAAAAAAGAATATTGTATATGTTTCACACAAAGATCAAACAATACAAGAGCGAGACTTCAACTATGAGCAAGAGACAAAGGAATCCACATTTCAAGTAAATATCATTTTTGAAAATTAGTATAGAAGCTCGAATTGAAGCCAAGTCAAGACAAGTCGGCCCGAAGATTGCCAATTTTGAAAAAGGAAATGACCTCTAGGGTGAAAACCAAAAAATGGGCAGTCTAGAGTGATCCTAAAAATGAAGAAAAAGAGTAGTCTACAGAGCATGCTTGGCATCAATATCAACAAAAATACATTGATCCGAAGGAAAAAGTGACCTCTAGGGTGAAAACCCAAAAATGGGCGATCTAGAAGCGATCAAGAAAAAAGTGAAAAAAAAAAAAAAAAAAAAAAAAAAAAAAGCAAGAATAACATTTCATCTTGGCGTGCCAATCACAAGAATTCCCGAAATGTATTCGTAGTCCTTCAAGAAATCTCGATTCAGGAGTTTTGGAGGATCAAACATTCTTGAGCAGAAAACAAACATCAGTATATAGCGAAATGCAAGGCGACATACAATAAAAGAAAGAAATGAACTCTAGGGTGAAAACCCAAAAGGCGATCTAGAGTGATCCAAAAAGAGAGAAGGAATAATGGGCATATCCAAGTTACACAAGTACAAAATATTTGTTTCAAAGGCAACCATAAACCAAAGGCCTACATTACAAGCCCCAAAGACCATTACAGTCATCCATAGATATCAAGTTGAATGAGAATGTCTTGATTTCATTCCGCCTATAAGGGTTAACTTTTCTTCAAGGAGCGTCAAACTTGAAGTGCTTGATCGACACCCAAATGAGGAAGGATGGGGCATGGTGAGATAGTGAGATTAAGAGCCACCTTAAGCGGGGTAGAAACTAGGTAGGGTTGTTCCTCTCAAAAGCCTATTAGACCCGGAAGAAACTATACATTGGCATATATCTCACAATGGTCAAGATCTTCTAAATAGGCGCTTCATTAGAGTTGATCTCTGGCAACTTGAAGCGAGATGCGCTATGGTGTTTGATATTTGGGGGCAAACATGTTTTAAAAGGTTTGACATTTTCTCCCAAAGTTTTGATGTTTACCATTTCCCCAAACATTAGTTTTTAAAATGTTTGGCAATACACTTCGATTTTGTTTACCATTCTCCAAGCATTATTTTATAAAAAAATGTTTGAAAAAAAAGAAAAAAAAAAAAAAAAAAGATGTTTACCATTTGTTTCCAAACAATGTTTTCAAAATGTTTGGTATCCCGTCAAGTTGTGATTTTCAAAATGACTATTATCTTTTCAAACAATCATTATTTTTTGAAATATACACAAGTAAATTGCCTTTTACTTTACTTTAAAAATGAATGATGATGAGATTTAAAGCATAGGGACGAGAGTTAGTTCCGTCGAAATGCTCTGAGAAGATCAAGGATGAGCTCAGGGGATGGAAGCATTTTGGCTCACCTAGTGACTAGAAATAGATCAAGGCTCTATATGATGGGTCAGAAAATTCAAAGCGATGGGCCCGTGGTTGAATGGGGCAACGCATAAGCGAAGAAGATGACAATGGTTCTTATAAAAATAATATAAGAACCAGAGGATCATTTATGAAGACAAGTGATAACCACGAAGACAAGAAGGCCTTTCGCACAAAAGGTTTAAAAGCATGTTCAAATGAGGATTTAGAGCCTACTACAAGAAGTAAAGAGATGAAGAAATCTAAGGAGCGACCTTTTAGGTGTAAGACTTTAGAACAAAAGGCTAAAAAAAAAGAGAAAGAAAGAAAAAAGTTAAAAAAAAACTCTCATATAGAAAACCCGAAATTTTTGCTTACTTTAGAATTCAAAGTCGTAAATGGAGGAAAAGAAAGGTTGGAATGGTTGAACTTTGTGATGAAGTGGGGTATCGGCGTTGCGTGAAAAGGAGAAAGTGAACAACAAGATTGAATAAGGACCAAAACAAGCTCACCAAGATATTGACACTCATGCATCATGAATAGTCGGACATCACTAGGATTAGGAGCATGTCAATTCATTTTGTCATAGCATTTTGTTTTATCTTAGACAAGTATCCCGGATTCAAAGAGACATCGGTGGCCATCGTGGTGTGAATCCCAAATGTGAAGACAGTGGTTCTACATACAAAAGGCATATGTTTCCAGCGCCTCTGAGAGAGAGAGGTTCTATATAGGAAGAATCCCCGCTCAGAGGCTTGAAGCTGAAAGTTCTATATAGGAAGGACTTACGACTCGGGGTGAAGACTAGCGATTCTATATAGGAAGAACTCCCGATCGAAGAATTCACCCATGATACACAAGGTTTTATATAGGGAAAACCTATTGTGTTGAAAGCGAAGAGTTCTATATAGGAAGGGCTCAGAGCTTTATTGTCTTAGAGTAAAAGATTCTATATAGGAAGAATCACTAGCTCCAAGATTTGAAGCTAAAAAATTCTATATAGGAAGGACTTACGGCTCGGTGTGAAGACTAGCGATTCTATATAGGAAGAACTCCCGATCGAAGAATTCACCCATGATACACAAGGTTTTATATAGGAAAACCTTTGTGTGTGTGTTCTATAAGGAAGGACTCAGTTCTATATAGGAAGGGCTCAGCTTTATTATCTTAGGGTGAAAGGTTCTATATAGGAAGAACTCCCGGTAGCTCAGATTTATAGAGACTCCAAAAAGTTCTATATAGGAAGGACTCCAAGCTGCACCATCTCAGAATGGCTCGGAGGTTTGAAGACTAGCGATTCTATATAGGAGGAACTCCCGATCAAAAGAATCCATCAACAGCGTAAAAGGTTTTATATAGGAGAAACCAGTTGTTAAAAGCGAAGAGTTCTATATAGGAAGGACTCCAAGCTGCACCGTCTCAGAATGAAAAGTTCTATATAGGAAGAACTTAGCTGAGATTCAAACTAAAAAGTTCTATATAGGAAGGAACAGCTTTTGAAGACTAGCGATTCTATATAGGAGGAACTCCCGGTCGGAAGAATCCATCAGCGACGTAGAAGGTTTTATATAGGAGAAACCAGCGTTGAAGGCGAAGAGTTCTATATAGGAAGGACTCCAAGCTGCATCTCGTCTCTCGAATGAAAGGTTCTATATAGGAGGACTCATAACTCGAGGCTTGAAAGTGAAGGGTTCTATGTAGAAAGAGCCTATAACTCCAAGATCGGAAGGTGTGAAGCTCTATATAGGAAGAACTTACAAGCACGAAGATTCAGCTAAGGAGGCGGATAGTTCGAGAAGAACACGTGATTCGAAGCCAAAGACAAAAAAGTAGGTCAAAAATGAGTGCTTTTGATCTTTGCTTTGTCCTCGTTTCACAAGAACAAGCAAGAGGGCAAGCTGTAATCACTCATTTTGACCGGGTTTTAGTGTTATTAGTATTATTATAATAATAATATAAAATTAATAAAAAAATAAAAAAAAAAAAAAATATAAAAAAAAAAAAAAAAATCACTGATACCCATGCTCCACATCACTATAAACCAATACCTTTGGCCTATAAATGGCACCCCAAAAATTGGACAATTCTCAGAATTTGGCCAAAAAATCCATGCAATTTTGAATTGGCACCCAATTCATAGGGGCTAGGCGGCGCAAAAAATGGCGGGGTTTGAAAGCGATGCCCTCGACCCGATTGGTTCGATCAACATTCGATCGGGGTCTATTTTAGGTCGATCTAGTTAATATTTTTGGAGAAGTCGCGGTAGATCTCGGTGGGAATTTTGATCGGGGTTAATCATTCGAGCTCCTAGTTAGGTATATTTTCTTCCCTTTTTATTAGTGTTGTAATTTTTATAATTTAATGAAGTATTAGTTATTTTAAAATTGTAGTCTTATTTTTTATTTTGTATGTTTATGTTTTAGATTAATATTTAATATGTTTTAAATTTGTGTTTTATATTAATATTTTATTTATGTTAGATATGTTTTTATTTATAAGTTAGATTAATATGTATATATGTATGTTTTAGTTTAGTATTTTATTTATATTAGATTAGTATTATTAATATATTAATATTTATTGCATTTAAATTATTTGCCATGTTTTATATTTTGCCACTAAGATTGCATATCAAGATATAAATTGTCAATGCGGTGCCCTTTTATCCGAGCATAAGCGGGGCGATGTCGAGCGTAGTGATAGTGGTTGGCGTTTACTCTCGGATAACGAACCACTAAAATTATTCATAATTATAACCGAATTTTAAAATAATCGTCACTTTAATCCGGAAAATCTAATATTAATAAAGCGGTAATTATTAAAGTACCAATTTTAGGCGGTGTGGGGTGCTAATCCTTCCCCATCCGTAACCGACTCCCGAACCCAATAATTTTTAAATCTCTGGTTTTATGGTGT